>JAAGVU020000078.1:3338638-3356544 GCA_011763525.2 Mormyrus iriodes | reverse complement strand
TTGAGTGATGTCCTCATGATTATATGGAAACAACTGTAGTGTTATAACCTCCGTCATATGAATGATTGGGGAAGATGTTAACTTTGATGTTAACTTTTCAGATGGTATATAGATGTCAAGCTCTATGTCAAATTTGCCCTGGTGGCGGCAGGTAGCTTTAAATTTCACTACACAGCACAGTTTCTGTGACTGCAGCCACCTCAGGTCTGGTCCCCCCCCCTCCACAAGATTAGCTCTAACAAGCTTCATATCCTGCCCTTGTAACCCAACGCTCCCCACTGGGGGGTGGGACACCTGCAGCCACGAGCTGCCTGCCAAGACGCCCGCCTGACGATTATCGATCACACGTCAGCCACAAAGTCCCAGCTGGACTGCGTCCAAGAGATGCTGAACTGGAGAGGCCCGATTTCCAGAGCAGGGCCATTTTTGAGAGTTTCTCTTCCTTTAAACAAACAAACAAACACAGCAGCACCCTCTAGCTGGAGTTTTTTGTTGATTCTGATGTGACAGAATATATATGCATCATTTTTTAAACTTTGTCTTTTTCTTTTTGTGTATCGTGCAAAGAAAGACTTTCAGTATATTTTTCATTTCAGAATTGTATATTTCTTATGCCTGCGTACAAGGATTTAAGAGACTTTGATATGGGGACGGAGCTCCATAACTTAAATGGTCTACTTATTGGAGGGGGGGACCAAAACCAAGTTAAATTTTGGAAGGTACACACCCCCAATCCCCCCAGTTCCTACATCCCTGCCTCTACAATGTATAAGATATATAACAGCCCTAGATATTGCCAGTATCAGACAGGTTGGTATAATGGGTGAATCTGTCTGAAATCAGAATATTTAATGTAAATATGTCACAGAGGCTAAAGAATTAAACTTGCAGGAAATGAAAAAGTATCCAGGCCAGACATTTTTAGGACAATTTCCATGGGCCAAAGGAAGGGATATTTGCTGTTGTTGTTCTGACAGTCACTGGGGTTTTTCGACAGGGAAATACATTTAAATCAGGCAGCGGGTAGCTAAGAAAGGCAGCGCAAGGAAAACACACATTAAACTCCCTGCCTGCTCTACGCTCTACTCTGCATTGTCGCAATAGCGGCTGGAGAGCTCCCCTTTGTAGCATACAGTGTGTGTGTGTGTGTGCGTGCGTGTGTGTGAGCGTGTGTGTGTGTGTGTGTATATATATATATATATATATACATACACACAAATACACACATTACGATTATGAGCACTTTTCCACGCGTGAGCGCGCTCTTTATGTATATCTATACTCAGAATGAAAACATGCTGGCTAAAGTGTATTTTAGTGTTATATATAATGTATATGCACAAAAGGAGGGAAAAGTCAGTCGCGGAGCAGCAGCGAGGACCGCAGCGAACGACTGACAGCTGGAGTATGTCGATACGCTGGTCAAGGCCGCGGAACAGCGGTCAGCCACTTGCCGCGCGGCTCTCCTCCGCGTGGTTTTTCCGCGAGTCTCCATTCCTGTGGCATGCAGGGCGTCAGCTGCGGTGGTGACCGAGCATTCCGGCCCCCCCGTTTCACATACACCCCCTCCATAGTGGTTACTGCCTCCCCAATTCTCCACTCACTATCCCCACCTGCATCACTACCATACTCACTGCTGGTAAACCCATTAGGCAACATGGGCAGCAGCTTAGGGCACCCTCTTCAGTGGGGGCACTAAATTTCACTTTGTTTTGGATGGTGCGCGGCAGGGGGGTCGGTGAAGCTTTCCTCAGCCACCACATGTACCGGCTCTGGCCACACCCCATCTTGGATGGGTGGGGTACATCCAGACCTAACAATCGTACCCATGGCTAATAATATGGCTTAAATAAGCTGTAAGGTGCCTGTCATTCGATCCACACAGACCAAGACTACACAGACACAACTTGGAACCGCAGAGCTGACATGGGGGAAAGAGGGGTGGAGGGTTTGAAGTCTTGTTTACCTCCGTGGCCCATGTGTTACACAAGTCTCAGGAGAAGTGCCCAGCTGGGTTCTGGGCAGCAGGAGAATGGCTGCCAGCAGCGTGGGCAGACCTCCAGAGCTTTGCCTCACGGCCTGGCCAAGGCGAATGAATCTCCGCGCCTGGCATGTGGCGGTCCCTCACGTGAAGGCGGGCAGACACAGATCAGCATGCGCCAAGGGGCCACAGTAATAACAGGGTTCCCTGCAAGTATGCACCCCTGTTTACAAAGGGCCTTGTTCTCATACTCCTGGGCTGGGAGCAATTTCAGCAGCAAATAGCTTCCCATGCCGATTCAGAAATGTTTTGATAGTTTCGGTGCCTATTCAAAATGTTTTAAATGCTTATGGGCAGGTCACGCATCACCTTTCTCTAAATATTTATGACTTTATTTTATTTTATTTTATTTTTGTTGTGTTAAACATAATGAGCCAGATCTTTTCTCCCCCACTACACTTTTTCACAGATTTTTGCCTACGGTATCGTTTGGAACCTTAACATTCTCCGTTGTGTGTGAAATTTTGTTCGAATCGGAAACAGTGTACGTAGCCTCTTGCTCAAACACTGACAGCTGTGCATTCATCAGACTTCTGCTTTACTGAAAATCATTAATATCACATTGGCATTTAAAGCAAAGCCTTTATTTAGTTTGCAATATTTCATCAACCCGACCATTATATGGTAAGTTGAAACTGACCTACTGATTTTATCCGGAAATGTGCATGTACTGGAGTGATTAATGGTCTAGTATCACAATTTAGTCATTTACAAGGCCTGTAACCTGTACAAGAAAGTTAAGGAACCCTCCATCTATCTTCCATGAATGCTGATCCAGTACTGGGTACTGGGGCCATGAATGGCTCAGCGGGTTCAGTCTCTGAGCTTGGGATAAGAAGATCGCCGGTTTAAAACCCAGCCTCAGCAGAACGGTCACATGTCCATGGGCCCTTGAGCGAAGCCCTTAACCCCAGCTCCAGGGGCACTGCATGTTAGCTGTCCCTGCGCTGTGACCCCCAAGATATGGAGAGAAAGATGAGGTTGGCAAAGAGAAGAATTCCACTGTATTTGTGCAAATAAAAAAGCTTGCTTGTTTGACACTCTGAACCTACTCTGCTTGTGTTTTTGGTAATAGCAGCCCAGCTGTGATGCAGAACTCTGCATTGCCATGAAACAGACAGCACACCACCCAAGGTACGAGTCATTCCTCCTGGCACCAGAAGGATATTTACTAAAAACTGACATACTGCTAACCGAGTGTGCCCCTTCACACTTACAGCAAAGCCCCAGTGATTTATTGTCAGAAAGATATAGGTTGCACCAATATCAAATTATCGTACTGCAGTGTACTATTTTTACAAGGTATTACCGTATTAGAGGATAAAATACGGATATTTCCAGACTCTCCAGGACCCTGAAACCTTTGGCACAGGGAGAATAAAAAGGTGTAAATTGCTTTTGGTATAACTACACACGGCATTAGCTTATGGTGGCTTTTCGGCCTTGTCAGGCCCTGTGTTTAATCCAGCCTAATCATACCTGTCCAAGTCAATTTTGACTACAAACCTTAAAATAAAGTCTTGTTCAGGGCGCTGCTCTTGAGGAGCATCTCAAGCAGACTCCAGCATATGAATTAATCTCAGACAGGCGTACAGCGGTGAGCACCTGTGACGCAGACACGAGAATCCCGCTAATCCAGGAGTATTGACTTTGACGTCTCTTTGGATTTACTCTGCTCCTCACCAAGTTCTCAAGATGTTAAACACAAAACAGAAATATTATACAGATGTGTTTCATTCAGACATGCCCAGAAGTTACCGGCAAACATATGAATAAATTCAAAGCAAGCCTTTAAACAGCATGAAGAAGAACAGACAATCACAGCCTCAGATGCCCTTTTGGAGGTCACCGGTAGAGTGAAAATATTCTCATTTATTTCAGTTTATATGGTCTATATTGGCTGTAGTGATTCTGTTCTCTTAAAGCCAGTGCTGATGACAAGTCTTCACTGGAATGACCCACTAAATGTCACCTTGCGTTCACTAGTTATTTAGTCTTGCAACGAGATCTTTTCTGGCCCGAAAGCAGCTAAATCTCAGGATTTCCGCCAGCAGTTTACAGCACTAAACCCAAATTTTACATTATAATTAAGATATTATTCTGAAAATGCGGCAAACGTATAATTATATTTGAAATACAGCATGTTGTAAAATGAGACAAAATCTTGCGGTTACATTAAGCCGTATTCAGCCGCCGCAGATCATTTCGTTTAGGGGGTTATATCGGCAAGAGAGCCTCACTCGTGGGACAGAGCCAGACTGGGGTGAAGGCACTGGGTACAGCTCATTGGAACGGGCTTCCAATTTTAAGCTGTTTGCGAGAAACTTAAAACCAGCCCATAGACTAAATTTATTAAGATATCATCCCAGTAACTCCGCGTGTATCTTTCTGGTATTGTCAGCTGCTGTACTCCAATTCTTGACTCTTACCCCAACTACTATATGGCAGACATCAAAATAAAATACAAAAAAACAGGTTCCTGAAGCCAAAAACGAAACAAAGCCAAGAAAAACCATTCGGCTCAGAACAAAATGTTTATTTTCAGTTTTGTAGTGGCTGACAGATCAACTTTGTTTCTAAGAATGGATCCTTCTTTGGAACAATGTGACACGCTTTAGGTCTTGCTGACATTTGGTGTTACATACACCTATATATTAGGCAGGAGATTTGTAATACTGGCCTTGTCCTCAGACAGCAGTGGGATACGTCACTCTGGCAGTGCAATATGTCACCAGCAGGCTGGATTGCTGTTACCACATTTCCTCGACTTATTTACATTGCTGAGTCAGCAGAGAACTCAGTCTGAACAGCTCCTTTAGGGTGTACCACCGCTAGAGAAAAAAAAACACACCTTTAAGTCCTTATTCAGAGGAGCAGTCCTGGTGCACAGATTCATGCTATCTTCTAGACATGTTCTGAGGAGCACAACAGACCTTGGGAGGTAACAGGTTTGACCTAGCCCATTCACAAGGCCATGGACGAACTGTTACCATGGCTGGAAAGACCCTGGACCCACTACCGGTCAACGCTAATGTGGCGCCGAAGGCAAGTTTCACCACCGGTGCCCCCCATCTGAGACAAAGTAAAATTGGCGTACCAAGGAAACACCCCCTCACAAGATGGCACCCTAAACAGCCATCTGTCACATAATCGGTTGACTAGCACCACCTGGACCTCACTATCTTTACCCACACTCGCATAAATCAACATGACTACCCATACTATTCAGCCTGGTTCATCAAAACAAACACGTAAGCTTTCATTTTCCACTCCAAAGACTCTACCAGAGTGCATTTCCAACAACTCACCTTCCACTGCCATCAGCTACGTGTGCAGTTCCACAGCACTTATGTTTATAAGCCAGTTTATACTGTTTTTTCTGGCACAGGCCAGGCAAGGGGAAAACTGGCCACACACTAAGGAAGGGCAAATCGACAAACACAGCCCTGCTAATAATCTTCGACAGTTTCACAAATTGTCTCCGACGTGCAAGTTCCCCTGTAATTACAAATAGAAATCTAACATCGTAAACTCTTTTTAAATTGATTTGAAATGTCAACAACTCATTTAAGAAGGTTAGAAACATTGAGAGCAGCGAACAGTTTGATTTCACTTCTGATATCTGGACCTTGCATGGTTCCAAATTAAATGTGCACCAAAGAAGGACAGATGATGCTATATTGATTCTTAGTATATAGTTTAATCAACAAATTAACACTTAAACATGACATTTTGAATGCAGCTTAAATACATTGGGTAATTATCGGGACAGTTATAAGTAAAGGGCATTACAGGGCCCTTTACGGACATCTGAAACAAGTGGCTATGTCTACAGAATTAACACATCACACATGCAACCAGTCTTCTAGCAGGTCAAGAAGAACCAGCAGGAACCGGTTTTTCATTAATGGTTAGTCTAATCTGTATGATTTTGTTAATGATTAGCCAAAACCAGCTCCATTGTGTGATGGTGCATGAGTTAATCGAAGATACATAACATTTCAGCACATGGGATTTCATGGGATGATCGCTGAAAAACCCACCAATCAGAGCTCACTCCAGGGGGGCGTGGCAGCAGGGGAGCGAGGGGAATGGACTGGTCCACTAGCCCAAATAGCCACACAAAACCTACAGCATCCTGGAGCCCACCCAGTCGCTATACCACATCAAGCTCAACAGCAGGTCACACTCTTCGCCAGCATTTGCGTCAACTGCACCACAAAATCGGAGACTGTTTAAATAGTAGATGTTATCGCTCGCTTAGGGATGGGTGCCAGGGACCGAGGGGTTCCGTTTGACTACTGCAAGCCAAGCGCCTGCATGATCCAGGAGGGCTGATGAGGCAGGCAGCAAACATCCGTCATATGAAGGATTTACAGTATCGAAGGCTTATCCCCGAAGACCACCTCATTCCACCCCTGATAATGCCAAACAAAGAGCTGTGCAATATTAAGAAAGTGACGATAGCTTTAGAAAATACATTTCAATAAGAATCAGTTGTTCAATATTTCTTTAATGTGATGTTGCATGTTTCCCTACATTTCCTGCACTGACACTTCTAAAATACACCGTAATACAAGTAACTGACTTGATTGTCACTGCACATTAAGTGGAGAAAAAGACTAACTGGTTTATTATTCATGTTCCTTAAGGTATTTATGACTATTTCAGACAGTATATTATACATAATACAGTATATACAGGTCCCACCTCCTCCCGAGCTTTCTGCAGTAAGAATTATCCTCGTAACTACCTGAATATATCCGTTACAGTTTTATAGCTGGAGCAAATGGGTTAAAGTGCCAAAAAATACGACCAAAATCATAAAAAAAAAAAAAAACTTCTACCCTCTCATATGACCGTATAAACAAACACAGAGCACAACATAACAGTTTTAAATAAAAACAATTTTTAAAATCACATTTAAAGTTTTATACATTTCCTAAACATGGCCGAGACCCAAATCTCTCCACCTGTGGTGGTCGTCGTCCATTTAAACAGCAACAATAAAAGGTCAGTTTCTGCATTCGCCTGGACACCCCAAGTAAAGCAAGCAAAGGTAAAATCCAGATAATGGACTGGACACTGCGGTCAGCCATTTCTGCTCAAATATTCCTGGTCAAACTGCAGAGTGAGTGGTCATCCTTCACAGTAAACCTCTGTCTCTTGCTGCTGTGCAAATTTCTGCAGCGAAGTTTGCTTTTATATTTGAAATTCCATTATTTCCAAAGTGCCAATTGGTCCCTTAATTTTCCAAGCAAATATAGTCCAATAAATAACGAGGTCAGTTAAGGGCACAAGGCTTTAATTCCAGCTCAGTCCTGTTCAGGAAAGAGAGGGTCTCCCACACAAATGTCAGTACCAAGCTTAGAGGTAATCATTAATTACACTATTAATTACAAATTGACGGTTGGCTGCGCTTCCATTTCTTGTCTTTGTTTTCCCATCAGACAAAAACAGAAGCCACTTCCTTCTCACCAGCCTCTCACCTCAAAGGAAACTACCTCCTGCGTGGTCTAGCAGGGGCATATTATTATTCTCTCTCCACAAATCTCTAATGCAGTATTTCTAAGTCCGGTCCTCGGGGATCCACAGTTGGTCCATATTTTTGCTCCTTCCCAGCTCCCAACAAGAACGTCCACACTACTGCTAGGGAGCTGGGAGGGAGCAAAAACATGGACTGTCTGCGGGTCCCTAAGGGGCGTATTGGGAAACACTGTTCTAATGGAATCGCACCAGTTACAGGGAATTACGTCTGGATCGCCTTGGGCCACCTCACTCACTGTGACAAAGCGAGATGTGGGATGTGATCCAGACATCCCAAGCAATGGGATGTCTGGTTCACCATGACCACACAGAGGATTCAGTAGCACTGGCCACTGTTTCCCAAACTTTACATTAATTGTAGTGAATAAATAGATGAAATTATGTAAACCTGGCAAATGAGATCAAGTAAACCAATGTCATGTCATACATTAAAAAAGCTACATTATCGAACGTCAAAACCGTCCACAGAGCACATTTTTAGAGTACAAATATATACAAATACAAGTGACATACAGGATATATTAAGCTACATAAAGAATTGCCAGAGGCCAGAAAGTAGAATGATACGCAAAACTCAAATGAAATATTTAAATATGAGCTTATTACCTCCAGCTATTTAACGATGAACAAAAATCAATTTCAGCCAAAAATTCTACAATCAATACATTCTTCACATGTATCATCTTTCCATACATCCCTTTTCTGTTTAATATGTATATTAATCATCAAAATGTCCATGCAGCATCTTATAGGCCATTTGCTGGATATAATAATGGTTAATGTTTAAACTTTACTTGCACAAAGCTGCCTGCACAAAGCAACAATTTGATATCACTGGAGTCCCATGTAGTGGAAATATTTTGGAAAAACATTCAAATTTTAAGATGAACCATAAACTTCTCAATAGGCTGCCCATGAAATTGGAACCAAGCCGTTTCCATCCCTCCCCCTACAGTGAGGGGAAGGCAGCCACAAGGGCTGATGGCAAGAAAAACCAGCACATGCGATTGTCTAGTTGATGCTAATCAAACACAGGTTGTGCCACACTACAAACATCTTTGCTTTCTTTAGTCACCAAGAAGCGAATGGTAGCTGGGATCTGATCAAGATCCTTATCTCAGGTCTAACGCTATGCTTATGAGTATTTAGAGGCAATTAACTTTTACGGTACCACAGTTTTCAAAAGTCCCTTTAACTACCTCAAAGACGGTCACCTGTTGCACACAGGGTTGACGAATTGGCTGGGTTCCAGGCGTTTTATATATTTGTGTATCCAAATATGGAATTGATTATTACAGCATGAATCTGACATAGAAATGTATGACTCCCAGGTCCAGACAGATGTGTGTGTGTGTCTACCCATTGTATCTACATGCAACATGCCAGGGTTAAGTACAGACATGCACCCAGCACGCACGTTCAGTCCCCTACAAGGATAGTCTACTACATGCTGCTCTGGCTATATTTAAAGTATCTGCACATTTTTTTTAACAGTTAGATGTCTGATTTTCTGTTATACCTCTGAATAACAGCAAAGGTCGAAATATACCGAATATATACAACTTTCACTGGAACTGATGCACAAACAGCATCTGAAAAGGAAATTACTCAGTTCCATGTGTCCAAAAATAGACGTCAGATCGCTGGCACCCAGCCCCCATACCACGAAAAACGGCATTATCAAATTAAACCAGAGGCTACATTAAGCACAGATTTGACTGGTCCACAGCTGCTGTCCTGTAGGTCACTTCTTCAGTCCTTACAGTGAACCCCCAGGCCACCACGCTGCCTCCAGGGAGTATGAGGAAATGGTCCAGGCCAGTGAAGAGGAGGCAAGCAAGGAAGCTTAGGTGCTGGGAGTGGTTTCGGACCACCGCAGACAGGACGCAAGGCAGTGGAGCTTCACAGCGAGATTCACAGCAGCTTTCGCATGCGCCGGGAATGTCTGTCGATATTCATGGTGGCACGGTCTGTGGAGGAAGCCAGGACGTCCAGAGCTTCATCCTGCCTCTCCAGCTCCGACTCGGCCTCCAGGGCCAGGTTCTTCAGCTCCAGCAGCATCTGGGCAGCCAGGAAAAGATAAAACACAAGCACTCAAGCCCAGTGAGCAAGGCACCTGGGCTCACATTGAACTACAGATCTTAAAGCTCTGGGCCTGAGGTGACTCTGAGGACAGTCACTCTTACCAGAATAAAAACTGGAGTTCGAGATCTCTTCTAGGCACTGCTGGTTAGCAGAATGGACTGGGTTTATGGGGACTGCATGAGAGCTCAATGGCATTAATCCAACCCCATTCAGGGAAAAGCTCCATTTCCATCCCAAATGAAAGCTTGTAGCAAAGCGTGACCTGGTGGGCTGAGTGGCTGGAGCAAACCAGTGGAAGGCCAACCACAACCTTGCAAGTCACCCTCAACTCCACCACCAGGGATTTCTGACCTAACATCATAACATCCAACCCATGGTCAACATCAGTCATGCTGTGGATGGCCTTGCCAGTCAAACAAACAGGGGAATATGTAAGGACAGAAAATTGTAATATCTCTGCTGCGCCAGGAAGACAATTTGTTATTGAATGTTGCCAAATGCAAGTCGAATGTTATCTTTTCTGATAACATGCTAAGTATTCAGTCCTCCTTTTCTCATTTTGCAGAACAGGGTTTAATCACTTTCATTTTTAAACAGCTTTGACCCACACAACCAAAAGATAATTAAGAACCAACGTCAAGAAACTTATATTTGAGTAGCTATGATCAAAGTAAAATCAAAAGGAAATAATTATAAAATGTTAACACAATATTATTGCAATCATTGTCTTTATAGTGTAGTTAATTTCTTGATATGTTTGAAAAGAACTAAAATCACACAATGGTGCCAGTGACTGTACTTAGCTGTGGATAAAGGTCATCCATGCCACAAAATAATACCGAAAGCCACTATATCCACACTGCGTACTTATGATAACACCATTGTGTGACGGCTTGAAAAGGTGTACGATATTCCGTTTTCCCATCTTGAAAGGTATTTAATAAGCGAAAATTAACAGCATGAATTACTTTACCAGTCGATACAGTTCTTGGCAGCATGAGAACTCAAACACTGTTGTAACGCATGACTCCACACTGCTGAAAGGAATGAACTTAATATTTGGCCAATATTGGGTGAATTGTAAATATTTGATGAAACGGCACAATACGATAACTGACTGCCAATAACAAAGCGTTTATTACACAAGTGCGTAAAGAGGTATAAGGTTCATTCGCTAATTCACAGCAACTGCTGAAATCTTTTTCATACCCTTGCATCTTGAAATCTCTAAAATCGCTAAAAAAGCATTCAGGGTTATCAGCATCCGCCCGCACCAGCTGCTGGCAAAATAGAAAATTGCTAAAGGTAAAATATTAAGTTTTTAAAAGGGATTTTAACATGGCTCGACAAACACGCCATAAAACATCACCTGCAATTCCCTGAAAAAGGTTATATTAACAACAACCATAGACTACCATACCATACTATAAACGAATACTATACAGTATTCGCTTAACATCTCTGTTTTCCTCTCTCTGTGACACCTACTGCTTGCAAGAATTCCGTAACCATGACAGGCTCCCCTGCCCAGGTATGACACTGCCTAACAGGAATCGCAATATAATAATAATAATTATTTATTATTATTATTTAGATACTTCACTGATCCCCGTGGGGAAATCCTCTTTTATGCCTCCCCCAACTGTAGGTGAGAGCAAGCTGGCTGTGAAGGGCAGCCACCCATAGCAGCGCCCAGGGGGATGGGGGTTAAGGGCCTTGCTCAAAGACCCACAGATGTGCCAAGGCCAGGCTCGAACCTGCGACCTTCCTATCACAGGCACAGAGGCTTACCCACTGGGCCACAGCCTTCACCTTAAACCCCACCCCACCACCACAACATAGAGATTTACATCTAAAAACAGATTTCATACACCTGAACACTAATACTGATTACAAAATGTGTTCTTTTTTTGAATTTACCAAACAGGGGCAGTAGGGTTGACCACCCATTCCAAGTCTATGCTTAATGCAGGGTCTGTGTACAGTTTGGTGCAGACACCCCATTTATTCAACCAGCTACAGTCTACAAGTAAAGCCTGCATGAATGGGAAGCAATGCAAACTGAGGTAGCATGACTTATTGACAGGAAGATCATTAAAATACAAACGAGATGCCTGAATCTGTCCCTTCATGTTAAGGAAGAGCCTAGACAATCATTTAGAGTACATCTGAAGTATAACCAAGTTTGTACTAGTGTAATATCACCACTTTAATCTCCATAAGGAACAAGGTCTGGTATCATGCAGGCTTAGGCTAGATTTTACAAAGGATGCTACAGTTTGTCAGAATGCAGCATGTGGTCAGAGCAGGAAGAGGAATCAGCGGCGGATGGGAGAAAGCCTTGAAAACTTCCTTAAATCAGACCCACATGCTGACAGACACATCTGTGCCTGCTGCAAGACCCCAAATAAAGGGCACTGCAAACCATGCCAACATTCTCAATAATGGAAATATACTGTACCAGTCAAAAGTTTGGACACACCTACCCATAGAAAGGTTTTATTTGTACTATTCTCTACACTTTAGAATAAAGATATCAAAACTATAAAATAACATAAATTATAGACTGACCCAAAAATATTAAGCAATAAAATTATCTGTTGGGGGGGGGCAGCTCTGTGCGTTGGGACTCAGGTGGTTGCTGGTTAAAATCCCTGGGTCGGCAGAGTGATGCCACCATTGGAGCCTTGAGCACAGTCTCACATACATGCTGAGCTCTCATTGGCCACTTTTCCTTCACTCTGAGGTCAAACTCCTCCAAACCCATCTGTATTGAGTTTAGGTCAGGTGACCAGGTCATGTGATATGACACGATCACCCTTTGTAGGCAGTTTGGCACCGTACACGCATAAGACAGCAGCTTGGCACTGTCACACCATTCTTTTCCTGGAAAACCTAAAATCTTCCTTAGGCGCAATGCCTTTTGTTTGCATGAAAATTAGAGAATATTTTAGACCAGGTGAGAAAAGTCTGTTAACTTAGTGGCAACACTTAATGAAAAAGAAATTGGAGAGAATTTTTCAGCCACAACGTGTGAGGCAAACTTCATTTCCATCAAATTTATATCTTTGACATACTTGTCAAGTTACGAGACATTTTTCAGTAGACAAAGGATTCATTTCTGGGGGCTGCATTTTCATGCCATGTAGCCACAGCTGCCATCTGGCTCGGAGTCTGAGGATTCCTGACAAAGGCTTCACAGGCTCTATTCTCCTCTGTCTCTTGTCTTGTGTCGCGTAATTGTCAGCATGAAGGCTTGCATTCATGGAGTAAGACAGATGTTGATAGCCAGCTAACACCCACAGTGTAATCTGTGGCTAAATTTCTCCCCTCCTGGAACAGGCAAACTACAACTGCATTCCTGACAAGTAATAAACATGCAATGTGTAAGGAATTGGGGGAATGGGATGATGGGAGGCGGGCTAAGAGAGGCAACTTGTAGCACAATCTGTCAAGTCATTGTTGTGCTCCATAAATAGGCAGTGAGCCCAGGGTCATCTTTACAACAATCAGCAGCTTTCAGAAACTGATTTGGCCACACAACATTCTAATGGCAACTCAAAAATCATAAAATCTCCCCATTTTTCCCCGGTGATGGAAGATTTTTTCCCTCAGGGGGAGGGTTAGAAGGTTTTCCTTATATAGCTTTCATTATTTAAACTGTACCTGTTAATTTACTATAAAGGTTGTTACAAATAAGCATAAAGTCAAACAAGTACTGTGCAAGCCATGCCAGTTCATTTCCGTTTAAACATTCGTGGAAAAGGAATAAGCCCTTTAATGTATTGGCTTGACAATATTTTTGTACTTGTTCCAGCAAGCTTTTACGGTTCCATGCCTTGTGCAATGCAGCCTGAACAATAAAATTAAAAAAAAAAAACAATGCGAGCATTTTGAATAAAATAACCAACCTAAAGCAAGACAGGCTTTACAATTCCTGGATTTATTTGATGAACCAAACTTTTTCCTACTGCACAGTGATTTACATCTAAAAATAGATCTCTCACATTAATATCAGTTACAAATAAAAGATAGCTGGCTATAAATGATATATTTTGTTTTCTAGTGCTGTCTCTTAAAATAATATGAATGGCTCCCAAAATAATAAAACACACTGGATGTTCTCTCTCCCCCACTTCTGAGGCCTTGCAGTGCCGAAACATCACCCTCCGGAAGGAATCATGACGGACCAATAAACGTTAGAGTGCCAGAGTTCAGCTCTCACCTGTTTCAGCTCCTGAGCTTCTGCCTGTGTGACAGTGGGCTGGAGGACCTTCACTTGCAGCTGAGTGAGCTCGCCTGCAGGAACCTCCATGGGAACCTCTGTTTCATGGCAATGCTGGAAGAGGCTTGTTGCTAGGGCGGAGGGGAGAGTGTCTTACTATGCTTCTGAAATGTACTTAGCTTTTCAAAAACCATAATCAAATAATACCATTAAAGGTGAAATCACAAAAAAAAATCAAATAAACAACTTTACATTTTGTATAGAAAATAAAGACTTTGGTTAAATCTGACTTGCGTACAATTAAAAACCCCACTACAAAAAATTGATATAGAAATATTGGTCCGACACTTATTCAGTAAGTCAGCTTCATGAATCATGGGGAAAAAACTGCTTGTCAAAGGTCTTTTACTGCCATCTTGTGGTTAATTAGTATAAAAGTTTTTCATTTAAGATTTCTTTCTTTTGCATAGAGTCAATTTTGCTCTACTCTATGAGTCATAATTCTCAGATTTATCATTCATAACAGCTATCCCTAAAAATCATCTGCACGTTCCCATCATCAAATCCAGGTAAAATATGGCAAGTATGCTGACTATACAAATAACAAAAAAATTTAACATTAAAACCTATATTTTGACTGGTCAAAATACGTAGTAATGAGCAAAATCAATAGCCGGGAGGACATTTTGTATTTAACATTTCACAAGGCTGTGACGCTGCACATGTATTTAAGTACAAGTGTAAAAACCTGCAACATGTTATGGCTTTATGTTGTGGTGCCATCTGCTGGACACAGCCTGTCCTGCTCTTCTTAGGACCATGCAGACTCATTCCCTGGCTCCATACCTGCACTCCACACAGAGTCTGCCCCTTCAGGGTTACAGGGGGATGCAGCTGGGGTGGTCTGGAAGGCTGAGTATTCTGGCATGAACTCCACCTTTTTCTTGTATTGCATCTCTAGAACAGACAGTGCCTCGGGCATCCTAGCGGAAAGCAGCCGGTAACAGATGTCGGGCCGTCCGATGAAGCGCTGTCGCACGCTCAGCTCATAGGGGCTGTGCACCCGCACGTCGTCCACCTCCCCCCTCTCGAAGCAGTGCAGCAGCCGAGAGCTGCTGTCCCGCACCTCCAGCGAGGACACCAACACAGTCAGGCTGCCAGGCTTCAAGTCCAGCTGCCCACCTTTTGAGACTATGGCCGGGATGCTGACAATCACTCCCTGCCTGCCTGCCCCCTTGGAACCAGATCCCGAAGCATGGGACTGGGCAGCCAGCTCGCCCTTGGCCTCCTGTTGGCTCTTCCAGGGCAGCTTGCCAAATGGCCACCAGGGCGGCGACTCTAGTTCTGAAAGTAGCCTGTATACAGTGTGAAAATGGGGGGAAAGGTTAAATATTGTCCACTCCAGCTTAGAAAGTTATTAAAAAAAACATAAGAATGAGGAATATTAACAATGTAAATCACCTTCTACACCCTTCGACATTTACTCCATTCCAGTGACACCTGAAGTAAATTGTATCCTGTACATAGGGTCTTTCTATGGTAAACAAATTTAAAACCATGAGGTGTGCAGATTATGTATTTATTTTAACAGTAATACTGTTTTGCTGAATCTTAATTCCACTTAAATATATCAAAATTAGAGGCTAATATTTGGCCACACGTAGCCTGTGTTTTCGCTGATGCCTTTGTACAAAAACAATTAGCATCAGCAAAAATACAGGTTACATGTGGCAGTCATAGCAATCATAAATCCATCCAAGCAAATGCCTTGTGAATTGCCAGTGCAGCTGCCATGTTGGTATTATGCAAACATTACTGCAGTTTCACTTTCTCCCTTTCAGAGGGAGATATCACAGGAGAGTAAATGAGTAAACAATGTGAAACCAAAGTCGACAACGGTCTTAAGGTATCTGACAAGCTGACCAATGCAGAAATTCATAATAATAGGGTTAGAGGAGATAATTGTGATATATACTTGTCTGCCACACCCAAATCCGACTCGATCTTGTCTAGTCCCTGCATGATGTTATCAAATTGTTCCCCTTGGTGGGTGAGGACCTTCCCAGTGTCCTCCAGCCTCCGCTGGGCCCCGGACACTAAGCTGATCAGCTCCTTCCCTTTGCTTAACGGAGCTGCCTTGGAGGTGGGGACCCCCGAAGGAGACAGCAGGCGCTCCCTCCAGAAGTGCTCCAGCACATTGTAGACGACGACACGGTTAGGCCGGAGAGACCCAAACCAGTGCTTCACATTGCCCTCCTCCAGCACCGTGAGGGTGCTGAAAATGAAGCTGGACGACTCCATCTTGATCTCCATGATACGGGACAGCCGGACGCTAGCCAAGCTCTCCTCTGCCTTGTCAGAGGTGAAGCGCAAGGTGGTGCAGGTCAAGGAGAGTGTCCCACTAACCCAGCGCTTCTCATTGTTGATGTAATAGGATCCAGGCCAGCTGTGTATGGGAATATCCCTGCTCATCTTGGCTCCCTTTGGGAAGGCTGCAACAGCTGGCTGGTCTTTCACCTAAGGCCAAAGTTCATAACATATTTCAGTCTTATACAAGCATCCCAGTCCCATGTAAACGCTGATTTCGACTGCCTAAAAGCACATTTTAAAACGAACTTATGAAAGAACCACTTGTTTTCCCATCATTTTGTTTAGAAAAATATATAGTACTCAACTGAAAATGGAAAAAAGGTAAAACTTAAAATCTCTTAAAACGACATCCTAACTTACTGTAAACTACGATTTAACTATAAAAGGAATCAGCAACTAATAAGAATTGAGAAATGCTGACAAGACAAATACATACAACTGAATATGTAGCTCGTTAAAAAAAGAACACTGAAATCGGGCTTGCTACTTACATAAATACAACTACAGTAAGTAGATGTGTTTGTTTACTCTATAGCTCACTACATAGCCAGTCTTCAATTACAGCATTGTTTTTATCTGACAAAAACAACGTGTATCCCTTTATCTACGTGTCTCTCAGGATATGTATATATCGCCGGCAAACGCATGAACTGCTTAACAGTCTCTTAGAGTCTTTTAGCCAGTTAGCTGGATACGCTGAATGCTAGCTGGACAGTACAACGGCGGTGCCGTTAACTTGACACCGCACTTAGGAATAATAGCTACTTTATGTCTGGCAAACTGTTATATTGGCAATGAGTGTATGTTTAATGAAGGAATCGAGGCGTATTTCGACCTTTCGGTGTAATCTTCCGTCGCGTCACTAGCCGGCTCGCTAGCTACATGTACGTGCGGCCTTTCCATCCGTCGCGCGACACAGGCCCGCAGCGGCAGCCTGGGAACCACAACCTGACGGCGCTTCTGATTGGCTCGCGGCGAGGGGCGTGGCTACGTGACGCAGCGCCGCATCCCGGAGCTTGGCGAGGGTCGGCGATGGACGGGAGGATAAACAACTGAATGATTATTCAGTCATTTTCATGACTTGAAATTTTTCGATCAAAAGGAACGAAGTGTTCACGAAGCGTTCAGAATATCGCTCAAATTTTCTTAAAATTTATTTAAAAGACTGCAGTTAGCCAGATATTCTACGCTGCAGTTTCGTGTTATTACGTTTTAATTGTATTTGATAAAACAAAAAAATAATTCCTATTAGGAATTGCATGATACATCACGATCGGACGATTCATCAGGCCTTGGTTGGATACAAAGGTATCCTGACCAAATCGTACCCCCCCCCCATCACTCTTCCCTGTACTGCTCCTCCTTCCATTTCATCTCTGCCTTCTAATGTACCGCTTTCACTTTCCCCAACGCAGAGAGGGACACGCGCGCGCGCACACGCACACCTGTTCTCATATCTTTGTGGGGACTCCATTCATTTCTATGGCCATAACCCTAATCCCAACTCTGACAACTTTAACCCCTACCCAGCCCTAACCCTAACCATAAGTAACCAAACGAAATACAAGACTTTTGACATTTTTAGTCTTTTAATTGCAGTTACAGATTTTTATAAAATTGAAATTTTCCATTGTGGGG
>JAAGVU020000078.1:3266936-3277398 GCA_011763525.2 Mormyrus iriodes | reverse complement strand
AACCATAACACAGTGAAGAAGGACAAAGAGTACAATTGGAAAGATGGTAATGGTAAAGGATATGGGTGCTAAACCATTTGGGTGCTACCTTTCTGATAATTCAAGTTGAAAACACTTTAAAAGTGTTTTAAGGTAGTGCTGTGAGATCTGTCTTCCTCATTCAGGCAGGAAGGATAAAAAAAAAAACATTTATTACTCAATTTACGCCTGGAGTTAATTGGTGCTATGAAGCAAATGGGGCAGAGCCTGAGTGCCAGGCAGTGTGGACTGAGGTCCTCTAGGACCTGGGCTGATCTGGGGAATATGAGTAGAGAATACGGGTTGGGAAACCTTCGTATGACCCTTCTGCCTACCGTGCTCTTTTTGAAGATTGAAAATCTGGAAATCAAAACACTTCAGGAGAAGCTGTCTGCTGCCAATTTTAAAATTACCGAATATCGCAATCAGATCCAGGCAGTGAAACAGGAACTGAAAATCGCCCATAAGGTAAGGGCCCACAAGGCTCTTGTTCTTTACCTTCTCTTTGCAAATTGTATTAGAGGTATGTATAAATAGTTACAGTTAACATCTTCTTGACAACCATTAGGCCTATTCTGTAAATTTTAATTCTATTTGGAGAGAAAACTCAAAGTGTGAAAACTATGGTGTACAGCTATGGTAGCTATGGTGATGGATCCAAAAAACTGTTGGATGTGCATGGTGTAGGTTCTGTGCAGCAAGCTGGGTGAGGATGTGAACTTGCAGCAGCTGCTGAGCGTTCCAGGGAGCTGGTGAGGCCGTTCGCAGCAGATCCTGGCCCTACAGTATAGGGTGAGAACCCACTAGCTCATTTCACTTGACTTTTAATTGTGGCTTCCTCCTCTGGGGTCATCTTTGATAAAGATTGGGTCAGAGTTGACATGAATACGCTGGCGCCACCTGGTTTGCCTTCTAAGGACTTCAACCCAGGGCTCTTATTTTGCCCCTGTAATCCACTGGACAATCTGAGAGTGATGAGTCACCTATGAGGAATAATCGCAAACAGTCTCACATCCAGAGGGGCAGGCAGACCTGTTGATTTATACTTTTTCACTTGAACACCCGTTTTCTGGGAGTTGTATTCAGTTTGTGACAGCACTGCGATGAATGGTGTCTGGGTAACGAGACGTTGCTGCCTGCCCCCTGACCCAGGTGCGGGAGCTGGAACAACAGCTGGGCCAGACAGGCCAGAAGAAGCAGCAGTCCCCTCCCAACCTGGAAGAGGAGATGCTAAGTCTGGGGAGACTGCAGAGGTCCCAGATCCTGCAGGACAAGAACATCAGCCATCTTCGTAATTTGGAGAAAGAGAGGAAGGAAGCTCTGGAGGTAATCTGCTCTGTCACTAGAGGAAGAGTCAGCTCAGTCCGGCCTGTTATCATCTGGAAATAGGCATTTTGTATCGTTTTCCTGTTCATGATGTTTCCCTTTGGCTTATCAGAGGATCACTGAGGATCATGAGGCACTGCTTAGAGACCACGAGGGGCTGAAGATGAAGCTGGATGGATCCAAGGCCAGAATAAAAGTTCTGAGCATGGAGGTGAAGTCACTGAGAAGCCAGGTCAGCACCCTCCTGGACAAGGGCAAGCATGACGATGAGCTAGTGGAAGCCTTGCTGGTAAGATGTTGAAGAAACCTCTGATGTGGTGCTCGGGTAGGCCTAGACTCGAGAAGACCTGTCCTTGCAGCCAGGTGTTGCATAGCACTTATTGTTTAGAATAGTACAATTCCCTTATTCCCACCCTATGGGCAGAATGTTGTGTTGTGTTCCTTGGTGTTGCTTATCTCCATGGTTTCTTGGTCTTAGGGGGCTGAGGCTTGCAGGTTCTCCTTCTCATACTAATTTAGTCCCAGTTCCGTGACCATGCAGCACAATATCTGTTTTCTTGGGAAATACTTTAATATAGAGGATCCATAGCTAAGCACTATGAGCTTTCAGTGTTATCCATTCATGCCACATGAGATTTACGGAAATGACTGTGAGTTATGCCTTTCTCCCGAGTATAGAAGGAGACTTCTGTCCTGAGATTCAGCCCGGAAACCCACTGAAACCGCCACGCTACACTCCAAGGCATGCAACAGTGACAAAAAATAACTGTCGCAGATGGAGTGTGACAGTGTTAACCAGAAAGCCCTGTGGAAGGCACAGCCAGGGCACGCTTGGCTTCAAGGCGGTGGCGCTGGAACACTTGGGAGCTCTGTTTTCACAGCTCCTCATGCCGTGTCATCAAACGTTTACAGAATCAGCAAAAGAGGATGCAGGAGATGCTGAGGCGGCAGAGCCAGGAGGAGCTGCACAACAAGGCGGCCAGGCAAAGGCCGGGTCAGCAGCTTGGCACCGAGGCCCAGACACAGAGCCCCCTAGTGGAGCAGCTCAAGCTGAAGGTCGCTGAGAAGGAGGCCAAGGTCAGGGAACTGGAGGAGGAGATCAGGTTGCGTTCCCTCAAGGTGAGGAGACATTAATTATACCGTTAATTTCAGAACTGGCTTTCTTGCAAGCTGTGTCACCCGCGGCCACTACTGAACCTGACTGAACTTGAGCTTTGTTAACAAAATTTTTGATGCTACTTTGTTGCAGAAATATAATGGCAAGGAATTCAGTTCAAAGTTTGCCCAGTGTTCTTCTAGACCTCCAACTACAGGGGGTGATAATGCAGAGAGATCTTCCCCTATTCGGTATACTTTGCTCTGTCAGTCATAAAATAAGTAATGTCACATCCTTTTAGAGTAATATAATGCACTGAACATCGTCTTCTACACGTTGTGTTACTGAGCTTTATGGAGAAGTGACATTTTCATGGCATAAAATAGATGCTAATTGTTGTTAACGCTCACTGTACAGTTACATTTAGTTGCTTTGCTAGTTTAAGAAGATAAAGGAGTTACAAGGTCCAACTTAAAATGTCACAGGCAAAGACTCAGCCTGTTGATGATGTTCATTCCCAATTCTGAGCCACACACAGCTGTACAGAATTGGTGTGTCTTTCCAATCGAGTCTTTTGCATGAGGAAGGGTTACAAAGCATGAATGTTTCAGCCTTGTCTGTACTCTGGAGTAGGGCTGGAGACAACCTTCTGGCATAGTGTCTTTATGCGGAATAGGAGGCATGTAGAAGTATACAGTGCTGTAAAATTGCCACTGCAGAATAGTGCTTTTCAGATAACAGTGTACAAGATAAACATAGTTTCAATAAGAGATGTCCGGTTGTTTATCTGTTTCTCTGGAGATTTCCCTAGTTGGACTTGGAGTCGTCAGTCCAAAATGAAAAGCCTCTTTTCTCCACAGCCTTTAGATGGCATCAGCTGCAGAGATCCACCTAGCACATAACAGGAAACAAACCTCAGCCCTTGCAATTTATGTCGTTGGCACCATTTCAGCTTTGTCTCCATGATGTATTGGACATTTCCTACACTTGCAGAGCAGCCTCCAAACTTGGGCACAGACTGGTGCAGTCTGCAGAAACGGGTCTCATCTCCGGAAACTCTTTGACAGCTGGGTGAGGCCCCACAGCAAGATTCACACTCTCTGGCATCACTGGGCTACCTTGGCTTTTTGCCTAAAACAACACAGTGGCCTTAAGGTCATTTACAGATAGATATTTAAATGGTTATTAGTTTCACAGTAAAGAGGCTGGCCCGTTTCACTGCGTTGTCTGATGCAGGGGATCACAGTGTAAGATCCAGGCTGTATCTTCCATTTACACAGCTGCAGTATCGACGAGCTACCATCCCTGCAGGCTCAGTGCAGCGAGTACCGGGCCCTGTACCAGGCGGCTTGCGTGGAGCGGGACCGACTGCTGGAGCTGATGAAGGTCCAGCAGGCTAGGTGCGGCAGCGCCCTCTGCCGTCACGTGCATGTAGTCAGCGTCAGCATGTGGTTTGCTAATGGCAGACGTGTTTGGCATCACAGGGAGCAGGCCACCATAGAGAAGGCCGCGGAGGCCGAGCAGAAGCTTCAAGCGGAGCGCCGGAGGGCGGTGACCCTGGAGCAGCTGTTGGAGAAAGCCAGGCTGGATCTGGGCAAGGGGGGCAGCCTGAGAGCTGACAGGAGGGCCAGGATCGGTGCGAGGCGGGCATGGCCTGGGTGAAGGGGGCAGGTGGGAGTCTGCCAACTACCCCCATCTTTACGCCCTTGATTTTCCCCGCACAGGTGTCTCCAACAGTTGCACCACCCTCCTCACCAGCCAGGTGGACCGGTCTGTGAAAAATCCCTCAGGCGTCACTGTGGAAGTTCAGCTCGAGGAACTGAATGCCAGGTGAGTGCAGGGGAATCCTAGCTTTGTGCTGGCGCATGTCTAACCTTTGAGTTTCAGAAAAGGCTTCATCCCAGGGATCAGGGTCCCTAACCTGCATCTTCAAGAACTCAATTCCAGGTGATTTGCAGGTGGCCTGTAGAAAATGACCAGCAGTCATTGTGGTGAAAGTCAAATTTTCAGTCATTGTGCCCATGCAAAATAAAACGAGGTAGCAGGCTCATTCGTTGCAAGAATCATGCATAGTGCTAGTAATAAAATAGAAATAAAATAGAATAGCTAACATAGCATTGAGAAATAGTGCAACAATTAGTTTCTTGAGCATGGTGTAAGGTGGGTAGCTGAGCTTTGGCTTTAGTTAGTGCCATAAGGACCCAAGTAAGTCCATTGTATTCCATTATTTTTCAAGGTGCTTCTTCCAGTAGAATGAGCTACCATGGGTATAACTTGTGTTATGGATTTATAGAGCTGTTATAGGGAGGTCATCAAACAAAGGAGAGTGTGGGAAGAATATGAGTAGGTTCAGCCGTAAGACAAGGCAGGGGGATGATGAACGGCTGTCCGTGTACCACTGCAGGCTGGCCGGCCAGCAGGAGGACAGTGAGCTGCTGAGGGCCACGCTGAGAGGCCTGCAGCAGGCCAAGGAGGATGACCTGAGGCACTACAGCGACATGATGGACCAGGTCAAGCGCATCTTCTCGCAGGCACTAAGGCAACACAAGCAAGACATGCAGCAGGGTAGTTAACCCCCACCCACCCCCCAGGCATCCAAAAAAAACTTTCTCGGGATGTTCCAGGAGATCCCCAGATGCACCTGCAGACACTTTCACAAATTCCATTAATTGCTTCTCTGTGCAATTAATTTTGAATCTTTTATTCACTGGTCATGTCTGGACTACTGTATATAAATGTAAATTCACTTTGTATCCTTACGCTGATTTCAGATTAAAGCCAGTACTAGGTTGTGTAATTTCTCGAAATGGGCATGGCTGAAGGAATTATTCCAGTAAATGAGAGGCTGGTTTTGAAATCATAACCACAACATGAATGGGTGTATTTTTAATGTTTATGTATTTCATATTTTAATGTCTGTTTGCAATGTTATGCAAGAATATTAGTTGCTAAAAGAGAACAGCCCCAAATTCATTTTAAATTATAGGATGTAGGGAATTTTCTGTGGAATAGATCTTAATAGTGAAATACATGCCTTTGGAAAGCCGCCCCTTGTAACCCAGAGAGCAGAGAGTATTCTCAGAGCGTGCTCAGTCAGTGGCTGTGAGACGCATGGGGCAGATGTGCGAGACAGCTAGCTTCACATTTATTAGCTCCAGTGACTGCAACCCCTCAACACACCTGTAGGAGGCGCTGATTCAACATTCCGCACAGTCTATGCCCTTCGCCTCATTGCCATGGCAGTTCAGCACTAATTTCAGTTGTTATTAAACTCCTTCAAATATCGTACATGAAATATGCTTTTTGGGTTGATTCCACCTGTGGGGGGAAATTTGCTTCGCTTGACTGCGTCCCTTTTTGACACAGAAAATAATATAAACATCTGTGCAGCGCGAAGTTCCAAAACAAATAAAGAGCCTCTGAAGTTAAACACGGATCTGGTGGTTGACGGTAGGTTTTTAAAAAAAAAAAAAATATTTCTGACTCTGACTGCCCAACAGTGCAAGAATAGTAGCAGCTAATGAATGGTGGTTCAATGAAACAAACCATCCTTCAGCCTGTAGAACTTCCACGGAGCTTGCCAAGCGCATACATCTAAGTGCAAAGGCTTCCCTGCCATTGCAGCGGTCTCTCTGCCATACCCAGAAGCGAGTTGTCACATTCACAGCATGCCGATATAGAAGCTGTTTTCTTCCTGCTTGGGCCAAAGGCATTTAGCAGTCTTTTGACTCTGATGTCCCGCCACAAACCACACGCACACACAAACACACACACACAGGCGTGCACATACACACACACTCTCACCACTGCTCTCTGCTATTCCTCATCACGCTTAATTTAAGTCCATGGCTGACTTAGTGTCTGGCTTGAAACACCGCACTATTTCGTCCAGAACCCTCAGGGACACCAAGCAGGTCCAAGCTGAATGGAGCGAGACAGCACCAGAAGACAAAAATACCAGGCGTTGGAGGTGATCAAAAAAGCCTTTATGCGCTATGGAATAAATAACGGCCTGTGTGAAATAGCTGAAGGATAAAATGAAATGCAATTTTTAAAAAATTTTAACCTCCCCCTGTGTGCTATGCAAGCCATCTGTGACTGACAGGGTACAGTTTGGTTGAGGTAAATTTGACTGTCATTGCTAGGTGAGACCAGTCACAGCCAAGACCTGCATTTTCCTCAGTGGTCAGTGGGGCCAGAAACTGTCACCTTTGATAAAAAGGTTACTTTCCATATATGCTGGCAGTCTGCATCCAGGACGGCTAGGCACATTGACAAACATTTTTCAGTTTGTGAGTTAGTATTTAGAGTGGACTCTTGATACAGAATATTTTCTTAAGACCATCATATCTGTAACTATTTCTTATGAGGGGTCTTGAAGGGAAACATGAAATAAATTTCTCCTGAAGTAGTTCCTCATTTTTTCTTGAAAAGTAGAACCATTATTCCATTTACAAGATGTAGAATGTATGCATTTAGGGCCAGAACCAGCCATAGGCAATCTGGACAGCTGCCTGCGGCCCAACAGACACAAGGGGGTCCAGACAAAGTCATGGAAAAAATATAATTATAAACGAGAATAATTACACAAAAATGATCAAAATAATTGCAAGAATAAAACCATATACATCAATTAAATTTTTTTTAAGTTTATGTACAGGTAGAAGCATGGCCACTTTCCTTACAGGCAGACACCCAGGACCCCTGCATTTCCTGCATTGTGGAGGAAGTGAAATGATCATCAGTTTTCTTGGTAGTGAGCCTCACAAGTAAAGTTTTGCCCAGGACCCCTGAAAAGGTAGATCTGGCCCTGTATGCATTCAATATAGAATAGTGTCCAGTCTATTTGCAATAGACTCTAAAAGTGATTTTTCTCCACAAAGAATCAATAAAACATGCAATGTTCATGCTTCCATGATAAAAAGCAGTATTTTCAAGTAAATAATATAGTTTTGTTTTTATAAAGTAGTACAGTTGTCTTTACATTTTTTATAATTTCTACAAAGCATGAAAAAGACATCAAACTTAAATGCATAATTTCACCCTCAAACGTTTACTTTTAATGTTCCTTTTATTGCTTTGCTTACAAGGGAAAGCCTTCTCTCCAGAAATGCTCTTTTGAAATGAACAAATATTGAAGTATTGAAGCCTAACTGCCCCTATTCATCCTCATGTTTATTATGTTTATTAAATATTACTGTCAGATATTCATTCTGTGCTCGTGTTGTGTGTCTTGTCTAATCTTGTCTAAACCTGCTGCCGCAACACCGAAATTTCCCTTTGTGAGTTTAATAAAGTTCATCTTATCTTATACAGCTTGTAAGATAAAGGTGAGTCAGCGTAAAGGAAGATGTTTAAGGCAAAAAAAACATGGAATTACTCATCTGTTCCTCTTATTAGTTTAATACTGATATTCAGAGTTGTTAACCTCAATGCATACAAATCAGGTGCAGAATTTTGTTTTCTATCTTGTACTTCTAGCTGTTCCTATTTACGACACATGGTGGCGGAATTGAGCTATATTACATATCAGACAGCTTCTTATTATAACGGTGCAACTTAAATAGTCAGAGCTACTAATGGCTACATTTAATTATAATTTCGAGATGCAGGGAGCACGTGTGTTTATGCTGGGGATACTGCACTTATTTTCAAGGAACAGAGATTTGTACTATAAACCCATGCTTCATTTCTTCAGAACACAGGTAACATATGGCTCTATAGGTTTAATTTGTTTCTTGGTCACAATGTGTTTGATCTCCACACTCTCTTGATTAAAATTAGGGCACCATTTTTCCATATCTTCTACCGACCTCTTTACCAAATTAACTAGATGCAATATGAATGCGTGCCCTATGATGGAGTAGCTTGTCAGCCAGGGTGTTCTGCATCTTCGTCCCCTGTGTTTCCTGGGACAGACCCCGTTCTCACCTAAAATCCTTGACAGAATAAGTGGTAATGGAAAATTTAACATAAGTTAAAATCTAGGATTTAGAAACATTGCTATCTGTCAATTCTATTAACCCTCATATTAACAAATATAAAAAAAATGGATTTTCATTGTCTTTATTTTGGTAAACGATAAAAATAAGCATATTAGGAATAAATAACATGCTATGTGTCTTGGGTACACATTCCCATTGGTTTATACCAGTTTGACAGGTATTAGCCGTGTCTCATTACCTTTCTGGTCTGTCATCCAGAAGTCCTGCTGAATCTTAGACCTCAGGCCCAGCACGACAAAGAGATTAAATCACCAAGCAAATCGTCTTGAGAAGATAGAGGTTCTGATTGGTAGAGAGCACTCTTTGAAAAACATTAGCCATGTTCTTTGTGGGTAGTTTGGTCGTAGCCTCATAGCCTGCTCTGGATACCATGGAAATACACTACGGTAAGTTTTCATCATAAGGCAGACACTTATCAAAATGTTTGACAGCACAGAAGACAATGTCTGGTTCTGGTACTGTCAATGCAAATGTGTCCATGTCAATAGTAATAGTCAAAAAAAGTTCTGTACAGTTAGGTGAGGTCACCAGGTTAGATATGCTGACCTACATTAAATTAGTAGAGAAGATAGCAAACCTGATACCTCAAAAAGCGATATAGAAAAGGTCACATTATATTAAACAAAGTACATAAAGGTATTTGTTTTCAGGATAATTTCAGGCTGAAATATGTATATTTATGGAGATTTCTCCTGGACTGTTTACTTTCTGGATTAACGGAACAGGGAAGGACTGGTTCTGAGTTCACCCGACGTATGAGGCAAAGAGAAAAAGGCTTCATTGAATCCGAAATGGCAAACAGGTGACTCCATTTGCGTATACGATGTTTTCGAAAGCATACCCGTGCATCTGGATGATGGATTTCTCAGAATAAATCTAAATCTTTCAGTGCATAACTTTTTGCAAACATGCAAAATGATTAAAAGTGATGAAATATTTAATTTCTACAATCAATCGGAGGTGGGGGGACAGCATTAGTGTGAACAGAGGATATATAGCATACATGGTGTCTCATATTTGCTGTTAACCAGAAACTCTGATTTTGATGACTTTTGCCTTGATACTTAAACGTTGATTAAAATTTTGATTTGACAGGAAGGTCACACACCCACACATATGATGTCATCTTAAGGCCCTAACTGTGCTTTTTAAGGGACATCAGAATTTGCATATCAGGAGGATATGCAAAACACACACTCAAGGGTTGTGGCAAAATTATGAAATCACTTTAATCCTGAAGTAGCTAAATCACAGTTACAGGCATGGCTACAAAAGTGAGTCATGCTAGGTGGAATACCAATTAGTAATTTCCGTCTAAAAAAACAGACACTGGATAATTTTATCACCAAATTATGGGCTAAAGAAGAACGGAATCGGTATCGCTATGACTCAGTCTCTAAAACCATATGGTATGAAGCTCTGCAAACTGAGAGTGATGAGAGGGCTGCTTTAGAAACCATCTGTGTCAAGGCCAACTAAGAAAGCGACATAACCTGATATAAGGAGCATACTACCTGCACACTGCCGGAAAACTGCAATACAGTATGACAAGTCATTCTTTCATCCTTCATCCTACATTTGGATGGGTTTACTTTTCATGGAAGCCAAAGGATGCCTTCAGCTCACAATGTCTGCTGGATGGCCAGCCTTCTCATGGGAGTCATTATGGCCGACAATTGCTCTGCATGGTCATGTGAACATGAAGCCAAGGAACATGAAGCCGTTTTGTAAGACTGAGTTTACGCTATGTTCCCTCATGATGTTCCCATAAATCACGGATATATCACCCCCCCCAAGCACAATGCTAAAGAAAGTCAAGATGGTTTTATGAACACCAGAATGATCACCAGGTCTACACACCGTTGACTCTTTATGAGAAGCTCTGCTGTTCAGAGTGTGAACTAAATTTCACCTATCATAGACCTGGAGGACTGTCTTCCTAAATAATGGTCATACACAGCCACCACGCAGCTCAGGACTTATGTAACAGCATCTGAAGAAGGACCAGGCTGATCAT
>JAAGVU020000078.1:3235503-3248157 GCA_011763525.2 Mormyrus iriodes | reverse complement strand
ATCATTCAGTTACCGACTGAAATTCATTCTCCTCATTTCTACTCATTTATGTTGATCCACCATCAATACAGCCAAAATGCCTGTGAAATCAGTAATCTACAGCAAGAGCAGCAGAAACTGTGGCTCACAGAGGATGTCAATATGAGCCTCTTGGGTCATAGGACAAAGATTGGATGCAAGATTTGAGATAATGTTGTTTATTAGATTTGGTGTTGGGGGGCTTAGTGCAATCGTTGTCCCTTATCTAAGGCAACACAGCACACAATGGATTAGCTTTTGTGTTCAGGCCATTTCTACCTGGGATCCTCACTTCCACAGACAGATTCCGATCATTTTAAAAGACAGCACTGAAATTCGTCAGGAATGTGTTGACTGGGAATTTCTGTGCCTATTTTAACGTGTCAGAGCCATATTGCAGGAGAACCTGAGAACTTTCATTATGTCAATCAACCCATATCTACTAACCATTATATTATAAACTTACAGCTAATGACTCGATTTTAGAAGGATTGAAATATAGTACTATGCAAAAGTCTTAGGCAGTCAAAGGAAATGTTTAAAGCTATTTATGTGGGTGGCAAGTGCACATTTGCTAAGAACGTATGCAAATTAAGAGTAACACAATAAAAACTACTAAGAATTTAATCTTTTCTCCAAAGAGTTACTGATATCTAGTTGGATGACTAGAAGAACAATGCTTCAGTTCCAAAACCCCTCCTCAGGGGCACCCCAGATATTCCATGTATTTATTAAATTTCACCATCAGCTCACTTAATTTAACTAATTTAATTAGATAAAAATGTAAGTGAGATAGTGAGATGAGTGAGTGGTCAAGTCAAAACATGCATGTGTGTGTACTCCAAATGCTGGGCTGAATTTACAGTTTTGAAGTCTAACACACTTTGACAGACATAATGATGTAGTTTTACACAAACATGATCATTTAAACACCATTTAAACATAAATTAGCATGGCTGCCTAAGACTTTTGCACAAGTGGTTCTATGCAGCGTTACAGCCTTATGTTTCGGTTTCCGGGATCTCGGTTCGTTGAATGAGATGATGACGCGAATGGCAAGCTTTAATGTGTAGCTGTTTGTCCAAATGACACTGCTGTGCTGCCAGAGTTTCGCAAGGTGACCTGCTGACTCAGGATCTCGGCCTGTTCCGTAGCTGTTCAGCACCGTACCCCCAAAGAAGCCGGTCCCCATTACTTCCGAAACTGTTGTTTTCTGGGGCCTGCGGCTATGGCAAGTCATTGGAGTTTTTTCCATGTTTATTCTGGCAGTGGGTAAGTAACAGCCTTTTAAAATATTTTATAGTATTACATGAATAAATATGTAATGAGTTTATATGCAAAAGCTATATACTGTGGATTACCTTGAATCAGGTAATTCAATGAGGTCAAACTAGATTAAATAATATTACTTTCAAAATAGATTTGGTAATACACAGCACATGCACAGGCGTATGAACTATATATCCTAATAATACTAGTAGTGATGTTAATCATATTTATTTAATGAAGGGTAGGTCACAGGTCAATGTGATACTGAAGGGTTGTCCATTTACCAGTTTGATTGAAATCTCTGTGAAATAATGTTTATGATTGAGATGATAAATTTAGCTAACTGCGCTAACTTTAAGCAGCTATTTTGCCGGTCGATGTCTAAGACTCAGAAACACTTAAGTGATCCCAGGGGGGAATCTTGGTGTTTACAGCAGCATGAAAACACATGGACGAACATACAGACGCAGAAAAAACTATATTATTAAACAAATCTGAATGTTTAAATCCTGGTTTAATCCTGGTTCTGCTGGCAGAGGCTACGCTGAGCAGCAGGTAGCTTCCAGGTCCACAATTTGTAAGACAGCAGTACACAAGAATAAGGTGAAGCAGGAGACACTAGGAATAACCAGAAACCAGCCAGGTAAAAGGCGGAAGCGACTTTCTAATGCCAGAGATGACTGCTAACTTATCAGGCAGTTTCTCAGGAATAGTAGTGTGACTTCAAGAGACCTTCAAAAGGAATAGGAAACATTAAGTGCTGGTGTGAAGTACACTGCCAGGACAGTTTGTATCAAGCTCCTATAAGCAGGACTGAAGTTCCATAAAGCAAGGAAGAAGCACTTCATTAATGAGAAACAGAGAAAACCCAGGCTGCAGTTTGCAAAAAAATATATATTATTTACAGATGCACCCCCATAAATTGAGAAAAGAATGAAAAAAAGTTGTGCCGTGGTCTCTTAATGTTTTTCCACGCATGTATATATATAATGCCAGACAAGGCGCAAAGACAGCACACATAGTGCAGACAAGTAAACGTGATGCAAACAAATTTAAAGAGCACACGACATATAAATAAAATATCCTAATAAACAAGATATTGTGATACTACAGAAATAAACGTTTAAGTATATGAATAATAAATTAGAGATGTTATAAGTGCAATTAATGAACAGATAGTGCCGGACTTTAACTGTAATGTCTTTAAATAAATGTCATGGTCCCAATGTTTGTGAAATCAGTTCATCTACTGACTTTTTTAGTTCTATTCTGTTACAAATATAACTCACATGAAAAATTCTAATTGAAATCGCCCTCCCCCATCTATCCTCAGTGATAACACTTTGCTGCATCTTCAAATGCCGGATCCCCAGGACCAAGAAAGAGATCGAGGCAAGGCATGCCCAAAGACTGGCCGCTAAGACGTATGCTAACACTTTAGAGACAGTACCTCCACTTAACGAACTTACAGAGATACCTGGAGGTAAGTGGCCCGCAGTAAACAGAATAAACGGTTTCTTCTTACATTTCCTTCAGAGATATTACTTGTATGATTCTCCTCTGCCTGTGAAGTATGTCATGGCTCACTGATGAAAGTAGAACAGGTAATTACTTTAATGAGGATGCACTGTGTAATTATGGCTGTTTGCAAAGTCTTCCAGGTGTTAGAATTGTTTTAATTCAATCACTGGCACCTAATGACTTCACGCTCCTTATGGCACTGGAATTACTTTTCAGTCCCCAAGTTCTCTAGATATGTGTAATTCTGGAGATTTTTTTTTCCCAAGGAAATTTCATGAAACAGAAGCATCTGTCATGTTCAAAAGCCACTGTCTATTTAGAGAAAAAATATAGGACTAAGAACTAATCATAATTCATATATTGAAGTCAGGGTCTCTAAATACACACTACTGAAAATGTTACTAATAATGCAAAAAATTATTTTGACAACTATTATTTGTCCTGCCTGCAATATTGCACTAGATAATACAAAAACAATAGCTACACTTATTTGCGATGTACACTTACGAACTTTCCCCCATGACCCTGACCAAGAATAAGTGATTAGAACATGGATGGATGTATCTATTAACTTGAGAAATCAGAATAACATGGGTGAGGTTCGTTTATTGCATTTCAAGGAGTAAAATTACACTTCTTCTCTTTTGTGTATGCCATTACAAATCTGTTTACAAACTGAACAGTACAAATCAGACTGATTCATTTGGGCTCTAGCTGATTATCTGTGCTTTGAAACTGAGCCATGATAAAAGCAAATAATTATAATAAAGTACTAATATTTATAAAGGCAGAAAATACATTAGATGAGATAGTGCCCCAAATGAAACTGTGATCATTTGAGGCATTGAATGGTTATTTGGACAGCTATACCTTAACAGCAGCAGTGTATCATGCCATACCAAGCTCTCTAAGATAGGGGTGACCTACCACAGACTGGAAGTCATCACTGGGACTCCTGTCTTCATCTACTACTTGTTATTTTACTTCATATCCATCTGCAAACCACTTATCCTGGCTCGGGTTTGTGGGAGGGTCTGGAGCTCATTCCGGACAAGCTGTGCGTGTTGAATTTTTCATCTCCTTGGTCCTTTCAGGCAAAGACATAATCAAAACAAATCACGTCATTTCAGTGCAGAGGCCCAGGAGATGAAGCCGCTGCTAATCAAATAAGAATAATCAAGGTGCTAACAATGTAAAAGTAGCAGGGAACAATGCAGTGTAACCCAACCTACGGTCACTGGATACAGAAACAATACAAATTATATCACTGTCCCTTTGCAGCTCTTGTGTTGTGTCCTTAAACCTGATCTTTTGCGTCCTGTTCTTGGCCCCTCTCTCTCCTAATGCGCCCCACTCCCTCTACCTCACTCCACCACATCCTCTCCTTCCGTTAGTCCCTCTGAATATCTGGGGACTGACAGGCCTGTGGCTGGATGGACAAGCCGACTTCCGCCTCTAGCTACGCTACGCCAGACCACATTCTTTCTTCCACTCTGCTGTTCTTCTGTCCCTCCCAGTTGCCATGCCAACGGCCGTACACCACAGGATTATGGACCAGAGAGACCACGTGCAGTTCCTGTTGTACTCCCCATTTAATTTCCTTCTGAAAGCTGACAAAGAGACTTTGAATGTTCACGTGCCTGTCATCCATTTTTTCTTCTTTTCTATAACTATCTTCTTCATTTTCAAGGATGTAAATTATATAGTTTCAATGTCCTTAACTCTTAATTATTATTACATGGAATAGGCTAAATAAATCACATTGTAAATCCAGGAAGGTAATGGTTTAGAGGGAAAAGTGGAGTGGCAATGATCTATTACCCTATTCCGGCTCTTCTTTGCTTTCCCTTAATCAAATAGCATCTGAAAATGGCAGTTCAGACAAGGGGCTTTTTAGTAAGCCAGCAAATGAAATTAAATGGTACCATAAACAGACAATTCAATCTATATTACCTTACATGTCTTACTCTAGGAACTACCCAGGGAGAGGGGTCTAATGCACATTTATTAGGCTATGTATTACATAATGACTTTGAGACAAGTTATTGAGGAAATGTGGATATAATCCAGTGGGTGTTCCCTGTAACAAGTCAGGTGTAAGATTGCTGAATGAGTTTGGTACATCAAACTAGTCACCATATAGAAATTAATTCCTGCGGTTATGTACCTCACTGTCTCTCACTATCATGTTGACATCAAACCAGTGCTGAGTACAGGCTACTGTTTCAGCATCTAAAAGGTGATATATACATATGTAAAACTATATACCAGATTTAAAAAAACTATATATTTCACAATCTTGCTTGTGAAGTGTACTGCAGCAGGCAAGAAAAATTACATGCAAAAAATATGAATACGTCTTTTCATTGTTCACTGACTTACAGGAGTGGGTTGTGTGTGAAATCAGGTTTATTATTAAGTATTTATTAATGTAGTGGCGTTAGTATAGTATATCCTGTAAGAAATTAAAATCACAAGCAATTAGTTTCAATCAATTCAAAACCAACAAATGTTCTGTGGATATTGAAAAAAAAGAGTTCATGCTTATTATTTTCTAAAGAAAAAAAAAATCAAGCATTAATTACGAGGTCTACTTTTCCCGAGAACGATCAAACTTAGCAAATAGAAAACAAGAAAATGAAGGATGTAGATAAAAAAAATAAAGAACGAGTGAGATTCGCGAGTTTTTCCTGAAAGCCTTCGTTATTCGAGACTGTTATTCAATTAACGAACAAATTTGAAGTAGTACTTTGTTGTCTCCTCCCCCACCTCTGCGTGAGAAAATCGCACACTGTCAGGAAGGAACATCGATCCCACGCATTTCAATGGTGAAATATGTTATGTGATTGTCACACCAGACATATGCGAATGTAAATAAAAATATAAACTAATTATAAAATCAATAAAAACAGAACGAAAATTAAGACCAAACTAAAGGACGATACCTGCTGTCTCCCTATAACCAGCCACCAGCAAACACACCATCCTTTGCCATCTGACATTTACATTTACAGCATTTAGCAGACACTCTTATCCAGAGTGACGTACAACAGTGCTCAGTAGTCTACACTCCAAAGCTGGACCATAAATAAGCATCATGTGTACTCCCAGGCCACTTGGTGACAATGTCTGTAAAATGTCCTTGATGGTTGCGTATCACCTGGACATTTAGGCCTAGTGCCAGGAACTATTTTTGGCAGGTGCAGATGGGATTCAAAAGGCTGCAAGTATGAATAGGGTTTCGGGTTCCATCCACTGCACCTACACATGCAATGGCATGCAAACCACTTTTAGTGTCACGCAAGACATCCCCCCCTGCTGGACACTGTATGTACTTGTGCGCATGGCGTGCCCTGTGCATTTGTATGTCTGCAGGAATCCACCAGTGGAATAGAAGCAGAGAGCTGTCAGAAGCTGCACAGTGGGACTGAAGGCAAAATTCTGGTGTGTTCCTTTTTCAATGTATCCTGCACCAGACCAAGGAGGCTCATTATTTCACCCCAGGCCAGCCTGTGTTTCTCTATGAATTATTTATCACTGAGATGGTCCAAGGGGTTCATTTCCACCCAAAAAACTAACACTTAGACCAGTAATTTGGCTTCCTGGGTGACGCTGCCTTTTGATGAGTTACACAATTCTCTGCCATTTCTGGTCATGAGGGGTGATCCACCTTCCCAATATAGGATGTGACTGAACAGACAGCAAATTTGATTGGTTACTTCATTATGGACCAAGGTTGTTCAGAATTTATTAATTGTGCCCCATTCCATTTAGGAACTGGAATTTGAATTGAATTGACCACACCTTGTAAGTTGTTGAACTGGAATTTGAATTGGAATGACAGGAAGAAGAATTTAATTCAATTCAATGAAATTCAATAAAGTCACATAACACAGGAATTTACCCAAAATGCAAAACATAACTAATCATATAAAATATTTATTTTCTAGATGGTAGATGTATATGTTGACCTAATATTTGAGCTACTGAGTGAAGTGTACTAAATATTGGCATGAATGTAAGATTAAAATTGTCTAATTGTTTTAGCTTATTCTAACAATATGCATTTGGTTTATGCCAGCCCTCTAAGTCCTTTTCATGGGAAAATATATATATATTTTTTTACATATTTAACTGTTTATGTGTGTTGGCATTTATGAGGATTCTGCAGTAGCTTTTCCTGTGAGGGTCCTTGGCTTGTCAGATGACAGGATTGTGATAGAGTCACATGTATGACTGTATGAAGTGCTCTTCCACCATGGCACAAAAAATAACAGTGAAATTATCTATTCTATGGGTTAAACATCAAATGTGGCACCAGCACTCTTTGTCACTGTAAATTTTCGTGATTGGAGGGTGGGGGTAGGATTCAGTGCATACTGTTTATGTTAACATGCTGCGTAAATCATATTGAAATATTAAGCTGTACTGTTACAGCTGCACCTACATTATGTATATAAATGTCAATTAATTCCATTTTAATTCAGCTTCTTTGTATTTAAATTTTAATTGCGATTCTGCATCCTGTTTTCAACCAATTTTATGAATTGAATTTGAATTTCAAGGTCATTCTCAATTCATTTCTGAGTGCTGTCCAACCCTGTTAAGGACTCAAATCACATATAGGTGTTAAAACAATGAGCCCCTTTTATACTAATATAAATATCTATATTCTATATATCTAATATCTATATAGCCTAGATTATAGTTTTATATTGCAACATTGACCTAACTATTATTATATTATATTTTATATTTTATATTAGATTTTAGCCGATCTCTGTGTCTCTGTGACAGGACAGCAGGCAAAAGTTCAAATAAAGAAGAATGTAGAAAATAATGAGTGGTTCAGAGCGCTCGTAAATTAACAAGCAAGATTACGAATTACTTTAGTTATGAAGGGATTTGAGAAACACTTGCTCATAGACGATTGATCTTAAGTGCTAGATAATGTAATACTTAAGGTTGCAAAGCTTTCGGGAAACCTACCCCAGGTCAAGTGCATAATAGTGTTTTAACAGGACTCTCCATTTTGGCAGTGTAGTATACATATGTTGGAGGGGTGTGGATATCATGACAAATTCAGGGGGGCCCAGCACTTTGTTGGGACCCCAAAATCCCCCCTACTTGGCAAAACCATCTAAGTGATTGAAAGTACCGGAGCAAGGGGCCCAAGGTGGCCCAGGATGTCTAGCCACTCTCCTGCACCCACAAGCTCTGTATATCCCAAAATACTCTGGATGTAAATCAGTGCTGTCAAAGGCAGGCTGACAATGCTACCAGAGAGCCAACCTCTCCAATGACTAGATCAAGCCCTAGCTGATAGGAGAGCAGTATCTAACTTCCTGACAGGCATGGATTACGTTTGATTCTGCAGTATATCTTTAACATCAAAACAAGTGCCTTTGCTGAGGTTCCTTGTGTAATCAATGGGGCCGAGTATCCCTTGGAATGCCTGCACTAGGTAAGAACCAGGATCTCTTCAGGATCACAGCTCCGTAGCTGTTCGCACTCTGTATCCACCCCAGTGGGGTGCATGAGCTGCATGCAAATGTGTGCTGGCTGGGCGATGGCATACCGCAGAGACAAAAATGGAACCAGAGGATTTGGCATAACGTTTCTGTAGCATTCATTGCCAGGAAGTGAGTGGATTTTCAACATCTATGACACAAACAACGCTTAACAATATGTTTATGTCTCTATCCGAGGGGTCAAACTGCGGCTCACTGTGAAATCGTATTCACGAGGAGCCTAATCCACTAAAACCACTGTCAATTTCAAAGGAAAAGTAATTCTTGAGTATCAAGGGGGTAGTGGTGGTGGTGGGGGGGGGGGGAGCAAAGAACATTCCAAGCCTGAAAATATGACCTTTAAATTCCACTTCTGTATGTTTGCATACGTAATTGCTTAGTGCTGGGAAAATTACTTCTGAGAAATGCTATATCGTATTCTTAGGTTTAAAGATCCCCCCAGAAAATCAGCTTGATGCCATGTACCTCAAAGCAAACCTTGATTAACAAACAGGCGCTTAATCTTGCCATGGTTAACTTAACAGGGAAACAGTAATCATATTTAAAAAAAATAGAAAATATGATTTCAGAACGGATATAAACCCTGGATTAAAACTAAAATAAATATACTAGAAAGACCAAAACTAAGACCTTGTGTTTTTCTGCTGTTGGTATATCAGAGTGTGAATAATTCTTTGCATATGATAAACACCCTATTTATTTATAAAATGTGAATAATAACTACCATGAGATTTACATTGCTTTATTCCTCTATTTACTGTACTTCATTTGATTGTCTGTTTGAATAAGCGTGTTGCCTTTATATCAGTTATGAAAAGCTATAGAGCTTTGCAGCTATTGGTTCTTTTTCTTTGTATGTTTTCTTTATATGTACTTGATCGTTAGTGCCAGGTGAGGCAATTCCAGTCTCCTTCCTAGGATTTACAATCACTGTAGTGTGTACAGTTTACAGATAGATTAGGTTAGGAGAGGAAGACCAAAAAGTACAAAAGTAACAGCTCGCTGTGATTGTGGTGTGCAAAGAAGCTTTTCTGAATTCACAAGCTTGTCTAGCCTTGAAATGGCCCTGGAAGCAAAAGTAGATCCACCTGGTACTAGCTAGGTCAATCTGATAAAGTGGACACTGGGTGTACCTCACCTCTGTATACCTCTCACTAAAACAGTTGAATTAAAATGCCCAGTGAGAGAACAGGACTTTAAAATGTGTGTATAAATGATTCACATTATTAATATTTTACTGGACTCTTCTGTGTGTCCTTGGCTGAGTCGGTAATTGTTGTACAAAATATATATCGGAATATATCTCTGCATGCTATTAAAGGTCACCTATAAAGACTCGCGTTGACTGAAATGCATATCATTCAAAGTATTTAAATCTCATAACAAATTTTAAACATAATATGAATAAGACAGCAATCAATTAAAAACATTTTGGGTTTTAGATCTTATTTTGTACTCTATATAGATAGAACTCATTCTGTGTCTATGACTTTTAGTTGCTTGCAGTATACCAAGTATAACAACTGGAGACCCTGAATGGACAATGTTTTTGCAAACTCTGCCAAACTCCTGGGTAAATAAAACTTGCCCATGTGAGCTAAGCAACCCAGGTATTGCCCTAGAAGTTTTATTTCCACTTTACATCGGTTGGTGCCTGGAAGTGCCCGAGGATTCCCTACTATCCCCGCTCAGTCACTTTCCGTCATTAAACGGGCAGGCGATATAATGGAAGCAGCACGCTGAAAACGTAATTATTTTCCCCGTTAGATGTTCGTGTAGCACTGTGTGCCAACGCACAAACTGATAGGCCATTCCGAAAATATGTCAACTGTAAATAAAGTAGATGATGGGAAGAAAATAGTGTTTTTCCCCACATCCTGCTGTGCAGCACCTTAGCATTCCTCCTGCTATACACATTTATGAGCTCAATTATGCGTAATTTCAACCCCATACCCTGCAGTTCAGAGGACACGGAGTTGAGGATTACTGATTTCCATGCATACTTTTATTTTCTAATTTTCAGGACATCCGTAACATTTGGACAATATTGGACAATTCAGTACTGTAGTGCTGGTGAGATGGCTCCGCATAGCAGAGCCTATTAGCACTTCCCAGATGCTTGCAAACCTTATATATAGCCCTATATATATAGCCCCTGTGTATGTGTAAACTGCTGTTCTGTGGACTGGACTGTCGCATGTGTCCTTATTTGTTTTTGTACTCAGTATTTGCCTGATCCTCGCGTGTATCTTTGCAATGTCTAGTTACTCCCTGTTTGTGCAATCTACTGTGTGCCATGAGACCTCCCTGCATTTCATCATTATGTTTGTTGGGTGTGGTTGTTGCTTGCTGTGCGGTCCTTTTAAGGGCTAGATTAAAGAGCAGCTACGTGTGAAACTGTCTCACCTCATTTCTTCTCCACCGCTGCGATGCCTCAGTCTGCCAAGTGCTACAATGGTGTCAGAAGTGGGATACCAGAAGCGGCCCCACTAGTGCTGCAGTAGTGGGTGCTCCACAGCATCGTGCAACAAGCCTACTCCAGCCTGACGGACCTGAAGGCGGCAGTGGAGTGGCAAGGCTAGCTCAGAAGAAGAAGCTTGTCTGCTGGGGCTGTGGCAAGAGGGGGCACTGGCTACACTTTTGCCTGGAAGCCCTCCCCAAACCCAATGACGGATGAGATAGAAGCGGCGCAGCATGGGAGGTGCCGCCCCATCCTTTTAAAGTGCCCCGGACCTGTGGAGTGCACTCTTATGCCACTCCTGCCAGCCCGCCAGACCTTAGTCAGAGATAGCGACATGCATTAGTGAATAAGGAAGGTGGGCACTACTGTGGACTCCAACCACTCACTCTCCATTGAGGGCTCTCCACTTGCCCCCCGTGAGGAGCCGTGGTGTAACCCCATCTGCAAGCACAACCGTCAGAGGCTTTGAAGTTTGGTCGTGAGGAAGTGTGTTGCAGCTGTGAGGCCTGGCTGGCTCACAGTGCCGTGAGCTGGACGAGCAGTGGGAGCGGGACCAGCAGGACTGGGAGCGGCTGCGTGAGTCCACACAGCAGGAGCAGCGGGAGCTAGAGCAGCTGCGCAGCGAATTAGCCAGCTGGGAGCAGGAGCCCAACCGCCCAAAATGTCTGCCTGTGGCAGTGAAGGCGGCATTATGTGGTTGCAAAATGGAGCAGCTCAGCCAGGAGGAGACGTGTCACAGCTTGGAAGTCCAGCTGGCTCAGAAGCATCATGAACTGGAGGAGGTCAAGGACCTGCTGCGTGAGTCCGCAGAGCAGGAATGGTGCAATGTGGAGATGGTGCGTTTGCAGGTGGCCTGCTGAAAGCGCAAGTATGACCTGGAGGAACAGGAGGCTGAAGCCATGGAGGCTGTGCTGCGTGACCGCGAGGAGGCATGGAGGCCCAGCTGGCTGAGGAGTACTGTGAGCTGCAGATGGAGATGGCCTGCTGGGAGTGGCTACACAAGGCCACCCGACCCAGGGTGTAGGAGGGGCAGCAGGCTCCCTCTAAGCTGCAAATTGGGAAGGGTCATCAGCTGAGGGGACCTGTAATGCCAGCGCCTGCTAGTAGCTCAACGTCCGCCAGCAGCCCAGCATCATCCGGCCTCCCGATCTCTTCTACCTTACCAGTGCTCGGGACCTGACAGTGTCTAATGCTTCATTGGAAATGATGCGCCGGTGGCTGCCATGAGACCCACGGCACTTTTCCCAGAGCTGAGGTGGGGACTGGCTGTGCTGGTTGCTGGGACAGATGACCTGGGGGGGTGGGGGGGCTGTGAAGCGTCGGTGAGATGGCTCCACATAGAAGAACCCAGAAAGCACACCGAGCATGCTGAGACATTGTACACAGCCTCTTGTTTCGTTATTATTGAAACCTGTAGTGTGTGTGCCTGTGCCTGACTCTTATGTGAACCCTGCCCAGTCCTCACTTATCTTTAGCTATTGTATAAATGTGTGTGTACCTTACTGTCTGGCATCTGACCTCCCTGCTTTTCCCCAGTATGTGTGGTCTCCGGGGTTTGTTTGGTGCCTGTGTTAGTCCTTTTAAGGACTAATTGTTTCCCCTTTAAAAAGAGCCTCCTCATCTTTTTCTGCCACCAAGCTACCTTGGTCTGCTAAGTGCTACAGTATTTTGCAGTACTGAACAGAGCGCAAGTGCAGTAGAGTATTACGTAACACTGCGGTTACTAGATATTGGGCATCCTGAATATTTACATGGACAGGATTTATCAGCTCTGATCATTTGGATGTAGAAAAAAATTCTAATTCCATTCTAGAGATAATTTAATTAAATGATTTAAGTTAATTATACACTTCC
>JAAGVU020000078.1:3210211-3225737 GCA_011763525.2 Mormyrus iriodes | reverse complement strand
AATTATATCTTCAGAACCATGAAATCGTAAGGAACTACCCATTGACCCACTGACCGAATCCAATAGGGCAATGACAGACACTGAAAGTATGTCGACATTTCCATGCCTTTTTGAAAAAAAAAATCTTACGAGATGATAGGATTGTGTGACATTAATCGTGGCTGGTCTAGCCCCACATCAAACATGGGAGAATCTATGACCATAAATGAAATCCGTCAGGGTCAGTAGTTTGTATCTGATGCTAAATGTTGGCTATTGATAGCGTTCATAGTTGTTTGGAGATCCATCATACTTTTAAGGTGAAATTAAGCTTTACATTTTGTTCTCTACTTGGTACTGGCATGGGATCCAGAGCAATAGATTGAGACACTAGGATGGTAGCTGAAGCAATGGCATACAGCATGCAGTAGCTTGTCTAGGGACTGGGTGATATCTCATAGCTGCAGTCCTAACAGCAAATCTTTCATCTTAATGGCAGTGTTTAAGGCGACTAACTTTGATCTTTATCCATGGCAAAGTCTTCTGTAACACAGGAAGAGCTTAAAATTGTAAGAATCCAAATAAGAACAGACTAATTCTCAGACTGCAATCTGAACGAGAAATTCTGCAAATGAAGGAAAGTCGCAGAGATTCAAATGTAACAAGTAACAGGACACGAGTGAAAACAATGATCAAGAGACTGGAATAGTCCATTCAGTATCCTGGAGAGGGGGAGTGTTTGTGTGTGGGCAAGATGTGAGCATATTGCAATAGGTGACTCAGAACACATCAGTGACATGTAGGCCCCAATGGGTAAAATAAATGTAATCTTAATTATAATAATAATATTATGTGCGATAGGATTAAACCATATATCTATATTATCCTAAAAATATCTTTAAAAAACAAACTATTGGAAACATCTGCTCATAGTAGCTATGGTAATGACAATCACACAACCCCAGCAAACAAAAATCTGACCTGTGTATAATTTTCATTAAAAATTTAGATATAGACAATTATGTTAAATCATGCAGTCATTTGAAAAATAGAATTGTATACTGATTTACTGCATTATTGGGGTAATTTTCACCACCTTCCATATCTGGGTCTGTATCAGTCATTACACTAATTGGAGTTTTGAGGTTGCCATGGTACAGACAATATTTATTTTACAAAAAAGAGGAATAAAACACAAAATACTGATTTGGTTCCCCGTGGACTGATTATATCCAGAACATCTTCCTTTAACCAGCACAGAAAATCTGTTTTACATCAGAATGGATTTGCCAGAGGGAGTGGAGATTGAATCTGATCTTTAATGCGCTGCAGTACTGTTATATATACACCACATTTCAAAACATCTCAAACTGGAGCATATTTTACACTTTATGTACATGCTACTTTCATCTAAGACACCGCCAGAGTTATGGTATGAGCAAACACCTTGACACAATTCACATGCCTGTCTCTCACAATTCAGAATCGATTAGGCCAACCTGGGACGAATGGGATGGTTTTCTGTCTGAACCTGATTAGATTATCTCCTGAAATTAATTTGATCCCTATATTGGCAGTCAAACACTGAAATACAAGAAAATCTGGAGGATGCATGTTCCTGTAATACCCCCCCCCCCTCCATTTTCAGTGACCCAACAGAGTATTGTCATTGGTGGTCCAGATGTCACAGAGATGGTGCCAGACAGGTTAAGTGACAATGTGTGCTAGTAGAATTTCAATGTGTTTTGCTTCTGATAGTCATTAGTAATCGGATTTGTTTGAACTCAAGGATGTGAAAATAATAGGCCCAGTCAAAGCAGCTGCCGACGCTTGTTTAAACGAGTTAAAAAAAAAATCCAACAAAAAAGTAGCTATTCAGATAAAGTTTATGACTTTCCCTGGATTTTAGAAACAAACTAAAATAAAGAAAAATACGAATCCGGCAGAACTATCCAATAATGTTTCCGGTCAGTAAACGACTTACAGATTACGATGGCATCAGTCTGGCAGAAGGTAGCTTATCACTGGCTGCAAACCAGCATCTTGGAGTTATGCAAAAAAAGTTGTGAGCCCCATTAACAGTGTATGCTTACGACATGTTGGTAACAATGTTCCGAACATTTCTTTCAAGCGTTAAACAATAAAATGGCACTCTGTGTGCTAGAGTCACCGGAGCACAAACATTAGAACGACCTCATTGGACCTCTGTTCTCAGTCTTTAATTTCATTTCCAGGAGAATGTCAGGGAAGAAAACATGTCAGTAAATTGCTCATATACATAATTGCAATGAATACATGTTTTATTGTAACTCTTAAGACTGCTTAATCATCAACATTCCTACAAGCTGCTATGTCCTGCCTGTCATGTCTTCCTGACCTTCCTGTCTCCTCCCTAATGTGGCCCTGATGAGCCACGCCTGTTGCTTGTTGCCCCTCTTTGTCTTTATATTCAAGTACCTGTTTGTCTCATCAGTCCGGTCATTGATGTCACGCCTCCTGCCTTCCTATGTCATTCCTCATACTCGCCTTCTTGTTTTGACCCCTTGTGGTCCTGTTTGTTTCCCTGCTTCCTTGGTTCAGATAATAAAACTCCTTTTTTGCCTAACGCCCACATTCGAGTCCTTCGTCCAACATGCCGTGACACAATCTAAATTGCCATTACTAATTAATAATTAAACTCAAAATTTAATGATTAGCATGACTTTTTTAAGTCAGTCAACTTGGGGAACAAATATTTTACTTCATGATTCACTGATGATCACCTTTTTACATAAATATATCCAGAATTAAATCCCTACTTTTGCCAAGTACAAAAAAATGCTTTCAATGTTAATACTGCTTCTCTTTATTTACATTAGAATACAATGCTATCAAATAAAACGATAAAATAAATAAACTGTGCAAAAAAAAGCACTCACTTATTCTCTAACCCACTGCAAAATATATTTTTTCTTAATGTAAAAAATAATATCTAAACAAATGCAAAAACATATTTATTCCCCCCCCGCCTTTTTTTTGTACATTGTTTTGAAACACGCCCCTCCACAAGCTGACATCTGATTAGCTGACAAATAGATGGATATGTCTGTAAACATAGTGACTGCGATTCAAAGGTAAGTAATTAACATATATACAAGAAGAGCAGCATATCACTGGACCATAGGAAAACGTTTGTATCATTTTCTCACATATGATATTTTGTTTGTTGTCACTATAGTGTCACAGTAAGAAAAACATCTTTGAATAATTCACCCTTATTAACAGATTTTTTGTTTGATTTTGATTATATTGTTCAACGACAGACAACTAACACTGTTTAACACACAAGCTCCAGTTTTAACGGTTACAGGTTTACTGGGGTACTTGGCTGCTAGATTAAAAATAGTTACAACAATAATAAAATACCTCAGCTTGCTTTCTGTTGCCTTGAAGAACTTCCTTGAGAACCAACCCTTGGCTAATACCTCTAATACACGTGTAACATCAGTTTGGCACAAATCCAATACTGACCAAATGTTATAAGCATTGTACATTCACTGGTATTGTACCTGTTTCGAATGACTGGAATGTGAATTACCAATGGTCCCAAATCTACTAAAAATCCAAATATACACTTTCTAGATGAGCCTCAGTCAGCATACAATGATTGCCTATTTCATATTTCAGCGTCACCAATGCAAATTGATTTAAAGGTGACAAAAGTGACTTTCTTTGCTTGTTTTAACAGTGCTGGACCCATCTGAAAGCTGAGCAAAGTGCACAATTTCCTTCTATTTGGAAAGATCTATCATAGATTATTGCATTAGCCTGGAGCCAACAGAACAGTACAGGAAGTGTACTCATACAGTAGGACAATGCTGACTAAACATTAACTAAACATTAGTTATAGATATAGCTTCATTCCCTTTTAACGAGTTCTTGGTCATAAGTCTGGTGGCAATGAATGAACCAGTAGATGCACTGGTGCAGAAATCAGTACTGAGGTCCATGTTCCAAACTTATTGTATGTCTGAGACAAGGGATTATTAACTAGAGAAAGATTAATAAAAATGTCTTCTAAGGTTTCACTCCACTGTTCCATCACACGTTAAGCCACGGAGTAACTCAAACGTCTGTCCGATGCAAATACGTAGCCCACTGTCAAACTTTCCTAGAATTCTTTTGGTTTACTTTTGGTTCCAGTGGTGTTATCCAGTCCCTTTTGGAAACGATCTGTTTGTAGATCTGCCCCGGACTAACCTGACCATGACCCTATTTAAGGAAAACATGCAACGAAGCGTTGCGTCTTACAGTATGTCGTAATGCTTTTCGGTTTAGGCCTGAGATGATCGAACCTGAATGTAAGCGTGAAAGACCCTGTCATTTCTAACCCACCACACAGTCATCAGATGGTAGAAGAAATAACCGCAAGCGTACAGAGAAGGATCAAATGAAAGCCAATGATATGAACAGTCAATAAAAACACTGGTTAATACTATAAAGCTTAGGCAATCGCCAAGGGTAAGTCAACAGGCATGCGACAGTGACTGTGATCAAGTCCTAGCTGATCCTACATGACTTCAGAGCCAGTGTTTGCAACCGCAAGGACTGGCCAGTATTGCTGGTGTAAGGAGCTCTGGGAGAAACCAACCCAGAACTACTAAGACTGTTCTGATGGTCCACTGAACACTGCTTGCTGGCCAAAACAAAGATGGTCCATTCTGAGCAAAGCCCAGCTCTACCAGAGGCAACATTCTAGTACAGTTTGCTTGACAAAAGGCCGCAGCCAATGGATAAGAAAAATCCTGAGGGAAGGCAGCTAAAGTTTTAGCGCCCTTCATAACTGGCGTTCATTGCTGCTCACAGGCATGGAGTCACATGACCGTCTCCCTCTCCTCCTCCACCAGGGGAGTGGGCTTGTCCTCCTCATGCAGCCCTGTGCCGTTCGGGTGCACCTCCTCTGGCATGTGCACCTCCTGCCCAGAAGAGGGGATGGAATTCTCTGAGACGGAGCCGTTCTTGACGTAGCCCGGGAGGTTCCGGTGGCCGTTGATGGAGACGGGGCCCAGCCGGGTGGTAAGGTGGAGGGCCAGGGGGCCCCTAGCAGTCACGTTGGTCACACTGGTGTGCGACACCATGGGACCATAGCTGTACGTGCTGCTTCCACTTCTTGCTTTCCGCTTAAAGTCCAAAGCCAGTGTTCTCCTGCTCCACGACTTCTTGATTTCTGCCTGTACCTAAAAGTATATCGGAACACACAATCACGGAACAAGAAGAATTATGCTTCTCTTTTCAGAGCTATGCGCGTTCACGGTCAGATTAGAAGGAGATTAAAACATGTCTTCCATCCAGGAAGTGCCTAATCTTATTCTCGAAACTCAATGGATCATGCTGCCATACCCTGAGTTTATAACTAGATACACAGAAAAACTGACTGAACATTAACAGTGATATTTAGCAAGATGGTTAATGTACTGCTACTGACCATCCTCTGTCCTGCTTTTAGAGCATAACCACTACCTGGCTTTCGCAAACTCAATTGTCCTGGAAAGAAGGACAGAAAAAAATCTGGAATTTCCGTCCATTATTTACATTATTCCAGGTTTAGATAAAGCGCAGAATGGCACACAGAAACGGAAATGACTACTCTTTATCCGTCTTCCCAATGCTTATTCAAATCAGGGTTCTGGGGTGGGGGATGGATCCTATTTGAGACTGCATCAGGCACGAGGCTGAAAAACACCCTGGATGGAATTGCAGTCCCTGGCATGGCACACACATAAAGAAAAGGCAATTTAGTGACAGCAAGTAATCCAGCAAGCAACCTAAACGTGCAAACTGCACACAACCAGAGGAGTTACCAGGCTACCCTTAATATCCATCCATTTTCTGTAACCGCTTATTCTATTCAGGCTACCCCTAATATATCTATAAATATTAACTTTGAATGAATGTTGGTATTTGTACCATAATGACTTGGCAGGAGGTGCCAGTTTCTATTTCCCATCAATGACAAATGCAGGGCTTCAATAATGCAGTGCACTAGTTTTCAAAATGTTTTTAAAAAGGTGTGTTTTTATTATTATAAAAAAGTATACATTTTGCTTGACATGTTTTATTAGATTATTAAAATATCGAAAAGAATTGTGACATGTTTAATTGATTGGAACAATATATTTAGCTTGGTAACAATATGTTTGCTTAACCAGCATGATTTTAATAATTATTATTGTGATGGGAGATAAGAAGCACGCACTGATACAGCACGTTGCCGCACCCACCACATGATGAACCACCTCAGGGACGAGAACCTGAGTGCAGTGGTGGGTGATACCTCAGCACCACGCTAGGTTATTTCCAGGGGCTGGAGTGCCAATCCTGCCACCAACCCTGAAATTTTCCATGTAAGCTGGAGGACCTGCTTGTAGGGCTGGATGTAGATTCATGTTATACCCAGGATAAAGCAAGTGCAGGTTATGGGCCTTGCTCAAGGGCCCAACGGAGTAGAATCACTGCTGGCATTCATGGGATTCGAACTAGCAACCAACAGATTGCCAGCGCAGAGCCCTAGCCTCAGAGCCACCACTCCACCCCCATATGCATTTAGCAGTATGCACTTAATTGCAGACCTAATTATATTACACATAATCCAAGTTTTTAGGCACAGATTGAAGCGATACCTTTAAATACAGTATGTTGTGTTAAGGGGGCGGTACGGTGGCACAGTGGTTAGCACCGTCACCTCTCACCTCAGGGACCATGAAGTTGCCAAATCGCCCGTGGGTGTGCGTGACTGAGTGAATGGTGTGTGAGTGTACCCTGCGATGGGTTGGCGCCCCATCCAGGGTTGCTCCCTCTCTTCTACCTATAGCCTCTTAGATAGGCTCCAGACCCTCCTCAATCCTGAATAGGACAAGCGGTTACATAAAATGCATGGATGGATGTTGTGTTATAAAGGTATAACTGTTATAAATAACAGTTATAAATTAAAACCAGTATACTGGATAAACTGATATATATTCTGCACTATATGTAAAATATATACATTGCTTTTTCATGACCTTGTCTGGGGCCCCCGAGGTCCATCGGACCCTAGGCAGCTGCCTAGCGTGCTGGTGCCTGCATCCAGCCCTGAATGTCATGCGTTTTCTCTGCTGTGATTCAGCCCACCTTCCAAATCCTGCAGTCATATAATTGTCCTGGAGTTGTCTGTAAAACTTATCCTGAAGGGTTTTTCTCATGACTGACCCTCTTTCACTAACAAGCTCTTTCATGCTATTTTCTCTGCAATAACAGACTGGAAACGTGGTATATAATCCAGGTGAGATTTCCATTTATATTCAAGCACCCAACTTTGTTTTTTCAAAGATATGACTGATGCACTCACCTCTCCATTGCAGAAGCAGTATATGATTGCCACAAAGAATCCCTTTAAAAGAGACAGATATCCATGAAATAAGAACGAATGGGGCTTTAACTGCGCCATTGTATTTGTGACCCAACACAAGTATTACCCAAACACTCAATGCACAATACGACGTGGGGGATTAATAACAATTTACTTGACATTTCAGCATGCATACATTTACCAAGATTAAAAGATTAAACTGAGTTTTACATACATTAGCTATACATACAGGCATGCTCACCCCAGAAAAACAGTTAGCAAGACCCCGTTCTTCATATAAACCACAAATGCCCCAGATAATTAAGCAAGTGCTTCGAATTACCTGGAATGAGTTGAAAAGCATCTCGTAATGCATCTGGATCTGCCATGGTACCCCAGAAACCTCCGTATAGGGCATGGCCATGAAGACGATGTAATGCACACCAAAAAGAGGCATGAGCACCAGCGTGGACTTCAGCAACTTTCTGCGGGCCAGAAGGAAGACGGATATCCCTCTTTGTTGGCGGCTGTGCAGATAGCCAACTCGACTGATCCCTGGAACTAACACGGAGCTACGGCAATTTGTTCCAGGTAAAACAAGGATCACTGTGGAATTTAAGCCTGGAAGGACGCCATTCATTCTGGAGAGACCCAGCAGGGCTCAACGAGCCATTACATTCTATTCATGACAGCTATGTTTGGTATTTAGTTTCAGAGTTTAGTTCAAATAAAAATGTTCAACTTATATATATTTTTATTTAAATGTTCCATGTAATGACTTCTTTAACCATTCTGAATGTATCTTAATAAACTGACATCTACATTTCAGTCACATAGCTGCCTGTCTGACCCTTGGGGCCGTCCAAGATACATGCTCTGAATTATGTTCTGGTTCGTGGCTCGATAATTATGAAATGTAAATCACCTCACCTATACTGCTGCCTGGTGTCACACCGGCCCGCATTCGTCTCACGCAATTTTGTTGCTAGGACTCGGATTATATTTAAGAATAGCAGGAAATTTACCTGGGGATGAAGATGAACAAAAAGTCACCCTGTATCGATGTTAGCTATCATTTACATTATCTGTAAGTTATACAGTGTATATTATATAAATATATTCATTAGCATATACAAATTTGTAAAGTCTGATATTAAATCGACAGATATCACAATCACCCTACTCTGTGAAACACAAGTAAGACTACAGAAATTGGACTGTACATCATTGTGTGTGTGTGTGCGCGCGTGTGTGCGCGCGTGTGTGTGTGCGTGTGTGTGTGTGTGTGTGTGTGTGCGCGTGTGCTTGTGTGTATGAATGAAATGTAATAAATGCATGGAATGGCTGAGGTGACCCTGAGGAGATGTTTAGGAACAGAAGCGGTGTTCATCTAGCCATCCAACTAGATACCAGTAACTTTTTGGAGAACAGAAGAAATTCCTGCTAGTTTTTATTGTTACTCTTAATGTGAATGTGTTCTAATGCTAATTGTGCTTTTTTCTGAGCAAATATACATTTACTGCCCAGAAAAGTAGCCTTAAACATTTCCTTTGACTGCCTAAGACTTCTGCACAGTCCTGTATAGTATGTAGTTATAGATCATACATATATTTCTTAGTACAATTACTAATTTACTAATGACTTTATTAATGGACATTCATGTCAACATTAACCTCTTTCTTAAGGTTTATAGTAAGAGAGAGTCTCTCTATAGCCTGAATGCATAGCTTGTTAAATAAATGTATGCTCAGTCTTTGAGAATGTCAGAGCTGACTGCAAAAAAAAAGGTGGATGTTTTCATTTCCGCGCCTGTCAGTGGGAACGACGGCGATGCTACGGTGGTGGCTCTGCTCACCACGATGGCTGCCAGGATTGGCACTTGAAAAATCCACTTCAGGTTGCCTGCGCTCAGATCCCAGCATCTGCGGTCAGATAATTCACATGTTCATTGGCACTGTTATCCCTACAGCTTCAGAGATGGCCCAGTGCAGAGTTGCTCGTGTTACACATTTCAGAGGGATCCTCGTACTCTTTTTCTGTAAGTCTTAACCATTTCATAAACTCAGAATAATTCCAGTTTAATAATAATAATAATAAAGCACTCAATTACGCCACTAAAGGGCTGCTTTATGTGTCATAAGAGAAAGTTCATTCATTTTTTAAAGGTCATTATTTCTGTTGACAATCTATCATTAAATGAAGAGTCCAAACTGCCGTTCTGCAATGATGATTTTTAAATGCAGACTTATCAGTCGGTGCGCCTCATAAGATGGTGGCCCAGTCGTCCACCTATGTCAACTAATGGATTGACTAGGATGTTGACCATGGAGATCCCAAAATCGACGCATAAATGTTACAACTATGAAGGTTCACTCGCAACATTTTAACACACTGACTGCTACATCCACTGGTGAATGGCCGTAAGCGGGTTGGACGGGGCGACTTCCTGTTGACTCACTCGGTGTCTGCCAGAAGGGCCCTCACGGTCGCCCACACCGTCACAAACATGGCAGGGACCCCTGCAAGAGAGCGCGGCCAATCAGATTCAGGATAACCAGGCTGCCTCCCTGTCACAGCTGCAGATACAACACAATGGAGCAGTGCACATATAGACAGCAGGTGGCATGTGGTTGAAGGCATTGATTAAGACAAAAGGGTCCTGCTTACAGTGGTCTTGAGTTTGTGAAATGTGTCAGGATATAAATTTCTAACTGGGGGTGTTTAAGGAAATTGTACATTTTTTCAACCTTTGGAATAACGTATTCCTGAAAATGTTAATCTGATTTTTAAAAACATGACAGAAGCCATAAATATGATTTTAAAAACACAGCCTTAAACGACGACATTGGGTTTGCACACTGTACAGGGCGGAGCGTGGAGTAGGACGACACAGCATCCACATTGTATGCGCTGTGCATAGAGCAATGATACACACAGTGTGTACAATGCAGGGGCAGTGAGGCCTGTCGCATGGCCCCTCCTCCCACACTCTGCTTCTCACGCAATAAATGCAGTTGCTGAAAGCAGATGCAATAAATGCAGGTGCAATAAATGAATATGTTTCTGCAATTGTCCTAAAGAAAAACCGTTCATCTGTCCTGTGAAAAACCACAGAAGATCTCTGACCTCTAACGTAAACTGATGATTACAGTTATTGATTTAAAATAATGATTATTATACATTTTTTTCTGCATGCATGCTTCATAACAGATAAAATATAGTCTCTAAAATATTATCACGTTTATACTGTAATTAGGACTGTGTCATAATGTTAATTTTTCATATCTGCATTTAATAATTACAGTTGGAAGACCTCTCTGTGCTATTTAACGAAACAGATGTGACGTGTTTTTACTACTCTATAAATAAATTAAAATGAACCAACTTACAAATTATTTCTCATAATAAATGTATAAATGTGATGATAACTCTGTTGTATTATGGTTATAGTCACAAGTAATTTGGGAACTTAATGTCTTCGGTTACCTTCTACTTCGCTCAAAGGCGACCCCTTGTGGCTGTAATGTGACATTTAACTTTAACCCCATAAATGTACGGTATAGCCGCTGTGCAGTGTTGTAGTTGTGACCCCTAAATGTACCCCTTAAATTAAGAGCAGGAACACGTTCTACAGTAACACAAACCAATGCAAACAAATAGTAAGGCCAGTACAAATAAACGCAAAAGTCCAGTTTAAAAGTATCAAATGAGCTATAGATACTGTATGTTCCATGGCAGATTTACCAGTAGGGTGTTGTTTCAGAATTCCACAAATTTTGCACTTTCTTGCCAAAAGCTCTTGAGACAGTGTGAAGGAGAAGTAGCTATTTTATTCTTACAGAATAATAAATTAAATCACTTACTGTCAATTACACATGGCTAATGACTATGTACACTAAAAGACTGCAGCTCAAACCCAATTTCGTTTCAAATACAGTTTGTGAATATTCAAACACGCTGCGAATTTGCGAACAAAGTGGCACAGAAGTTGAATTGTGGCCCATGTTTGGTCATCCACTCACCCCAGCCAATGAGGGTGAACCCCCAGAGATACTTCCTGTCCGAAAAGAAGGTCATGAAGATGAGGCTGTGCAGGTAGAGCCCCTCCACAAGGATCCAGTAGTAATTGGTAGCCAGGAAGTAGAGAAACAGGGTCACGGCAATCTTACAGCCAACCTGAAACAAAACGGACACATTTCACAAGGAACAAGTTTGGATAAAAGTATAAATGGAATATTTCATGCATTCAAAATAAACATTTTTATGCTGCAACTTAAACTGAATTAACTTGAATGTAATTCTTATAATTTTTATTTATTTTGACAGTTTCATATAAAATCGAGAGGATTTTACCAGGTGATTTATTTTATAAAGCCTATTTTATGCAATGATTATTAAATTTTCCAGTTGACATATGCAAGTCAAAAGGTGAAAAACTGCAAAAAAATGTGATTCCTCTGTGCCTGGCCAACAGCTCCCACCAGAAAATGGAAGAAGTAACACTTGACTGTCACTAAACTAGGTTACAAGATACCTTTGATGTCTCAAAACATCAGTTACTGACATCCGGCATGTTTGAATCAAATGAATGAAGAGCTGAGATTAGTTTCTTGAGAGGTGGACCTGAATGGTGCGTGACTTTCTGAATGGTCCTTGCACGTTTGCTGGGGTCCTGTGGAATGGAGCTGGGTGTCTGAGTGGGAGTTGGAGTGAGAGGAACCCAGAGGTCCAAACAGCACTTACAAACTGGGTTTTATCAGAAAAGGGTGCCTCGGTGATGGACTTCAGGTCCTCTACACTGACCCGCTCCATGTCCTCCACAGCAGAGCCAGAGTACAGCACCACGTCCTTGACGAAGATGCTGATGGCGCGGAGCATGAACGACACAAAGAGGTGCATGTGGATGTAGTTTCTGGTGCAGTGCAACCGCCTGGGGTGAGGAACAGGAAGTGGACAAGTTACCCGGAAATCCTTGTGTTTTACACGAGACAAATTGTTTTCCACTGAATTTTCACATCTCAAAAAAACTTCAAACGCTGTGCTTGACCATCTCGGATGTTAAATCCCATCGGTACGTAGACTGTGTAAAATAATCGACATAATGGCAATCGGGTGCAATCTCTGATAGTTTGTATTTTATCAGACACAACGTTTAAACCATAACGCCAAAACGTTTGTGTGGAACCCACGGTATGGCTCTAACAAAATACAAACCATCAGATTTCGCACCCAATCTCCATTACTAAATAAAGTCAAAAATGAAAAGGCAGTTTTCAAGCTGACAGCCACTGACAGCATATAATATGCCCTCCGTGACTGTGACTGAAAATATGCAGCAAGTAAACAGGGTCTAGAGGTTAAAGACCATTCAGATACACATCAGAGAGCCTAAGGCATGTGATCTCAGTGATTTTGTGTTGCTATCGCTGATGCCAGGCATAGTGGTTCCAGAATCAGAGAAACAGTCTACAATTCACAGAGAACAGTTCAGAAAAAAAAAACAAAAAACATCCAGTCAGTGGCAATTCTGTTGCTGGAAACACCCTGTGGATGACAGAGGTTAGAGAGGAGTGGCCAGAGTCATTAAACGAAGACCACAAGCTCAGAAATAAAAGTTTGCTAAAACAGTGGGGTGGAGATTGGCTTCTCTGAGCCATGCAGCTCAGCAACCGTTGACAAAAGAAGGGGCATTGTACCTGGTTCTATACAGGGATACCTGATAGGGTAGCCACTGAGTGTAGTCCTGCCCAGTAAAAAAAAAATGCCAGTGGTAACACTTAATTGAGGAAGCACAAATATAGTAGTACACTGTTACTTAATGTATTAATTAACCAGAAACTAAGTGTTAGTTACAGACTGATCCCATGTTCGTTCATCATCACTCGATCATAACTTCATACGTTTCATGCGGTTACTATATCGGTTCATGATTTGTACTAAAGTAGGAAATGAGTTACTTGTACCCATTAAGTTACTTGTACCCACTCAAAAGTTACCATGCCATTTACAAATTTTACATACTTGATTTATTCGTGGACCAAACTGAAAGTATGACTTGGAAGCAGACCACTTCCTGTGAGATTGTTCCGCCCAAGTTGATAAACAGCTAAAGACGGCTATCGCACTCTCCACCCATCCCAACCCGTCCTCCCTGCACCATGCTGAGAATCTGACCTCCTCTGAACTCTACGTGTTTGGAAAATGCCATTTCCCAGATGAATGTTAGCGGAATATTTTCGGATTAAAAAGATTAATGATTAGCGTGATGATCGTACTCTTTCGATGGATTTTTCTGGGTTTCCTAGAATTTGCTTAACGGTAAATATAAAAGATAAAGACAACTAAAATATGCTTTTGCTCACAAAAATGTATATAAGTAAAGGAAAAAATAAAGGGGAAAAAGTATAATACTTATTACTTCTAAGATTAATTGGGTTACACCTTCAAGAGTTGCCATTTCAGGGTAACCTGCTGAGGTCAACGCAGGCACAAACGTGCATCATTTGGGGAACAAAAAAACACAGTGTAATCAATCCCAGCTGACTTGGAGGAAGCTAAGAAGTGGGACTTAAAACTACAACGTTGGGTAGCGTGGAGCTGAAAACCAGGATTGCAAGCATGTGTGGTACAGATCTGAGAGTGAGCCCTCCCCAGAGCGGCTGGCTTGATGATACAGTGGCTGATCAATCAAACAACTTGTCAAGCCATCCAACTTTCCGGGCGACTTTCAGAGTTGGTTAACATTAATGTTGACTATGCCTTCATCTAGCCTTTGTACAAATCAACAGAGCCAAGCCAATTCTTTCATTAAAACTCCAGAAGCGTGTGCTATCTGTCTAGACACACACAAATAGGAAATATCAGTGGGGTTAGCATCAGGCTCTCTCTTTTAATTTAAGGCTAAGCGCATTACTGTAAATGAACGCTATATGAGATGTGCTCCAGACCTCACTTATAAAAGACTCGCATAAAACAGACCTTGATCAGACATAACTCAACCGTTTCGAGCAACGAGGAAAGACTCCGCTATCGTGAGCTGAAGATTCTGCAGCAGACAGTGTAAACAATCGCGTAGTCCCAAATTACACTGCGGTAAGGACCAAATGAACCGCATTGGAAGGATGTGTAATACGTTTGAACTATAAGACACGGGTCAGCTGCAGAATTTTTCTTCAGTATCCGCCGTGGATCAAACTAGAAACACATGTTGGAGGGAAATAAAGTATCTCGGTTTTAATTTTGGGTGTGCCTATTTTATTTGGAATATTAAAGGGTATGGAAATTCATATAGCAGATGGTCTGGCCCACGGAAAAAGAAAGAATTTGAGTTTTAAAAAAAGGAAGGAAAGCAATTTTAATTATTGAACATTATTAAGCAATATTGCACAGGGGGAAACTAGCTTTTTGTTTTCCTTCAATTCCTTTTATCATTTCACTGGCAGACTATTAAAGAGGTGCAATTATGATGGAGAATAAGGTGGCGTGTATGTGTAAAAGCAAAATTGCATTCATAACTAGGTATATTGTCAGTGGCATGATGGATGCATACAAATATACAGAAATATCAAACTGTCCAGTAAACAAGGATGAATCCTGTAGTCTTGTGCATTTTCCCAAAGTAGGCTACCTTTCCAAGAAAAGTCACCATGAGAAAAAAACACTAATTTGTGATCATGTATTTGTGCCAGATATCACGAAAGGTTCATGCAAAGTTCATGTTTCACTGGTGTTACTCCAGTGTCTTCGACAGGCACTCCATTTACAGCCCAGTTTCTTTTGCTAATTGTTGAAGTGACATTTTTAAAATCATGATGGGAGCATCTTGGCTAAGGAACATCTCCTTTCCCTCAATCATATTCACTCTGTTTTCCCCATGAGCGTGTGTGTGTGACTGTATGAGTGTGGTTTGTTACTGTGTGACTGTGTGTGTGGTACGTGTGTCTGTGTGCGTCTGTGTATGTCGGGATGTGTGTGTGCACATGTGTCTGTGTGTGGTGTGGTGTCTGTATGTCTATGTGACTGTGTGTGTGTGGTCTGTTATTGTGTGTGTGTGTGTGTGTGTGCGGTGTCGTGTGTGTGTATGTGTGTGTGTGTGTCTGTGTGGTGTGTGTGTGTATGTGTGTGTGTGTGTGGTGTGTGTGTGTGTCTGGTCTGTTATGTGTGTGTGTGATGTGGTGTCTG
>JAAGVU020000078.1:3158304-3174700 GCA_011763525.2 Mormyrus iriodes | reverse complement strand
AATTCTCCAAGTAACAGCCTACCAAAGAACTGAATGAAGATTGTGGTGTGTATTTTATGCATTTTACGTAGAATTACATTTCACCCATGTTTTGTTAAGATTTGAATGCACTGTTCACAGGCAATGTGTTATCTTCTATTTCCTGAGATGAACACCCTAAGATAGTGATACCTGCTTCCTGTAAACAGATATAAAGCTGTATACCTCTCTCCCTTCGTAAGGGGAAAATAGGTTTACAGTGAGGTCGAGATCAAGATGGTTGGCAACTTTGGGTAGCTCAGTTTACTAAATATTATTACAGTGCACTGTGGGAGATGTCTCAGGTCAAGTGGAAGAAGATAAGGGGGGGGGGGGCGACTCCAGATGGAAATTCTGTTTGTTCAAATGATTTTATTTGTTTAGTCAGGATTAAATTAAACCTCTCTTTCTGAGCTCATATTCTCCTATTTTCAGACTTCCGCTGAACATGTGAGTGTGCAGCATTCATGAGGAAGGGCTATTATGGTGCCCTTATAGCTAAGAATGATAGGTCTTCACCTCCACTACGTGTCTGTGTGAATCATGCACGTTCTCCCGGTGCTTTGTAGGTTTCCTCTGGGTGCTCCAGCATCCTCACACAGACCAAAGGCATGGGTTTAGGCTAACTGGGGCTGTGTGTAGGTGTGTGCATGTTATGTGCCCTGTGATAGACTGATATCCAATCCATGATGTACCCCGGATTTCTGTGCTGCCTGGGATAGGCCCCAGATCTTCTGCAGCCATGACCAGAATAAAAGGTTAAGTTGGATGGATGGCTGAATGTATGAATGGATGGTTGGATGGATGATTAATTCTTATTTTTAATGTTGCCCACCCCTGGTATGCTCTCCAAGGCACCCTTGGTTTGTGCTGAGCTTATACACGTTTTTGGAATGCTTCAGTGTAATTGCGACTGTTCCATCATCAGATGCTCTCTACCAGCCTGGAAGTAAAAACATCTGAATGAAGAACTTAATCAATCATTCTCATCTCGGAAGTTCACCTCACGGATTCTATATTTGAGCAAAAATAGCTGTTAACTATGCACCGAAACTGACGGTCCTAATTAAACCCTGACAGTGTTTATGCGAGCCCTCACTGGTCTTAAATAAACAGAAAGTGTGTTGAACTAATACTGTCCAATTTTCCCTGTGTGCATTGAAGGGAATTTAAATCCCAAAATACAAAAAATATTACGGTAATTGGGTACATACCTAGAAACCCACTTATTATCATCTCCTCCATTTGAAATACAGCCAACACCACTGCCTATATAAGGTACAAGTCTGTTCAGGGTTTAGAAAAGTACACAGCAGGCAATACAATCATGTGCAAAGCATATTGTTTTAGAGAAAAGTAGCTAACGCTCCATATTCAGAAAAAGGCCACATGATGCACACAGTATATTTTACCAGATATTGTATTTACCAGAATTGTTCCAGAAGGGGAGGTGGCACGGTGGTGCCGTGGTTAGCCCTGTCACCTCACACTTCTGGGCCCTGGGTTCAAGTCTCCACCATGGCTCTGTACTGTATGTGTGCAGTTTGCATACTTTCCCTGTGTTGTCATAGGGGTTCCTCCAGGTACTCTGGTCCCCAGGACACAAACATGATGTGATTAATTAGAGTTACCAAATTGTGCATGGTGTGTGAGTGTGCCATGTCCTGGGATGTTCCCTGCCTTGTGCCCATAGGCTCTGGACCCCCCCCCCCGACACTGAATAGGACAAGTGGTTACAGAAAATAGATGGATGTTTCTGAAATGCTTTGGGTGTTACAGTAATTCAGTCAATCAACTTCTTAGTCAAGGGATTCGATTCTGTCATGTTATTACGAATTGTATAAAGACCGAATTTCATATCTCGCAGGACACAATATTTGCTCATAAATCAGTTTTACTTGTGCAATTTGGAGTCCTGTACAGTGCATACCATCATAAAACTGAAAAAGAATTCCCAAAAATAACTCTGTCCCCCTCAGTCCAGGAAAATAATGTTTGAAAATGACAGAGTTCCCTGCCACACAATTATTATTGACATCACTATGTGGTGTCAATAATCCCAAAATAAATGCAAATAAAAAGTAACTAGAGGGCAAATGGAAAGTAAATTAACAACCATAATATTGTAACAAAGTTCCATCCCAGGTCTGATGTGAGGTAGACTTTTCTTTGAGATTATAAAAAGCCATCTGTTACTTCTAACAGGAGGCACGAAATGGAAGTTGGCAGTCAGATAATAAGCACAGGTGGTTTGCTAACTGCTAATGTGCAGCACTAATAACTAAACTATGAAAGAGCAGCTCTACATGCCCATCCAAAATTTTATAGCATAGTCTGTGAATAAATCTCTATCTTGGCTTTAGTGTGATCTATTCTCTAGGTGGATCTTTTGTGTCATTTAAAAAAACTGAAATATGTTTCTATCCATCTAATCATACAAGTCACCCCTTGGTGAGAATGCATTAAACTTCACAATAAGCATTAACATCATGTAAGTACATCTACAACTAATCAAGTTATTGTCATATGTCAAAATGAATTTTTGTTCACAGTTTGAAAATGTGAGACATTCCGTCTATTGATTTTATATCATAATTCAAACTAACTGCTCACACCCACCAAACACCTATACACCTGATGACACAGAACATGACTGGTCCTATTGAAGGGTGCTGCAAATTATTTTCCAAGTTCTGCTGCTTTACAGTGACGTACTGTATGTAAGTATAGTGAACTGGCATCCCATCCAGGGTGTCCCCTACCTTGCGCTCTGTCATTCCCAGGACAGAGTCCAAACATTATGTCCCTGTACTGCGTAAGCGGTTATATATAGCCATTTACGCTTTCAGTGTTATTCACAATTTTTCACGAGGGGCCACAGCTTACAAGGCAGTAACTGTAGTTCGTATATTTTTTAAAATGTATATTTTTCTTTTAAGGTTTCCAGAGCGTGTTTTTCTTTGAGTCGTGGCTCGCAGCCGCATTTAACAGCCAATGACTGTCAGTGTAGCGAGGGCTGTCACTCACACTCCCCACTCATATTCGACTTAAATGCTCTGGTCGTTTGCCCAAGTCCCATGAATCTTGCACAGCCTTTGAAATCTCACGCTCCTGTTCTCTCTCGTAAACCGAACGCAACTCGTTCCCCCCATAACTATGGGACAGCTAGTGTAGGTTCGATTGGTAGGCTGTAGCGTTTTCACACCTGGGCACTGCAGATGGTGCAATTTAGAGGTAGTGAGAACAGCTCCGGTCAGGAGGGGGACAGATCCTCAACACAAGGATGGATTATGTTGCAGTGCGTGTGTGTGTGTGTGTGTGTGTGCGTGTGTGGGGGGGGGGGTTCCCTTTTCAGGGTTTACATGCTTTCGGTCCCTGCCCATACAATACCAAATGAAGGGGCTGTTTTGGCTAGAAAAAGAAGCACAAACTGCACCTGTTAAAGTTTAACAGGAGCCTGGGTTGGCGGTGGGGGGGGGTGAGGGGACCGGTTGATTTAAATGGCACAGAACAAGAACACATCACACTTTAATACCTTCGCTCGTGTATGAGAGGCAGGCAAAGTAAAATCAACAGAAACAAACACTGACTCTCCTTCCCAGGATGCCCCCCATCCCCCCTTCAGGGAGTAACAAATAAACCCACTAGGTATCGGGGACCCTGGGGAGCACTGCCCCTTCCCCTGCCATGCAGTCCCTTGCCCATCACATTTTACCACATTGCTGAAAAATAATCCTCCGATAAAGTTTGGCAAGCAAGCATAAAGAGGCTGTATTTCGCTGGGACAGGTACAGATCTGTTACTGTACTTGTTTTGGTCAGCTGCCCTTCTTTACACCCCTGGTAACATTTCCTTCCTTGTCTCTGGCCTGTTTTCAAAATTTTATCCCAAGGGTTTTGTTTTTCTTTTTCAATTTTTTTCCCCCGCAAAAATGGGAAATCTGTAAATTATAGCTCAACGGAGCCATACTTTTTACGGCCTCTTCGCAATCTGGAAAAACACATCGACACTGCCGCTTAAATGCTTTTAGCGGACGGGTTTCCTGGATATTACGGACCCCGCGAGTCAGTGCCACTCCTCGACTGGGCAATTTGAGTTTGATGACAAAAAGCCACAAACCGCAGGGGTAGCTGTCCTTTTGGGAATGCCGGCTGGCTGCGTTCTTCCTAAATGCAGCATCAAGTTCCTAATTACACCCTGTCCCAGGCAGATCTGTCTGAAGAATGGCACTTTATTTGCATGGAAACACTGTGAGAGCCCGAATCCACATGGGATGCAGCCATTGCTAAGTGCCTGCTTTCAATAAAAAAAAACAAAAAACGTTTGTTTGTTTTAATATCTGCATTACGCAAGTACATGCAACACGAAGTACTCGGTCCTGTCTTTTGCCTTTTCGGCCAAAACACATTTTCATGAAAAAAAGATCAGTCATTACAACAAGTACTGTGCTCAAATATCCAATAATGTCTTAATGGGTACCATGTAAATATTAATCTATATATATATGTATATATAAGTATACATGCATACACACCCCATGCCCGCAAACAATAGAGATTTCTACATTTAACAACTATGCTCTGAAGGGTAGACTAGAGCTTATAATGTAATACATTCCAGAATTAGCCTACAATCTACATAGAATAGATTGTAGAATGTAGAACATTCGTGTCCTCACTAAATATTTAAAATTTTATTAACAGCTGTAAAGTAATACCTAATATTTGGCTAATGTAACAATGTGTCGAGCAAACCAGCTGTACAATGTACAGAAGCAGATCACTTTAAATGATTGTTTATTCTATAATGGGATTAATTAATAAATGTAATCTCCAAAGCTCATTATAAATACAGAGTAATTAACACAGATCACAGATCTTATACTGTGTGTAGTGCATGTACACTATTTTGTTCCTCCAAAGAATTCCACATGTGCTGCTACTTTATAAAACCATCCCAGACATCTCAGATAAACACTCAACTTAAGCCTTCTTATTGGCATCCCTAAGGCTCACTGTTGTAAATGTGCATCGCAAATGCACAACGTGACTGTTCCTCTGTGCGGACGTTTACGCAGTTCATCACCAAGTGGAAACCAGTGTACACATGGTGCCATTTCTATGACTTTGGGAGCATGTTTAACTCGTATGTATTTACGAAGACAACATTCATGAACAAAGGTCACAACAAATTGGCTCGGCAAGCTTGAGCAAATGACAAACAGCTATTTGGCTTTCTCTCCGCATGGTGTCCGTTTTGATCTGTGTCAAAGCTGCATCTATACAGTTTCCATCTGACACAAAGGAACATTTCTTTGTAAACATTATCATCAGCCCAGGGTAACCCTGTCCCTGTTGCATAACTCAGTCAGTCTGACATGAACCCCACCAAAAAAAAGGGCCTATCCCATACTCCAAGATCATAGGATTCTTAGAACTTACACTTTGTAGCTTCATAATTCCTTTCATGCGACTGTTCTCTATTCCAAGATGGAAGACAGGCGTATATGCTGTTAGGGACGCAGTTAACAGCCAGTATCTGTGGTTTGGTCTGGGTTTCTACGTTTAAGCGGATGGCCTGGGAACAAAGTCAGTCATGGAATCTGAAAAAAATCTGAGTAGAGAGGGGAGTCAAATATTAAATGGACAAGCAGGGGGTTCTATTATTCCATAAGCAAAAATTCAAAAACAAATAGCTGCTGAATGAATTCTCTTCTCTTTCAGAAGTGAAAATTGTATAAATGAAGAGGTCAGATGGAAAGAAACACAAGCAATATGTTTTTTTTATTTGTACTACGAAATGCTTAAAATTCAATAAACTACATTCAGTCACCCTGCCTTGCGCCTGTAGCCTCCGGGATGGGCTCCAGACCCCCTGCGACTCCCAACAGGACAAGCGGTTTCAGGAAATGAATGAATGGAAATGCACATTCAGTCACAGATCTGAGGTCTTTTTCCAGTACAGGCAGAGCATCTGCGGCTTAGCATGAAACCACACCCAAGTCATAGAACAAATGAAGCGTACTAGTGAATTATTTCAATAGGAACATAACCAAGGCCAACGACGCAAGTTCTTCTGTCGCAGAGGAGGCCTGTTGTTGGGGATAAGTCTTGCAAGGTGGCCATACCTCATTTTAGCAAGTCTGAGACATCAAAATCAGCAGACAAAGCGTCTGAAATAGACAAAGTCAAAATGACCTAAAGTACACTATTACAGATCATACTTGCCATTTGAGATCTTTCCACAAACAATGTGTGAGCCCTTCCAGCATGGACACAATGTTAATGTGGGTGGGGAACCACATACTGCCAAGTCTCCCATTATCAGTGGAATGACCTAGACGTATAACCCACGGCTAAGGTCCCTTACTGCGATGTCCCAGTTCTTCTCTTTAGATGCCAATGAAAAGCCCAACATGCCCGTCCAATAAACATCTAACATCCTATAAATTTACACTAGAAAGTCACGTCATACTTTTCCAAAGGAAGAGGAGTGTTTCCTACAACTTTAAACTGGTTCCATAATTAGATATAAGAAATTTAAAAACCTTTTAGCAGGACTCCCATGTATCTAGAAAGCGATAATCACCGGATGCTTCTTTCTGCCCATACACATATCTGTTAATAGGGTACGGTATGTTTTAAGATAGCATGCAAGTTTTAATGGAATCAGGTTTTTAAAAAAGTTGATAAACACCACAGCTCTACAAAATAACCAACGTAAGCCAAAAAAAGAGAAAAAAAAAAGTTATTATAAAACAGACCCGCATAACACCAGCACAAATGGCCTCTACAAAAGATGTGTCACAATGGCTCTATGTTTGCCGTCTTTTTTATCTTACTGGAGCCTCTGAACGGGGAACACCAACCGACTCTCAGCTTCAGCATTCGCTCATCCTCTGATGTCAGAGCCAGAATTTGCAAAATGAAAGCACTTCATGACTGGAACTGAGTACCAAAGACAGGGCCATAAATGGCTCTATCACGGAAAAACAGAGCCTCGCAGAAAAGGCACAACATTTCATTAAAAGAACAGCTGTCCTCACACAAGCAGACTACAAAAATACAGCAACCTTTCCCCAAGCAAATGTGTGTCCTGTCACATCACCATTTGCCTGTATTTAGTTGTTAAACCAGCCACATTCTAACCAACCATCTTTGATCAGGCTTGCCCACAGCAAAGGCCAGAAGCTGAGTTTTAGGTGAGCGCTTGTATCACCATAACGATTAATCACCAGCCCCAATTCTACAGATGCCCCATGTAATTTCAGCCCAGCTGACCTAGATCAGACTAATGAACTTGTTATGGACATAGCGAGTCAGCTGACTGGATTCAGCAGTGGGAATCTTGAGATATGCTCCTAGGTGTAACAGGTTAAATAAAGTACTGTGTTTAATTCTTTTTAATAGGTCGGTTTTTTTTTTGAGTTAGCACACTTCAGAGCTGTGTGTTTACTGTTCATATGGGTGTCGTGCTGTTTGGTGCTTTGCAGGTTTTCCTGTAAATTTGTGATGAATTGGTTTTGTAATGAAGCCTTTTGGGAGCCCGCCTTCCTGGCTGTGGTACAACCTGCCGCCTTGCTCCCTACTGAGGTAAGTCTCCGGCTTTGTTCTTCATTACTCCTCTCTGTTACTCGTCTTGCCCCACAGCTCCAAAGAACTTTAATATGGAACATACACGCTAACATGGGTATGGGTGCGGATGGGCACAAACACGGGCACAGGAATCACACAGTCCAGAACGTCAGGGTCCGAGCAGTCAGTGCAGCTTAAATGTACTAAATCACAATGAGCAAGAAGCCTTGTGGTCAACAAAATCATACAAACGAAATTTATCCCCTGGGACATGCTAATGACTTCTGTGGGAGTAGCGTGCCACCGTTCGATCTACACTGCAGGATGGCAGATGTCCAGTTCGGACCATTTCCTTTTACCGAAAAGATGAGTTTCACGTCCACAGCTCTTAACTCGTGTCAAATTATCACATCGACTTGCTGACAACAACAACTAAATGCGAGATTCTTGGGTTATAAACTACACTGGTGGTCACTAAGATCAGCCAAGCCTCCAGAACGTGAAGGTTCGCTGTACGTTGACTATCAAATGGCTGGAGAAAATGGACTAATATACAAACCAGGGAGCAAACTGCACGATGCGTGTTTCTGACAGCCAAATGTTCATGCTGTGTTGACATCTGAGATTCTCATTTTGCTGTTATAATACACATTACAACTGAAAGAGCTATAGTCTAGAATCAGACAGGTAGCCGGCTTTTTCGAGGTATTACACAATGCGTCATGTTCCCCAAGAACACGGTAACACTACTTGAGGGGGCACAATTAATGTAGAAATATGCTCTTACTTATGTATTAATCAACCACAAACTAAGTCTTAGTTACATACTGATCTCATGTTAATTCATCATTAATGAATCGTGACATCTTTTCTCAAGTAGCGACTATATTTGTTCATGATTTGTACTTCAGAGTTACTACGAAGTATTTGTGCCCCATCAAATAAAGTGATACTGATAACACTGAAGATGGCATGAGGAAGATCACCTCACATTTTTCCTATCGATTTACTGCTTTTTCCCCCTTCTTGACAAATTAATGTTTCCATGGCATCTTCATTCACCTCTGGGCCATTTGTGTTGTACGCAAAAGGTAACAAACACACTGCTCCCAATTTGATACGTCATTCTCAGCTAGAAAATGTTAAGAACTTTTGCTGTCCTCTAGTATGCATTAATGGTTTATTTTAAAAGGAAGTTGAATTATAGGAAGGTCTTGAAGTGAAACCTTACCTGATTCCTGCCCTTGATAGAACCGTTAGATGGATATTGCACACAGGTTTTCAGCAGAAGTGCTGACCGCCAGCAAATATTGACTTGATGTTTGTATTAAACTTGTTTAAATTTACTCAGTTCTATATAGGCATTGGTCGTAAAAAAAATTAACCCCATATACTTTCTCATAAGTAGCAGTATTAACTATTTAAACTTTAAATAAGAATCCCAAAACCTAATGAATTATTTATTATTGGAGGGTAATTCCCCATTTTGGGCACAGGAATCTATTTCTACCTCAAAAGTCACTTTCCCCCCTTCTTTATAATGTAGTAATTTATACATGAACATCAGTAACTAAGAAGCATTTCGCAGTATTTTCTTCTTTGGTTCTAATTTTAAATGATTAGGTTTACCATTATGTGAAAAACCAGACTTTAACAGACAACAGGAGGCTTTAAAGGATTAATTAGAAGCTCATTAAGACAACACGTGTAATTACATGTAATGTATTTGATTTTCCATTGCAGACGGAATAAAAGGGACCTCTTTTCACATATTGTTTTGATATGTGTGCCTGTTCCTCACATAGAATTTGACTGTTCACTGGCCAAGACAAAACAAATATGCTAACAAGCTACTTTCATTTCTTCCCCTTGACTGGCTCTCCCTTAAAAAACCATTCCACCTTAAAAGATCACAGAGCACAAAAGTACAACCATACAGGTGCTCGCTGAACACACCTAAAAAGGGGGGTTGGGGACGACATCTCCTGAAAATGGCAATCAGTGCAGCTACGCTACTGGTCAGGGATGTCTCCGTGGAAACAGAAGACTCCACACAGTCCTCATCTGTACACTAGAAGTCAACGATGTGTGTAACCTTCAGTAAGACTAACTGTGAATTGCACACTTCGGAAGATCGGTCTTGATGCTGATGTTGATGAAGTTTGTGCGATTAGATGAACACTGTGGGTTTACACAAGTTCTTCTGTGCACATAGATAAAATAGAACACGGTTGATATTTTCCATCCCTTGCTCTTCAAACCGCTTATCCTGCTTAGCAGAATATTCCAGAAAATATAGAGTGTGAGTTTGGGACACACCCTAGATGGCGTGTCAGTTCTTCACTGGACATTCACAGAACAACACTAAGAGCAATATAGGGACACCAATTATCCTAGCAACACATCTCTGGAGTACGGCAGGAAACCTATATGACACAGGAAGACACATAAAGCACAGAGGCAGAATTCAAACCCCCAACCCTCAAGGTGTAAAGCAAAGGTGCTACCCACTGACCCACCTGTGCATGCTAGTGTTTGAAGAACAAATGGCCACTCATTAAATATAGCACTGCATTCAATGTGATTTTAATTTAAATGTTCATTCCATCAGCAGCTCAATGAAGTCTAATTAAGAACTCCGTTGCACCAAAAACCAGCTGGTTAAAGAGCAGGTTTGAGAAATGATGATCTAGTCCCATAATAGGGAGATGTCATTCTTGCTGAATCATTATGCCTTTGGCAGACGATAGCAGTTTCTGAGGAAGCCTGAGAGAGCAGTGTTAATGAGTGAAAATGAGCTCTTTACCGCTATACCACTCGTCTAGGCCTCAGCATTTCACAGCAGCGGTCTGTTCTGGGACAAGCCAATTCAATTTGCCTCCTCTTCCCAGATCAGACCGCTCTGTGTCAGCCCAGTACACATGGGGACCTGGCACCCTTATTGCGTTCTGTAACTTCGGAAATCATTCAGTAGTTGTCTGCCGACAGGACATCTCCGAAGTCCAATATATTGTTATTTGAGGCCCAGAAAAATAAAATCAGGACAGGAAACAAGTCCTCTCTGGGTTCCTTTCACCAAATCTCAAGCCTTTCCATTTCCATACAATTGTCCATACCAGGAACAATGCAATCTCCAGATCCGTAATCTATACTCACCCGCTAATGTGATGCACATTTTCATCACTGAATACATGTGCCACTCTATTGCTAACTGACGTCAGCACGTAATTCAGACTAAGTGACCCCGAGCAGCTGCTAAAGTCGTATAACTTGGGTCGGTAACACTTCTGAGATGTTTAAGTTTGCGTGTGTGCATGTGTGAACAAACGGACTTGGGGGCAGAGACTGCATTTATCGCTATTTTTACAAGACTTTCCGAGTCCCCAGCCTGCGCTACACAACTGTTTACAGTTGACGGCATGGCCTTGCAGGGGTAGCCGTTGCCAAAAGGGCCATGAGGGACCTTTTAAAATGTTACAGCATTCTCCCGTGTGCTTAATAGGTCATTTTGCGGGTCGCGGATGCAGAACAAACAGATATACGTATATCTGAGTCGAGGCCCCCTCATTCCACTGTCAGCCTCTTTAAATGGCAGTAAAAAGGTCTTAATAGACATGCCAAACGTCTACAGGAATCCTGCATATTTAAGGAAAGCATTTGCTTAAAGAAGCACGCAGTTTGTTGTATGGTTCGGACGTATGATCCAGTTTTCATCAAGGTCTCTGATTTCTGTCAGAGCACCCAAGGGCAGTTTCAGCATGCAATGCATGTGTAATTACACAGTTGCTACTCAAATATAAAAAGCTCGTTCTTCTTTATTAAAAAACGAAAGGTCAAGTATTCCCAGTTTTAGACCATTTAACTTTATGATTCTGCTGCCCCTACCAATTCACAACTTGTAATGTTCCCAAAGTACCCATTGTTAGACTTATCGTTAGGCTGATGGGGATGCAAAAATATACAAAGACAAGCACCACAGATAAACACCATTGACTCTGATTGCAGTGTGCAGTTAAGAGAAAGGACTGTCCCTCTCTTAACTTGAAGACACCATGGGGTGCAGTAGCTAAGTGAGCTGGAATCAGCTGTGGGCTATGCGTACCACAAGAGGACACAGCACAGTGATTCACCAATCAGCTAAGTAACTATTATGATTTCTCCAGATTGAGGCATCATTCAGTAGATTAGCCAATTGTGTCCCTCAGAGGGTTTTGTTTTGTTTGGGCTCCACCACCTCCTCTGAACACGGGAATCAACCTTGAGGATTTCAGCAATGACAAGTGGGCCGCCTGCTCCTGGTCCCCAGGAGACGTTTGTCCCTCACAAAATGGATGTACTGGCTCATATCCACTTTATTTCTACGCGTTATTCAAATTCTTTTTATATTAAATTTTACTTAACACTTCACTCAAAAATTAGGTTGCACATCTTTGACAAGATTAAGGCAGGACTCTGCTTGGAAGCTTGCAAGCTTCTGGGCACAACATGCCTACATAAATGCCGCTTCCGAAGATCCACGCCACCTGCTGACGGAGCACTGTATACTGCTTGCATCATCCACCGAGTCCCTCACACCTCCTAAACCAGCCGACAATTAAGTCTTGCTGGGACAGAGGCTAATCAGAGCCTGCTTAATTGCCAGCGAGGTGATGTTTCCCATTAATCAAAATATACCTCTCACTCTGATTATTGTGCCAAAGCGGTGACTTTGACAGGAAGGTCAGAAAGAATTTCGGGTTAGGAGGAACCGCTAGGGAGTTCCTCAGGGTCTCGGCCGGTCTGGAGCGAAGGAACGCGCTTGCCATCGGTAACGATAGATGCAGCCTCAGAATATCACGTCTCAAAACTCTACTATGATCCACCGCACTGCAAAGGGTGCACTCCAGTACAGCTAACCCCAAAAGGTTTGTCACCTTGTGAGATTCTATCATCGGCTGATGTTCATCTCAACAGAAAGACTGCGAAAATTAGCTACTACTGCAAATTAACTAGAGAAAAACTACAGTGAAATTTAGATCCCTTTTATTATTTCAGTTTCAGTTATTTCAGATTCAGGTTCCCATGTAGTTTTTATTGCATCCATCATCCATCCATCTTTTTTGTTATCCCATACTGGCTGGTATTGTGTGTATACCGACTGTGACAGGAGAGAGAATATGGCAGCTTATCGCTAAGGCTTTAAAGTCAAGAATGACATGGAATCTAACCAACACGTACGTCCAGTGAGGAAATTACTGCATGCAAAAGAGTAAATGAATTTTCAAATATTCTGTGGCCCCTGTGGTGTGGAGCCTGTGTGTTTTTTCCGCGGGCATTTCCTCTGGCTCCGGGTGGACTGGCAGGCCCAGTCCTGGCTAGCTGCTCCTGTACGGCCATGCCCGTGTGCGAGTGCCCTGCCACAGGCTGGCATGCTGTCACAGAAGTGCCCTTCCTTACGCCTGGGATTGGCTCTGGATCACTGCAAATTTATTTGGAAAAGCAACGACAGGAAATTCATGGATGGCGCCAAAAGCCAAAACTCCCACCCTCCCCCACCCCCATCAGCACTCCATCTATTAGCATTAACTGTTAGGCAGGGGGCCAAATGAGAAAAGAAGTATGCGCTTTTACAAACACCTCTCTCCGTTGCTATAAATCAAGGCTTTTATAGGGCGAGATTTTATACTTAAAGGAAAAATGTTTTCTTTAAACCCGATAACTTAGTCAAACTGGAGGTGGATGCAACAAAATTAAATTAGTGCTGGAGATGATGTGAAAAGCAGACAACGAAGGTACATTGATACTTAAGAAACAACTTGGCTATGCTACAGGAAGTCCTTTCTGCAGAAGTCACATGTTTCCTGTATGGAACCTCACTTATCAGCAGCAGTGCCAGCAATGAGTAATCGTCATCAGAAGTAGTTTGATGTAATCAATGGCAAAAAGGTCAGGGGGAGGGTCACTCAGTGCATAGCATGTGTCACTCAATGACTTTAATGGCTGCGCCCTCCACAGACAAGGCCTTATTCCCTCAGCATTCGAGGCCCTGCCTTGCCGAGCACGGCTAACCCTCCCACACCACAAGGCAGACTAACAAACACCAACAGATGGTAATGGTCTCAGGCTACGTTTCGGCATACCCTGAACGTGAGATGTGTGTTTACGCTCGAAGGGGAGAACGACAGAGGATCCCGGAGTGGGACAGGGTGCCCGCGTCAAAGGACTGCAGTGTGTAGACACATGCGCTGCCCCAAAAGCACGAGCTGATAGCACGGACCATGCCGCGACTCGTGGTCCTCGCATACATTAATGGGCAGGCATGCAGACTTGGGCCGGGCAGCATCAATGCAGCACAGTGTTTTCCCCGTGTCTTCCTGCCACGCTGTTCCAAGCCAGTGATTCGCTCACACCCCTGAATTTACTCCCATTCGTTTTCGTAAAGCCATGAGACACTGGGAGGGACAGACAAGGGCGGAATGAGCACAGCTATCGATAGCTGGCTTGTTTTTCTTTTAAGAGTTCTACTCCTGGAACTGATATAGAAGGCAAATGTATCAAACCCAGCTCTTCACCAAAAACAAATGTACGTTATCATCCAGTGTCTTTCGTCCCCTTTTGCTTCACCCACGGCACCTGTCAGAGTGTATCAGTCGATCCTCCATGTGAATCGCGCACCGAATGTTTACAGAGCCTCCATCTTTAATCAGATACAGAATGGGTCCGATATGACCCCAGCTGCAGCATAAGGCTTTCTGGGACTATGCTGGAAAATTATAGCTGTGAAATGGCATACCTACCAACCCAAAAAAAACCTCCGGGGGTTCTCTGCAAAACCAATAAAGGGCTTTTCAGGAACACTCCTTCTCTCAGGTCCTGCGTCCATTGAGCTGGGCTGACGGGTGTGAGACGTACACGCGTGAACCACGTAAACAACTCTAGTAGCGTATCGGGGGATTCCGCCAGTGCAGGAAATGGCCATTTTCAAAGTATTTAACAGGAGTCTTTAGATGATGGTGGGATAAGCGGATCACTTAAAAAGAAGGATTAACTCTTAAGTGCAGTTGAGGGAACAGGCTAAACAATGTTGGGTTTAGCAGCCTAGGAATGGGACTAATCGTTTTCACAGGAATGTGATTATTCTATACTTACAGATATACATTCAATGGCCACTTAATTAGGTACAACCGGCTAGGGTTTGCTATATAGTGAAATGTAAAGTGAGCAGTATGTCCAAATCTCAGTATGGATGAGACAGTAAGTGAATGGTATATACTACATACACTCTGTGTAATTCCGAAGCGTGCAACCAATGGACACTACACTAGCCCACAAGGCCTCTGGGGGTGCAAACAGAGGCCCCACCTGAATTCATGATTAATGTAGCTTGCTCAGAAATTTTTGTCTAGATGGAGGAGGAAATGCCATTCCTGTAGAAATTTAAGCAGAAAATACCCAATTACATAAGTCGACTTGAATATGTATTTTTTATTGATAGTTTTCAAGTTTCTGTGGGATCAAGCTACGTCATTGCTAAACATCCGCCTCAGGCACTATGCAATATGGCGAGCTCCATACACCCGAGTGCATGCCTACTGTTCTCATTCACATGGACAGTACCTACTACATTAACGGTCAAGTGGCAGGTTTCTAATGAAATTCAGTATGTACTGGGTAAGTATGCAATTTTGGATGCACTCCTAATTAGGTACATCTAGCAAGTACTTGGTAGGACCTACCTAATACACCTACCAAATGCCAGGTAGGACCCACTTAATTAGGTACACCTAGCTTGTGCAGGGTAGGGTCCATTTTATTATGTACACCTAACTAGTACCATTTGCAGTGAACTTTAGACACTACAGTGCATGAGAATCCCAGGAGTGTGACTGTTCCTAAGATGATGGAACCACCATGTATAATACCAAAGACCATATCACACTCGGAATTGCTTAGGGGTACGTTTCACTAAAGCATAGTTGCTAACTATGTTAGCAACTTACATAGTTGGAACTATGCAAATGAATGCTTCCAACTACGTAAGTTGCTAACGGTAGCTTTTGTGAAACGTGTAACTGAACCTTTTACCCCTGTCTGTGTGCTGTAAGTATTCAGCTGTCACCACATAATTCACTGTTTGCAAGAACAGGCTGTTGTGTGTTCAGAAGCAGTTTTACCTGATAAACTGGACACTTAATGCATACACTTCTTAGGCAAATACATAAAACTGAAGAAAACAGCTTTAGAGCTACAGAAAGGCTACAAATCTGCTTTTGAAAGAAACAACATAGGTAGAGAATTCCAGAAATATTATACAGACATTAGGTACAATTAGATATAATGACTTTAAACGTGTGGTGGGGTTATTTTACGGGGTGATACTTTCGTGTCACCCATCCTATTAATATCAACCCCTACCTCATGAAAATGACAGGTCATCAAATCCGAATCAAAGTCTTCCATAAGGCTAACCTCAAGACATTATCTGCCTGTAAGTAAACACCAGGAAAACTTCCTGCCTTTTGTTTGCGGTGCAGATTCTCTGAATTCTGCAACCTGATTCCCAACCTCTCCTCGCGACAATCAAGATTTCCGCCAAACAACACAATGTCCTCTTACACTTGGCTAATTTTCCCTCAATTAACGTTTAACACATTGGCTTGTTATTGCAGAAATCAAATATTCTTATGTCGCCTACATTCCAACAGTAACATACCATCTATTAGTGGTTTTTTTAGGTCATTTAACATACCTTAACAATTCCCTTGTACCTCCTACTCTTGTTTCACCCATTGCCTGTTTTATGAGGCAAAAATCCCCACATTTTT
>JAAGVU020000078.1:2937281-2949783 GCA_011763525.2 Mormyrus iriodes | reverse complement strand
TGTTACATAGGTCATACTTTTACCAAATCACACACTGATTGTTTATATCTGGGTATTTCACTGGGGATTCAGCCAGAAAGCAGCAGCACTTTACTTGAGAGAGTACAAATAATATAGTAATATATTCTTACTTAATGTACTAATTAACCAGAAACTAAGTATTAACTATGTACTGATCCCATGTTCGTTCATCATTAATCAATAATAATGGTTCATGACGGTTTTCATGCACTTACTATGTTGGTTCATGCTTTGGATGTAAACCACAATAACTACCCATAATCCCTTGTCTATAAGATGTTTAGTGTGAATACCAGTTAACAAATCATAATCAAAATGCTACAGTAAAGATATTGATTTTAATCTCTTTTGGATTTAGTTATTTATATTAGTGCAATTTTTAGTCTTAACTGTGTTATCCTTCAATAAAGTAAATCAATATTTCTGTAGTACCCATAAGGAAAAACCTAACTATACAACATGATGCACAATGCATGACACACACACACACAATGTATACTTATGTATTTATAACGTATTTTCCATTAGGGCCTTGAATTGGAGACATTTGACTGCCCGATACGGTGTAAGTGATGTTCCATTCAAACTCCATGCCACTAATTCAGGACTACGGTGGGCCTGGAGCCTATCCCAGGAAACATCGGACCCCAGGACTGCATATTTAAAAACGGAACGAAAAAGAGACGTTAAACGTTCGTCTAGTGTTGTAGATTTTGTATGCCGGCGGCAGGGTTTAGATGCAATCGGATGCATCCAGGCATCACCGGCCACAGTGCGGGGAAAGCGCGCATGTAACATATCCTGTTTGTCACTCCAGACGGTCCTGACAGTTACACACTCGGTTACCATGTGCACACATAAGAAACACTTATCTCACACAAGCATGCAGGCGCACTGCCTCGTGATAATTATTACTGTGTACACCCGCATATTCACAGCAACGCACTTTTCTTAGTGCCTGAGACGTTTGCTAAAAAATATGAGCACAAACATAATCAATCTCGAACAAAAAAGCAATAAAAAATCTTTTGGGACTCTTTCCATTGATTGATAACACAAGGGATCTCCACAGCCCGATTAGTGTCATACCTGTGCATACTTTCCATGTACTTCGAAGCAGCGGCGATTCGGTATTTTACTAGTGACACGACAGTGACACCTAGTGGTAACAGAATAACTGACCGAAAACATCACTTTCACTCCAACAATTAATAGTTGAGCTGATAATTGGAGACAAATGTCTCGCACCTCCAGGCTTGGGGGCTGTGTGTGTGTGTGTGTGTGTGTGTGTGTGTGCGCGAGAGAGGGAGAGTGAATTTTAACCCTGACGAGGATAAATGATTGGAAGATGGATGGTTTAAGAGTAAGATAAAGTGTCAGTAACTCATTTCACTAATGTTAATATATAAATACAATTCTAAAGCCTCACATTAAATTCTGATAATTCACTGATAAAGTCGTAAAAAGGGCTACGATTGCCTCACACCTCCACCGCTGGCGGTTCAAACCCTATACCCTGTGCATGGAGTTGTTCTCCATGTCCCAAGACGTTCTGTGGTCAGGCATCTCTTAATGCTCATTAACTGCCATTTAATCCATTAGGCGACATAAGCAGGCGCCATTTTCTGTCCATATTTTTTTTAACATCTTCTAGTGGCCTAGTCAGCCGATTTCACTTTGTTTCGTGAAGCTCTACTCGCCCCTAGGAGTGCTGGCGCCCTCTGCCGACATCTGTGCACAGGTGGCTGTTAGGGGTGAGCGATATAGTTTGTATTACCTACTACTCTTCATCCATTTCATTATGGAAAGTGACTCCGAAAATGAGGCGATCCTTGAACGCTGTGAACATTTTGATTTGATGTGTCCCAATAAGGTGAATGAGTATTCATATGGAAAAATATTATTATTAATAACAACAACAAAATAAGGCTGTCCAAGACTCGTATTATTATTATTAGTTCCATTGCCTGTTCACTGGGCCAATTCTTGCCTGCCACGCGGGAGGCTGCGTTTGCATTGCCTTGTAAATTGCTTTGGATAAAAGCATCTTCCATATGAATAAATGTTAATGACTATATTCATATCGTTTATCATTATTGTACTGGCTAGGTTTACATTACTCCAAACGTCTGTCATACGGCATTAACACATCTATCCATCCGTTTTCTGTACCTGCTTGTCCTATTCGAGGTCGTGGGGGCTACGGGCGGAAGGCTCATCACAATATTTTATTGAAAATACATAATGACTGAAAATGCACAAAAGTAAACTGAAAGAAACACTTATAATATTTGCAAAATTATATTTAGCAAAACACGATTAGACTGTCATACCTGCAACATTATTCATTCAGTGGAAACACAGAAGACATTTCATTCTCAGATGCTTCATGAAGCTTCATCGGCCCATCACTAGTCTTACTAGTAACAAGACAGTGGGCGGCGGCGCTGTTTGTTATGGCGACTAATGGTACAACCCTGTGGGCGATTGTTTTTTGCGTCATTTCCAGCGCCATTTTTCTTTGACGGAAGGTCGCTGTGTAGCGCAGCATCTAAGCACCGTGTTTGTGTGAAAGATGTCTCCGTCTGTGTTTAATTTTAATGATGCCAAAGATAAATTTACGGTGAGGGTTATACAAGTTTAAGCATGCCCACCCACTGCATTAATATGCTGAACTGGGTTATTGTCTTGTAAATTTATAGCCAAAGTTTGCATATGTTTGAATAAGAGTGCGTTATCCCGGCTAGCCGGCTAGTTAGCGCGGTGGGCTGTTTTGTTAGCGTTTTGGTGTGTGATAGGGCAATTTATGTCTTTATTTTAACAAAGTTAGGTTGACGATCGTTGTCTTTTCTGAAACGGTGCCTTAGCCTGGTCTCCAGGGCCACGTTTATCTGATCATATCTATAGATATCTTACGCTTTCTTGTTTGTGTCATACCATACTCGTATTGATTATTGCGTCCCATTGATTATTATTTTTGATTCAGTAAACATATGTGTTTGTTTTTTTTCCAAGGCTGCAACCAGAAGTGCGTTGGACAGTAAGACTATCAAACCCCTGATAAACACATTCAACCAGGTCTCCGGAAAGTAAGAGTTGTCCGATTTTATTTATGTAGTTAACGAAGTGTTGCCGGTCTGTACATAGTTATTAGCACTCATTCAGTTTTAACTAGTCACTCGGCGACTAACGAGTAACCCACCGACTGTTTTTTTTCCAGTGAGACGGAGAAGAAGACGACGCTTGATCAGGCCCTGCGAGGGGTGCTGGAGGGGGAAATCGTAAGCTGAACTTGGTTATTAATATAAATAATAAATGAATAGTATAGGGTGGATATTATATGGTTAAAACGTGGCATGGCAACTTTGTATTCCCTAGGTGAAACTGAAGGCTAGCTGTGATGATTTCCTGTCACTCATTTACCTCAGTATTGATGGAGTGACTGAAGGTATGTTACCACAACCAGTATCTGACTGCCCCTTTTTGGCTGGCTGCATAGTTGTGAAGTAAAGAGGTCAAGTATAGGGACGGATAGGAGCTTGTATAGAATACAAATGCCAGAAGTTGTGAATTGGAATTCAGCTCGTCTTTTGGTCTTTAGGTATCTGCTCGGCCACCACTCCTTTCCTCCTGCTGGGAGATGTGCTTGACTGTCTTCCTCTTGACCAGTGTGACAAGATATTCACTTTTGTTGAGGAAAACGTCTCCACGTGGAAATCTGTAAGTGTGTGTGTGTGTGTGTGTGTGGGGGGGGGGCACCATTTATGATGCATTCTTGTTTCTTGTCAAAAAGATATCTGAGAACTCTTTGGTGCTGTGAAGACCCTTTTTGTAACCCTTCTGTCTGTTCTTCTAGAACTCATTTTATACTGCTGGGAAGAACTACTTGTTAAGGATGTGCAATGGTAAGGTTTTATACCAGTTAAAACTCTGTCTCCTGGTGAGTGAAGCATTACAGCCTCAGCGACAGAGTACACAAAATGCTCTCTGAGTGCATCTTAAATATTTTTGTCGCAAACCTCACTTGCTGTAGGTGTGGTATATCATTATTGTTTTCAGTTTCCAAATGTTAAAGTGGGCTGTCATTTGATCTTTGTTTATGCTCTATAAATGTATGGCACACCTGTAATAAGCATTTGTTCATGTCTTCCTGCCCAGATCTCCTGAGGCGGCTGTCTAAGACGCAGAACACAGTCTTCTGCGGCCGGATCCAGCTATTCCTGGCTCGACTGTTTCCCCTGTCGGAGAAATCCGGTAGGGAGGGGTCCTTTGCTCTGCCCTTTGATTTCAGTGTACTTGTTAATAGAAGTCAGTTTAAGGTGACATCTGTTATTTATTTGTATACTGTCTGTATATTTGTCTTGAAGTATTAATCCTCCTTGGCTCCTTCTGTGCTCTCAGGTCTGAACTTGCAGAGCCAATTTAACCTTGACAACATCACTGTGTTCAACAAGAATGAGGAGGAGAGCACTCTTGGTCAGAAGGTTAGTTAACAGCTGTCCATCCCTGCGATGTACAACCTAAAAAGAGAGCAGATCGCAATTCTATTGAACCCAACAGCAGGCTTGTTCTAGAACTCGGAACGCTTTATTGCCAGTATGTGCAAACATACCAGAATTGGCTGTGGTTCAGTGCCAGATACGAAGTACAGGACAATAGTACAAGGCACAAAATTTTTATATTGTTTTTAGAGAATACAATACAAATTATACAAATTTACAGAAACAGTGCATGTTGACTTAAACCAATTAGCATAAGAGTACCAACAATGACAATAAACTTAAAGGGACCAAATCTTGAGAGCAGTGTGCAGATTCTGTTGTGTTTGTCATTATTTTGGCTCTTCCCGGGTCAGAATTGTGGCATATCAAGCTGGAAGGGTCACGCATGCATTTTGTCACCCTCACAGCACACAGAAGAGAAAGAAGACGTTATGGAAGTGGAGGAGGGTGAGATGGGCGACGATGAGCCGACTCCCTGGTAAGAGGGGCTGTCTGTGAAAACATCAGCCCTGGCTAACAGACGTTTAGTCAAGTGGGACAATGTAGAGTGCTATCTTCAAGAATAATTGTGGATGGACTCAGTTAAGCAATAAAACATGTGCAATCGTGATTTTATTTTTTAAGAAATAGTCATTCTTTTTATGTCCTCTTCTCTAGCACCGTTCCAATTGATTACGCCCTGTATAGAAAATTCTGGACATTGCAAGACTACTTCAGGAACCCAGTGCAGTGCTACGACAAGTTTTCCTGGATGACATTTCTGAAGGTGCTCTTCTCCTTGGCTTGTATCCCCGACTTGTCATCACAGCCATGCACAAAGCAATGACCAGACAGTAGTGCGAACGTAATCAGTGACTGTTTAACACTAATCTATGCTCAAAAGTGTAAAAGTTTAAACCTCAGAATATATTTGTTTTAATGGCATGTTTGGCCCGAATAGGCAAAAGACACTGGAAGGCTTTTTCTCGAAATCATTTGTCCATTTTGAACTACTTCCGTATATAAGATATTCATCAGTCATTCACAATTGCTTTTGCTTACCCATTGCTTAAAATGGTTCATTTTTAATATAGGCGCATGTTTTACTAGGATAGTTCAGGTGAGGTACTTTGAACAAGCTTATATGCCAGGCTCAGTTTCCGGTGGGGAGCCCGTTCATTAAACCGGCTGTTTTTTTTTTCATTAACAATCTCATTTCTTTTCCTTAGTACTCAGACGAGACGCTGGCTGTGTTTAAAAGCTACAAGTTGGATGACACACAGGCGTCGAAGCGGAAACTTGAAGAGCTCAGGACAGCTGGAGGAGAACATGTTTACTTTGCAAAATTCCTCACCAGTGAGAAGGTGCTGTGATATTTTCAGTCTTGAAACACTGACCTCTATATGCTAACATTAACTGAAAATCCTTGGGCGAAGGCTGTTTGACCCTTAATGTCTTGTCCTCCCACTAAACAGCTGATGGACCTTCAGTTAAGTGACGGTAACTTCCGACGCCACATTCTCCTGCAGTATTTAATCCTGTTCCAGTATTTGAAAGGCCAGGTCAAGTTCAAAAGGTAAGGACCATTTACCTTTTTTGGGAACTTTGAACACATCCGCTATAATTTAGTATAACTGAATGGCAGCTAGCAGAATGGACTTTTGTAATGAGCACTTCATACATGTTGTGTTCAAATGTTGTGACGACCCCCCCCCCCCCCACTTTCCTCAGTTCCAATTGTGTCTTAAATGACGATCAGTGCTTATGGATGGAGGAAACCACCAAACTAGTTTACCAGGTCAGTAGTTTCATGCCCAGTTTTCTTTAAATAGCCCTTGGTGGAATTTTTTTAATCAAAATGTGATGGTTCTATCTAAAGACGAATAATTACTTCTGATTAATTACCCAGTAGGCCGAGAGATGGAGTTACTGTTATTCCCAGGAGACACTCTTCTTTTTGTAGTGGTCACCTGCTGGTGCAGAAGGATGTCTACCCAAAGGCCTGTTGGTTTAACAGCAAAACCTTTCCGTTGCAGTTGCTCAGAGAGATTCCACCTGACGGAGACAAATTTGCCAACATGGTGGAGGTAGGCCTCTTGATGAAACTCAAGATGCTAGAACTGTTATTAAAAGATAGAGGAGTTTAAATGCTTGGTTTTCTTCAGCTAAATAATAATTAGTATAATTATGTGAACTGTACGGAACATTTAATGGGAAAGTTTCTTTTCTTGACTGATTTCTGCCCTGATCCTTGTCAAAAGTGGATTGTATTTTTTGCACAATTTTTAAATTTTTTTTTTTGCTCTCAGAAATATTTGAAGGTGTCAGTCTTGGCTTTCTTTGCAGCACATTTTGAACAATGAAGAGAACTGGAATGCGTGGAAAAATGAAGGCTGTCCGAGCTTCGTGAAGGAGAGGTACTGGCCTTGTTCTGCAGGCGCTCATTGCTCCATGGTCATCATGAAACCTCTTAAGAACCTCTTTCTAAGCCGGTAATTTGGAACATCATGCAGCTTTCAGGTGAGCAGACTTAAAAGTGACATGTGCATTCTCTTGACCTCATCTGCTTAAGGCCTGCTGACGCGAAGCCCTCAAGGCCCACTCGTAAGAGACCTGCCCCGGAGGACTTTTTGGGCAAAGGTCCTGACCGGAAGATCTTCATGGGCAAGTCAGTAGACGTTCAGTCCTATTTAAGGTCATGAAAACTCATTAATGATTATATGGGTCACTCAGATACGAGTATTGGTAAATATTCTGAAAGTCAACCTTGTCCCCTTGTAAGATCGGGTGTCTGTTTACACGACAGAAAGCCCCCGGTTGTTAGGAAAAAGGAATATACTGAATTTTTCAGGCATGCTGAGGTTTTCTTCTGTTGCAGTGATGAATTGACACGACTCTGGAATCTCAACCATGACAACATGGACGCTTGCAAGTCGGACAGCAGGTGTGTGGAATGAGGTTTGGGCCTGCCTTGGGTGCCAAACTCTGCGTTTATCATCGCTTTTAATCAGCAGCTTGAAATTCCTATGCCCAGATCTAAATTTGCTTTACAGTGTGAATATATATTTTTTTTGTCCTTAGGGAGTTCATGCCTTCTCTCGAAGAGTTTTTCGAGGTGGCCATTGAGCAGGCCGACCCGGCCAATATGGTGGAGGATGAGTACAAGTATGAATATGCAGACACTTGTATCCATCACTGGAATGCAGCTTGTGATTGGTCTCAGTGATGTATGTAGCATTGTGGTGCTTTTTCAGCAGGCCTTAAGTTTATGCACCTCCCACAGGGTGGTGAGAAACTCCAACTACGGCTGGAGGGCATTGCGCTTGCTGTCCCGGAGGAGCCCCCATTTCTTCCAGCCCACTAACCAGCAGTTCAAGAGCTTGGCGGACTACCTGGAGAGCATGGTCATAAAGTTGGCCAAAGAGCTTCCGGTGAGGGCACGAATCAGTCGTCATCTGCCCTCAAGGTACCACCCCCCTTGGTGGGCTGTAGCCAGGCTAGATGAAATCCTGTCTTCTGTCTTGCCCCACCTCAGAAAGATCTCCCTTCTGAAGAAATAAAAACTGGCGAGGAAGAAGAGGATGACGACGACGACAATGGCGATAATCTCCTTAAGGAGAGCAATGACAGTGAGTTTGTTTCAGGTTTTCCTGAATTGTACCATTTGTTTACACTACTGTATTAATGGGTGTTGGAAAATCCCTCAGTAGAAATACCATTTCTGATGTAATTTCCCTAGGCCCCGGAATCCAGAACAAGCTGGTATCCAACCAGCAGATGGATGATGTAGCAGCTAAGCTGGGCTCCCAGTGGAAGACACTGGCCACACAGCTGGAAATGAAGGCGGCCGAGGTGCGGGAGATCGAGACGGAGAGCGAGGATGCAGACATGCAGGCCAAGCTGCTCCTGGTGGCGTGGCAAGACCGTGAGGGCAGCCAGGCCACGGTGGAGAACCTGATCACGGGGCTCAACGCGGCAGGCTTCTCCAGCATCACAGAAGTCCTCAGTGAGACATAGGCAGGATACGTCTGTGTGTACCCTACCGTAGCAAATTCTTTTACTGTATGCAGTCATTCTTTAAATAAATGTTTTTGTAAGAGTGCCCGTTTGCCCCAAGCTCAACTTGTGGTGGGGGGGCTTCCAAGTCATTCAAATTAGACAGCCAGTGTTCATAGACCAGTTTATTTGTGCCCATTTACGAAAAGCCAGCAATCAATCAAGTAGGACAGGGTTATGGCCCACTCCGTCCTCAGACTTACAAGCGGAGTTAAAGATGAAAACGTCAGGCAGCAACACACACAAAAGCAGGGACCCTGGGCGGCCAACCCCGGAACCATGATGGGGTCCTGGCCGCACGATACGGTCACGGGAAACAAAAGGGATCATCAGACTGGTATATTGCACTATTAAGCCACATCTTGTGGAGTTAGCAGTTACAATAACTGATTCCAGTTCCGAAATACCAGCCCACTTCAAAGGGGCTAAATCGGAGAAATCCAAGCGAGGCACCGGCTTGACCCCATCACTTGCAGTAGGTGTGCATGCTAAGATAAAGTGCAGAAAGCAGGACACTACCAACTGTTAATCTCATCCCTCTCAAGGAGTAACGAGCAGTCATCAAAACTATATGCTTCACAATGTTTTTTTTACGGAACCATCTTGACAACTTGGGTCAGAAAGTAAAAAAAAACAAAAACTGATACAACCATTTTGGTAAAGGCTGGATACAGGGAAGGAGGGAGGAAAAAAAAGGTCAAGATTCAAAGAGACCAGTATTTATTGGACATCTATACAGACAGTGCTTCCAAATGGCATGTTTAAACTTCCCGCTAGGTGATTTACCGCTCCTCCTCCAGGATCTCTAGTCGACGAGGCCCGTACAGCAGAATGTAAGCTATGTGCCAGTCCCCACCACCTGACAGCTTCAGGATGTCCTCCGGGGCCACCAAGCTCACTTTGTCGTCATCAAACTTCACCCATTCATCTGCAAGTAAACAGAGAGAAGGGCCCTGAAGTTGGAGAAGAAACATTTGTTGTTGAGGAGGTGGGCTACTTTAGCGTAGTGTTCTTCAAACCTAGTCCTCAGGGACCCCCAGACAGTCCACATTTTTGCTCCCGAGTACCTGGTACAAGCGTGGTGGGAGCTGGGAGGAAGCAACAGTTGTGAAATGGGGGTCCCCAAGGACTGCGCTGAGAAACAGTGCTTTAGGGGAACCACGTCACTAGAGGAAATGGCACCCCCCTCCCCCCACTTAGATGTGCCAGAGGGAATAGCTCACCTTCTTTCCTTTTCACCCAAGCAACGTAGTGCCCTGAGGAGCTGGAGCGGCCCTGGTGCGTGAGCACCGCCTGCAGGTCATAGTAGCCGCTGTTGCTAGAGCCCCAGTCTGAGCCGGAGAAATGGTAGCATTGACAAGGGAACATCATGCAACATCTCAGGCCACCCTGTGGCATTTCGGTCTCAGGAACAGCAGAAAGACACACGGCAGCTGTGACATAGGCTTACCATCAGCAAAGGAAAAGGGCTCGTATTTCACATCTTTCGGAGATATCATGGTCTTTTCGCCCTATTTAAACAGAAGAGCAGGTAGTTAAATTACTACAGGGACATAAACCTGAATCCTCTTTACACGGTGACAGAAAGCATAGGAGATCATTAGGAGGCCAGCTGTTCCAGCAAATTTCACCAGGATCTCACCCCGTCTGCTAAGAGCTGAAATGTACCCAAATGGGAAGTGTCAGCCATTTTTAAAACTGCCGCTGTGCATGATGGGAAAATGGACCTGCCTTTTGTTGCTGCTTCTCCAGCTTCTTGTCTTCGATCTCTTTGAACTTCGCCCTGATGGGCATCAACTTCTCCTGCAGCTCAGGGGTGCACAGTTCGTAGACGTCCAGCATTAGAGGGAACTTCACGTCCTGTAGAGGATGTCTGGAGTCAGCCATAACCACGCGTGTAAAACTGGACTTTAGTCCAAAGAAATGGGGGCGTCTGACCTTTAAGACTTTGGCATTGACAGACTCCTTCTCCTTGTAGAAAAAGCGGACCATCTGAACGGTCAGATAAGCAGGCAGGCGGCTGATTTTAGACTGGAGAGAATGAGGAAAGACATTTCTCTATGGAAGGAAGTGTCTCAGCGCAGCTCAAGCCACAAACAAAAGTCAAACTGCACAAACAACTTTTCAATCAGTGAAACACAAATACTCACAGATTTTATGTACAAAGCGTTTCTCTGCAGAGACGGGGAGAGCTTGGTGATTTCCTCTTGCAGGCGCTGGGTGGAGAAGAGATGCAGTCAGGTTAGATGTCGGGATGGGAGATAGGGACGAGGCGACACACTCTGGGAGATCCAGACCCCACTCACCAGCCGCAACCCGGTGGCCAGGTACTTGACCTCCTGGTTGATGAAGCAGCTGAGCTGGAGGTTGTTCTCCTTGCCTTTGACGAGATCTTCATCCTCTGCTTCAGTGCATTTCATGCTGGGCAAGCATGGGTTAAGGGGAGGGAGACGGTGCAATAAACTAGTAGCCGATTGGAGGAGTGCTTAGGAGGAGGAGCCTAAGGTGCCAATTACACGGGTCCAACAATGTAGGGAGGCAGGGGTATTTACAAGAAGACAAAATTTTGAAGGATACGTGGTCTCAAATTCCACCCCAAAATACTGGTCAATGAAGTTCTTCTTGGCTTGGGCAGCAGTAGTGCCACTCACAGAATCAGACTGAGGAAGAAAGCAAGATACATTTGCATTTATGGCATTTGGCAGATGCCCTTAGCCAGAGCAACTTGCATAAGTGCATACAAGCCTCAACAGTGAATACAGTCTGATACTAGTTCAACAAAACCCGGGCTAAGAATACTGTCACTCTAAAAAAAAATAAGTAATAAGTAATACAAGTACTTGCTAATCCAAGTACTTCCAACAGACGCAAGTTTTTGGTCGTCGTTTGAAGACACCCAATCGGAGTTCAACCTGTCCTGAGTTATGCATGTACGCATCAAAAAAGCTTCCAGGGCTCCTTGAAGGTGGAGTGAGAGCATAGAACATTTACCATCATGGTTTCAGCCTCATTATCGTAGGTGGTCCTAGACCCTATTTTGGCAGATTCAAACACCTTGAAAATTAGTATTTAGTGGCCACATGCTAGAATCGTCCCGGCTCAAATCATGCAAAGTTGTCAGCTTGAAAAATAAAATCCCTTCAAGAAATTTTACAAATGGGTACCAACACCGATGCCATCACTTGTCTCCTTTTCCTGAACTGGGAACACAAGACTATACTCCCACAGGGTAAACATACAAGCTGTTACATGACCCCTGTTTAAAAAAGTCATGTTCTTATGAGATGAGAGACCCCACAAATCAAACAAAGAGCAGCTCTTCTTCCCAGCGATGCGTTAGCATGAACATTCAGAGTTCTGTGGTCACAAATACACCATTCCCCATTACTGCCATCCTATAGACCAGCTCCAGTAGACCAACCTCCATTGGGGTCTCTGCCTCCTCTGGCTCTAGCTTCTGCTGCAGGACCCTCATCATCTGCACCCAGCATTCGTTGGCGTCCTGGGATTCAGAGATGGAAACAGCACATAGTTCCGAACGAGAGAGTAATGCCTGAATTCACAGTAGAAATACGCCAGAGTTTGGTAGATTGCTTTAGTAACCGAGCAAAGCTCTGTACCTAACATCTGCATGCCATAAGTACATGGTCTTAGACAAAAGCTTCTTCTGCAGAAACCAAAATGCAGACGGATTTGCAGACTAAGGACTTGTGTCGCTGTTAAACGATCAGCCCTAATAGGCAGAGGCTCACCCACCTGCTGGAGATACTGGCCCTGATCGCCCTTCTCTGCGAACTGTGGGAAGGCCATGTGGAGGAACTGGAGCAGCATGATTGGAGGCATGCTGGAGGAGGTCTTGTCCATGGATTCGTACAGATCACGGAGGGCTGAGTGGGGCGGAAAGGCCAGACGTAAACAAACAAACCCGTGAACAGGGAATATAT
>JAAGVU020000078.1:2917940-2932598 GCA_011763525.2 Mormyrus iriodes | reverse complement strand
AGCAAAGTCGGGTGAAAGTTAACAGTATAGGTTCACGTTACAAAAGATGTGCGTTACCTCATGTGTATGGGTTGACTATCCTTTACATTCAGCTCCTCAACAAACAGTGCTTGAAACAGTGAGAGTGGAGAAAGGCTAGTGGTCTTTGTTGTTTTCATCCAGGTGGTAGTCACACTGGTTCCGGAGTAGGCAGGCCTGCATGCCAACCAGTGAAGGTGTTCCCTGTCCTATCAATATGTCTTTACGACCAAAACTGCCAGCTCCATTGACAAACAAATCTCTCATTAAAAGCAATGCTATGCCTGATTTTGGCAGCATTTTAAAATACTGTGAGTCTCAAAAAATAAGCAAGCGTAATAGACACTTTAAATATTTTTTTCCAAGCTCTGCTCACTCCAGTTAAAAAAAAAATCTAAGTAGTATGTAAAACACTGTTGTAGCTGTAACACTTTAGTAATTTTAACTCTTGTGAAACGCACGGGCACATCTGTGACATGTCCAACAGAGACGAGTGTTAGATGGTAGATTAAGATGTTTATTAAGACATCCATCAGTGCGACCAACGCAATTCTCACATGCAATTAGTCCTAGACAGAATAAAAAAAAAAGGTCAGAGTTCCAGTGCTTCTTTTAGTGAACACAACTGCAAAGCCATTTTAAAACTACCAAGGAGCTGTTTTATTCCCCACCCCCCCCACCCCCTTTCGCTGCAAAATGCTGTTGTCGTCCCTGGTCACGTGTCATGAGTTTGTGTGTGGGGCAAAAGATGAGCAACTAGTGCCGGTGCACAACCGGAGTAAACTAAGCAAGGCCTTGCCTTCAACAGGGCAAGCTTTTATTTCCCAAGATCCCAGAATCAGGTAGCTGGCATTTCATTGGCTGACTATCAACACAAAACACAATGGAGAGGTCCTGGAATTTCATACCAGGGAGATAAAATCAAAAAAGGTTCTTAGAAAAAAAAAAAAAAAAGTCAAAAACAAAAACATTTATGAACTTGTGTCCCATTTTGGAGATTGCTACATAGACGTTATATGGCAGTATAACTGTTATCCAAACGTTAAGGCACTAGGTGGGCCAAATGCTACACGTTAAGTGTTCTACCAATAATTTACAATTCAAACAGTGCAGTTTTACTTTTGTTTAAGTTAATGTCTTTTTCCAACCATTTGTCTATGAATCAATAAGGCATACATTACAAAATAGTAATAATAATATTACAGAAATGTTCTGCAAAAACACTCAAAGTCATTGGTTTCTTTTAACTGTTAGGTCGTCTAATGCCATTTCAATGTGTTGTCCTTATGGCTTAGGAAATAATCATTACAATAACAACAGTAAGAAAATGCATAGATTTAAATGGTCTAATTTCTCCTCTCCTAATACTGAATACCCATTACTCAGTATCCAAAACCTTTTTGCCAAAACTGTCCAATAGACAAAGCTATTCAGTTAATTCTATGAAACATGTTTGCCTTCTACATTGGGACAGAAGTGGTCAGGACTGATGCCTTAAAATCCCCAGAAACCACCAGCGGATTGTGTTGTATCCTAACTACGCTAAAGCTTCTCAGCTAATCTCCAATTTCACTTTGTGGGCTCCAGGTGGACCGAACAGGTTGATGGCCTCTCAATATGCACCTTGTGGAGCATCAGGTGTTCCTAGTGTGGGTTACTTACCCCCCCCCTCCCGATACATGAGATACAAAGCTTTCTACAAAGTACCATCTTTTGCATGGTTCGCCCCATTATAAACTTCCACTTTCTGCATAATTAAAATCTGTACCTACGGGCTGAAGCCACATTAACAGCCGTCTTTCCTGCAATTTAGAAAGCAGCAGTGGGGTAGAGGGACAGTCGTCACTCCTCTGCTAAGCAAAGTGAGGTTGGACAGGGTAGGTTCCCAATGACCGTTAAACACGCGGTGCCTCTCGGTGGATAAAGTTCCCAAATTTTCAACCTTCTCTGGTTTGGATTTCTCATTTCATTCTTTAAAAAACGTGTATGTGTTTTGTTTTGTTTTTTTTTTTTTTGCTGCGTAAGGTGATACCCAAGGTCTCGCAGGAGGAACAAACACAGAAAGTCCCCAAAGAATCCATTGGTGCGGATGGTTAGCTGGAAAAGAAAGAAACAAGTGTCTGGTAAAAGTGGAAATTAAAAAAAAAGGTTTCATTCAGTTAGTCTCCCAAAGATTATACTGTAACTGGAGTCCCCTAGAGCAGCGTTTCCCAATCCAGTCCTCGGGGACCCACAGCGGTCCATGTTTTTGCTTCTTCCCAGCTTCTTTCCAGACAGTCCACATTGCAGGGAGCTGGGATGGAGCAAAAACGTGGACTATCTGTGGGTCCCCAAGGACCGGATTGGGAAACATAAAAGAATAATGAAGAAAGATGACCACTGTAGCTCAGACCTGCAAAGTGCCAGGGCATCAACTGACATGGTAACTGCAAATCAATCAGAAAACTGGTAGAAGTTCAGCACCACAGACAGGGTTACAAGAACCCAAGACACTATAATGAAAGCATGGAATCATGACACATTGCAAGGTGGTATGATCCAATCTGATCCACATCTGATTTCTTTACCAGCCCCCAGGAAAATGTTAACAGCCCCAAAGGCATTAGTCCTGCTCTGACATGAATTCTACATGTGGGCATTTCCACAGTTTCAGTGGTACCAGGTGGAGTACCCATTAGGAACTGTGACAACATGACAGTCTTTAGTCCCTAAAATGGAAGTACTACTGTCTCCTTTAAGAGAACACACAAAATAAATGCAGATGGGATTACAGAAAAAACAGAAGTTTAGCAACGCTACACATCAGCACAGAAGACTCTTCTGTGAAATAATACATGTCAACTAGAGGTAAGTGATCTGCGCTGCTTAAAGCTGTTTGATATGAAGTCCTGCGCAAAGGGGCTTTGTCAAGGAGCGGGGTGTGTGTGTGTGTGTGTGTGTGTGTGTGTGGGGGGGGGGTTGGGGTTTGATCAGCAAGTGCTGGACGTCGCCTCAGTATCCTGGAAGCTGGACAGGGTTCTGCTATGACAAGGGAGAGAAAATGCATGTCAGGCGAGACTGAGGACTCAGGGGCACGAGCAAGAACTTCAACACGAGGAAGTGTCGGCCCAGCCGAGGCGTGTCATACTCAGCCCCTCGGCGCACTCCCTGGAGGCCGTATCGGGCTAAAGACGGTTCCGTTTGCTGTTGCTGAAACCCTGCAGAACTAGAAAATTGGTCTAAACCCATGTGGGAGACAAACGGGTCAGTTTTCACCTCCAATTCTGGAAGTCACCCAATTGCTGGAACTATCCGAGCGTTCCCCCCACATTGGTGCACTGTTATTTGCGGGGGAAGGGGGGGTGCAGTTACCTGGTTTTGCCCGTGACGCCTTTTGTGTTCCGCCGGAAGGACTGGTTGGTTACAGAGCGGGTGGACATAGTGCGCGGCGAGGCCCTCGTGAAGGTGGAGGGCGGCGTCTTGGGAATCTTCTTGCCTAGGTGGCCGATCCACTTCTTCTGCTCGTCTTGGGACAGGGCCAGCAGGAGCATATCCCGTGCAGAGGTCACGTCGTAGTTCACTGCCGAGGGCACACTTTCCTTTAGCATACCGCTGCTCATACTGACTACAGAGTCTCAAAACCAAACACGGGGCATTCACAAGACCATACGCATCTCACTTTAATGGATGGTCCCAAGAAAGCCTCCATGAAAATTCAAAGCTCATAAACGTTATGGGCTGTTGATGTTCCTGAGTCTATGGCTCAAACAGCACAATGTCACCAGCCTCACCATGCAACACAGCCATACAAAAGAATCTCAGACATTTCTGGGGTATGGAGCCAAAAATCACAGCACCTTCAAAACAGGTGGCATCTACATATGCTTTTAAATTGAGGAGGACTGGCCAATTTCAGTGGGCTTCAGCAGGGCGTACCTTTGCAGGGCGCGATGACATCTTCCTTCCGGTCCAGGTGGTCCTTGTGGCACTTGACGTGGCAACGGCGGCACTCCAGGGCAGGTGGCGGCTTGAAGACGTGCCACAGGGGCTTGGCGCAGGCCTCGCAGTTGGAGGGGAAGTGGTAGAGCGTGGGGATGAACTCATGGCCCTTGTGGGGTAGACAGTTGGCCTTGTCGCCCTGGGGGGTCGTCTCCACCTCCGCCTCCTTCCGACACTCGCCCTCGTTGGCATACAAGATCTGAGCGAACGTGTAGTAAGCAAAAAAAAAGAGGGGAGCGTCAGACGCATCACACACATGGCATTAATGCAGGTACATCACACAGATTCTCTGCACCCAAGCTGGGGAATGAAGCAGATCTGCTTTACTGCCAGAGGTCAAAGGCCAAGTTAGCCTACAATCAGAAAGCCATGCTGGCTGCCTCAGTATTCAAAGAACACTTGATTTACAAACGTATATTTTTTTAAAAATAACCAGTTACAGAATGCTGTCAAAGTTCAGTCCCTACCTGGAATATTCGAGGAATTTCATCCGTCTCCGCACGGTACACATCCCCCTGAGTAACTGGACGCACGTGGAAGAGTTTGCTGCATAGTTAGGGAAAAGAAGAGTGGGTATTTCGGGGGGGGGGGCAAATTCACCTCATCTGAGCTACAGATCTGTCCAGAACAGAATGCTACATTACTAAATCTAGTAGCAAAGCTGAAGAGTATCCCCTACTTGAACCAGTGTGCCATCACAAATGGCGGTCATTGTTCAGCTCCATTACAACCAACTACAGAGTGATTCTCAGGCAAATTGAAAAAGGGTCCAGCGACCACTAGTGGTCATTCCATGTAATATCTTGTGATTATCTGAGACAGCGGCTAAAGGAAGTTAATATTTCATGGTTAAGTATTCAGGTACTTTCGAAATCATGCTGATTTGAACAAGACAAAGTACTTCCAGTTAAACAAAAAATTCAGACTGGCTCAGCATAAAAGCAGCACCGAGGTCACATCCAACAGCAAGTTATATAACTCTAGCCGGAAGCACGAGGCCAGACTCACTCGATATCTAGTACCATCGAGGGGTTGGATTGCTCTTTGTCTAGCTCATCGTTGTAGAAGAGAATCTTCTTACTGCTGACAACCACATACTGGAGAATGAGAAGAAATGGTTGAATGAGCTCTATTATCATTGCTGTAACCTTTATCTTAATTTTTTACAGATGACCTTAAAATACACCTTGAGGAATAAATACTCAGACTGACAGCTGTACAGACTGGCGTACATTACATCACAACAAACAGCCCTAATGAAGTCGATGTGAACAATCCCGAACCTGCTTCTTCCAGCCATATCGCTTGATATTAGTGCGGTTCGGTATGGACAGCCAACCTTCAAGTCTTGAATCTGGAGGTAGAGGCAGTTTCAATGAGCAAAAACGACACTGATAATCTGCTCCATCCAAAAGAACATGCAGGGATTAGCAGAAATCAACTGAACACATAATCCAGATAGGGGACGAGAAAACCAAGTCAAAAAAGCAGCATGTCAAAACACCAGTGTTTCACCATAAAACCGGTGAATGTATAGGGGCCACTGCCTGAAGCCCCCGTCACTCGAGGTGTATTGTAAGAAAAGCAGGCCATCATTAAAAGCCCAAGGTGGTCTTTGATAACTAACAGAAGGGGTTTCCAGGCTGTGGCACTTATACAGAAGGTAACAGGGAACGCTCAGCGGATACGTTAACATGTCACCTCGACTCACGTCAGGCAGCATGACAAGCAGGCAAAAATTAAAGGGAGAAAAACAGGCGAGCAAAGCAAAGTGAAGGGCGCCGCCCCTTAAGGCTGCCGCTGCCAGACCCGAGGGCCGCCTCTCTCTCTCTCCCCCCGCCAAGAGGAGGAATGTGAGGCCCACAGCGGGCCAGAGGAAAACCCCTGACCAGGAGAGAGCCTCATCATTTCAGACGCTTTTGAAAGCGGTTCACAGTGAGGCTTTAACACAGGCACACTGCCCGAGTTTAAAATCGGCACAAAACAACTCTAGACAATGTCACCAGGATGGATGTGCCTGATGGACATACTCATCTAAAGCTACGAAATCAAGGCAATTTATCACAGAAGCTCATTTCTGGATAGAAATTTAACTCATTACCATCATTATGGCTGCCATGTCTCCAGGAATATAAATATTGTCCAGAAAAGGGGTTCATCAACACCTTATACCACCAGCAATTTCTTCGCTGTAGAATCTGATGTTAACAGTTTTTTTTCCCACTCTGAACACTTTCAAAAACGGCATCTGCCACATACGGCATGTACAGGAAAGTGCTTAACTGAAAATCCAGAGCCAAAAAAGGGGAGGGGGGGGTGCAAGAGACAATACAGGCCAGGCATGATGCGAACCCGCAATTCCAGGTTACTCACAGAGGAAAAAGAACAGAAGATACAGAGATAAGGAGAGCAAGAGGAACCAACTAGACATGGGGGAAGAACAAGAGAGGAGGGCAGTTTAACACGTTGATGATGTTTTCACTGCACACCTAGACAAGGCAGTAAACACGACATGGACCTTTGAGTTTCTGAAACAGTTTCTGAGGCTTGTTTTTTGGGGGGAGAGGGGTGACAAGGGCACCTAAACACTGCAGAACAGTCCCAGTGCCACCAAAGTTCTGTGGCACAGTGCGCTTTCAGTTCAAATAACCTGATGAGAGCAAGACGCAAAAATTAAAATCCAATACAGCTGGGCCTACGAGAAGCGGCTTAACAGACTACCAGGCCTGGTACAGAGATCAGAGGTCAAAGGGCACTCTTTCAGCCACTCTCAAGAGGTTAATTATCTGCAGACTAAAAGGAGAGGATCTACTTCTGAAAAAGGACATTCCTGGAGGACTTGGGGACTTGGGGGCTGCCGAGCGGCCCGGCTGCGGCGCTCACCTGCCATGTTGCCGTCAGTCTCGTCAGTCTGCAGGCTGGTGACGCTGGAGCTGTCCATGCGCTGCTGCAGGTCGCTGAGCTTCTCGCGAAGCTGCTCGATGTCACTGTCCTTGCTGTCCATCTGCATCTGCTGCTCCGTGTTCCGCGAGGACTCCTCGGCCAGTTGCTAGATTAAGAAAAGCAAGCGTAAGGGTGGTCACACACCTGACACGCAGGGTGGGATAAAGAGCTATGTGATTAAACACTGCATAGACCTTGACCACACTGAACACAGTTTAAAAGTCATTAGAAAGGACACACATGCCGCCACCCCCCCACTCATGATGTTGACACAAACATTGATGTAGACGTAAACAAAGTTTGCGTCTGTTCCACCCCTCACCCAGGCTGCCCCCTACTCCCTACTCACGGCCTGCATCTCACTCAGCTCCTTCTGGTACTTGATGGCCATGGAGTTGAACTTCTCCTTCTCCTGGTTGAGTTCCAGCTGCAGCTTGCGATTCTCCTTCTCCTTCTTGCGCAGGTCCGTCATGCTGCCCTTCTTCCTCGGGTCCAGCTTCATGTCCTTGCGGTTCATGATCTCCGCCAACTTGTTCACAGCCTGAAGGGAGATGCACGTTGGAGGAATAAGGGGTTTTCACAGGCTCACAAGCACCGCTAAAACTGCATGAATGCAAGACCTTCAGCAACACCAAAGCTCTCAAAATTCTCATGGAAGCATTTTCCAGTGCATCTGGGGCAATTCTGCTGACAGTACCAGCTGGTTTTATATGCCTGCCAGCCCCATTTTTCTGCAAACAGAGCTGGGCAAACCGCTGACTTGACATTGCTAAAAGATTCTTGTGGTTGACTCCACCCATGAACGAGCAGTGGAGAGACTTATCCAACACCAGAGCCTTTGCTCAGCTGGAATGCTGGTAAAACGGAATGCCTGGCTTCTGCAGCCTGACCTGGGTCTTCAGTGTGCGTTCAGTGTTCAGCATCTTCTCATAGCTGGCTTTGATGGAATTCGTTAGCTCCTCCTTCTGCTTAGCGTACTCTGCAAGATGAGGGAGGGGGCAGAGGAGGTCAGACTGACGCCGCGCTTAAGATAAAAATGATGGACAGGTGGAGAGCAGACCGCCCCAAGTACTCACCTGTCTCTTTTGCGCTCAACTTCTGTTCAAGCTCCACCTTCTCCTTGCCCAGGTTCTCTAAGTCTTTGGTCAGAGTTTTATTGGTTTCCTCAAGCTAGGGGCAAAAGAACACGTTAGCACAGGGAGAGAAGCTTGACGAGGTTAGCAGGCAAATCGCGTCACCCGCCACACACTCAACACTGGTGCTCTGGCCTTGTATAGGAAGCATGAACGCACAGACCCAACATCTGGACCAACCGCTGCACATCCTGGCAAGTTAGAGGCTAACTGTAAAATATGACAGCTCAAATGTCACAGAAAGAAACAGGAAAATGTAAACACCAGCTACATATTAGCGCAGAAGGTGCCCAGGCGTTAATTAGCTGAACTGCTAGAACATGCCAAGTTCTGGACCGACCTGGGTGATGGTGCCATCCTTCTCACTACACTCCTGCTTGTGCCGAGCAGCCGCCTTTTTGCTCTCCTGGCTGAGCTCGAAGTACTGCTCTTCCTGCAGCGCCCGGGCCAGCTGCTCCGACTCTGCCTTGGTCACCGTCAGGTCCAGCTGGGCGGACAGGGATTCCCTACGGTGCGTGACCAACCACAAACCCACACATGTCATCCAACAGCAGCGCCCGGGGATGGGCTGGAAAACCAAGCCCTTCCCATTACTCTGCAAGGACACTAATACGAGGCTTGGAGAAGCTCAAAAAGTGGTACAGCTGGGCCACGCCAAGGCAGGGAGAAGTTCTGATCAAGAACCACGAAACCTCGAACAATCACAGTGCCTGCTATCATGGCCCCTTAGGGATTTCCAAGTCATCTGGGAGTCTTTTAAGCAGGATAGCTCAGAAAAATGTCGCTGGGTCGATCCCCACAATGGAGTAACAGCTAATTACTAGAGGAGAGTGGCGATTACAGGGTGGCGGTATGCCATGGCGGATGAAGCTGCGGCCCACCCTCTAGAAGGTCACAGGTTCAGAGGGTCAGGGCGCTGTTAGAGACCTACCTTTCACTGTGAAGCTCCTGCACCTTTCTGTGAGCTTCCTGGATCTGTCGGTTTCTCTCCTCAATCTCCTCCTTCAGCTCCTTCACCTGAGTCTTGTACAATGTCTGCAAGAAGAGCCAGGGTCACACGGGGGTTGGCAAGCATTCCTACCTGCAGGCTTCTTCACAGCAAGGGTGAATTAATGGGCTGTAGTTACCACTCCGCCATCCAAGTACCGGACTAACAGCAGCACACAAGGCAAACAGGAGTATCAAGGAGATATGGTTCAGCCCTGAGGAAAAAAGATTTTTTTCCCTTCCAAATCCCCAAGCTATTCCTGCGAAACCTCAGAATATGGGCACCACATGACAGCAAGATTTTGCGCTAAATTATTAGAACTATAAGCTCAGCCATAAAGTGCAGCAGTGCGGCTATAATTTGACAACTATAGCACAGATCAGCATTTTCCCCTCGAGAACAGGCCGTATGAAATCAAAGCAACTAACAGCAGTACATCTACAGCTGAAAGCTCGAATCTGGCCAGAGCCAAGATCAAACCCAGGCCTGCTGTAAACAGCTGGTCTGGTTGATTCAAAACATGATCAATGAGTACACTGACAATAAACACAGCTAACATCGTTTAAATGATTAAGAAAAGAAATCCTAAACGAACCTTCAGCAAAGCCGACTGCTCAATTGTTTCACACATCCAGACGACAAAGTAAAGAGGAGGATAAATGTTTTCTGCACAGCAAATATCACACATACCCTGCTTATGGCAGCAGCCTGAATCATGGGATTAGTATTAGAATGCAAACACTGGCCACAGACTGTACAAAGAGCTAAGGCTGTTTTAGAGGCTTTAGAATCTAAACAGACCAGGAACACAAAGGGGGATTTCTGTTCACCAAAAAAAAATAATTAAAAATCACTTATAACAACCGCTATAAAGACTAAATGACATGGTGAGACAATGCAGACAAATGAAGACCCACAGCTCAGACACCAAATAATGCATCAGAAGACACTTCAATGCAGACCGTGTGCAGGGGGTATATTAAGAAGGGCTGAAGCAAGTCCAAATCACTCAAACTCCAACGGAGAGTAATCAGTCCCACTGCATTCACTGTTCCTAACATTCTGTGACAGTGGCCCCAGAAATGACATGGGGTACACACAATCATTTCCATAGCTAAAAGGAGTCATCACCGACAGCGCAGCTCCTGAACATGCAAAATCGATCAGATGAAAATCGCCAAGGCGAAATCTGTATACCAAGCAGAGGTAGAAAGTTTAGGTTCAGAAAGTAAAAATCCAGACCGAGATTTTGTTTCAACCAACCAGTTGAGCACTCTGTGACTCTTTATTCTCACACTGGTTGGTTGAAACAAAATCTCGGTCTGGATTTTTACTTTCTGGACCTGAACTATCTGCCTCTGATACCGAGGCACATTACAGCAAATTCCTGGACAGGTCTCACACACAAACAGGCCAGTTCACAGAATGACCAATCCATCTGCTCTTTTAAAGCCCAACGCAGGAACAGCGACGCCTTTCAGAATGGAGGAACGTCTGGAACTCACAGAGAAATACTGTTCGGCCTCCAGCTGGTCCTGCAGCTCTCTCATCTGTCCCTCATTGCCTCTGTATTGCCTGGAAGAGACAGAGGGATCAGCCTGGTACCCAAAGTCGATTTCAGCGTGGGCGTAACATGGTGACAACGTGGGAACAGAACAATCGAGCTGCCAGCGAACGTGTCGCAGCACATGGTCACAACAAATGACGTTTTTTTTTTATGTTAAATGAATGGGGTTGTTTAAGTAGACTGCTGTTGGAGTTGAAGTTGAAAACCACTACAGCAAGACATCTATCAGGCTAAATGTGCAGCACTACGTCGGCTTGGATTACAGTGATCACCAAGCAGCAATAAAACGTTATTGTTAAAAGGTACAACTCCAGACACCTATGTGTGGAAGTACAGCTTAACTTTAAAGTAACTCAATGCTATGACCTTCAGCAGATTTCACACCAGCAGAGCAAAGGGCAGCCATTAATCCCCAACCGTAAACACCGGCGGCGGTCGAGCGGTAAGTAGGCCGAGGCTGGAAAGGCTGCCTGAAGGGGTGCAAAGAGCACCCGCTGGAAGCCAGGGCGGTCTTAGCCCAAATATAAGTTCAAGCTGGACATAAACAACAATCCTCCAGAACCCCCAGGTTTACACTGCAGTAACGGAATTATAATCACCGCATTAGGTCTCTAATAAAGCCTTGCATCCTGCTAAAGAAACTAACAGAATGAGCAATGTGGCCAAAAGGTCAGGGAGATTAGCAAGTGCTCTTGGTTCCCACTCAAATTAATTTACACCTAAAGCCAACTAGGCAGTTTCCAGCCTTTTTCAAAAGAGGATCAGGAATAAGTCCCACAAACCCAGGGAACCTGGAACCCATTGAAGGAGAAGAATAAGTCAAACCTGGAGAAGCCTCGCACCCACTGCTGGAGATCAGCAGCCTGGAGATTGACCTGATCTAAAAGCTGAAGATTCCCTAGCAGAGGCTGGACCTGGAGGCCACTGAGCAAGCGGTTCTCCACATGATGCTACGGGGCGCATTAGGTCTCCCGAACCAGGACGGACACTCACTTGGTGAGCTGTACCAGCTGGAACTCCAGGGAGCGCTTGCTTTCCAGAGCCGCATTGATCTCCTGCTTGAGCTGCTTCTCGGAACCTGTGAGCCGGTCTGTCTCCAGGTTCCGTGACTTTAACTCACTCTGGACCTGCACCCTCTTGCTGGCCTCCTGCTCGAACTGCAGCCGCAGGTTCTTAACCTGCACACAGAGAAGCACATGCATGTATGCGCAGAAACCAACGAATGATCATCCCCATCACGCTCTGTGGCACCAACCTCGTCTTCTAAACGCTCCTTTTGCTTCATCAGCTGCTCAATCTTCTGCACAGACTGTTTGAGGTCGAACTCCATCATGGAGCACTGCTTCTCCACCTCCACCACACGGCTTTCGGCTCGCATGCGGGCCACGGTCTCCTCCGACACCTTCTGCTCCACGACTGTGGAGCCCAGCGAGAAAGACGCTGTGACACGTGACTCTGCTTGTTGGATGAGTATCAAAAAGGTGTCTAGAAACCAACGAATCCAGGCAGACATCCAGGCAAGCAAGATGACAGAGCCCGTTCTAAGGGTGCACCTACCATGCATGGCTGCAGATTTGGCCTCCTCGATGGACTCGTACTTGTCCGCGAGCTGGGCCCGTGTCATGCGGTGCTCAGTGATCTCCTGGTCCAGCCGCTGCTGCAGGGTCTTCAGCTTGTAGTTCAGGTCAATCTCCAGGCCGTTCTTCTCCTGCAATGGGTGCGGGCTTTGTCAGAAACACTCCAGGCCCTCTGGACTCCAGCAAGGGCTCACGGCAAGTTTTTCCCACACAAACCTTCTCCAGACTGTTGCTGCGCTCCTGGGCCTGCTTCCGTTCCCCTTCCACCTTAGACAGGTTGGTCTTTAGGCTCCGGATCTCCTCCTGCAGGCTTGCTGTGCGTGCTGGGTTACAGGAATTCAGAGAGAAGAAATTTATTCTTAGAACCTATCACCATGAGTGTGAAAATGGTGGAATCAGAAATCAGAGGACGAAGCTGCTGACACAATAGCTAGAGGGAGGCTACATGGAGTACATACTGGTTCAATTTGCACCTGGATATTTCAGTTATAAAATCCGTCAAATCGCCTCTCGCCCTGCTTCAGTGCAGCCTTACCTTGGAGTTCACGGATCTCCTCTGAGCCCTGGCTGTAGTTCCTCTTCTCAGAGTCCAGGGCAGCCTGCAGCTGAAGCAGCTCCTTCTCCAACTGCAGCTTGACATCATCGGTCACGCGGCTCTTCTCCAGCAGCTCGCGGTTATGGTTCTCCAGCTGGTTCATGGACTTGGCCATCTCCGCATGGTTCTTCCGAAGACGGGCCGCCGTGTCCGACTCCACCCGAAGCAGGTCATTGGCTTCTTCGAGCTGTCAGGCAGGAATCGGGGGTGTGAGAGTGAAGAGAGAAACGCATTTCTATAGCCTCACAATGTTACCGTAAATTAAGATTCCTGTCATTTGGTATCAGTTACCAGTTGGGTACAGCATGACCAATAAAGTTACAGGCAGAGGCACACGTCATAAACAAACTCCCCCCAATCTTACAAAACAACAATCCTGCCACATTACAAAAAAAAATAAAGTGTCTAAAAGCTACTTCTAACATGCATGATGCTCCCTAACATGCAGGATCCACATTAGACTTTTGGGTAATGAGGGGAAAGGGGCCTCCCAAGAGACTGACTTGTTTCTGCAGCTGTGAGATCTTGTCGTTGGAGGCCTGGGAGTTCTGGCTGACGATTCTCAAATCCTCCAGCTGGTCCTTCAAAGTTGACACTGGAAGGGGGACGGGGTGGGAGAGAAAGGTTGAGAGCAGTGGCCCATCCCATCAACCCCCGGGAAACCCTGTCACCCGCCACACAACTCAGCCACTTGTCCACAGCCCCGCCCCCACTGAAACTTAGCCAGTGGCACAGGCAGCAGCCATCGCTCACTTTCTCACACCCTGCACACAAGACCGACTCTAGCGCCAGGCACTTTAACGGCTCAGCACACGGGGTCCAATTAGGGTACCGCCCTAAGGAAAGCAGGCAGTGAAAAGGCTTTTGGAGGGCTGAGTCGCACTGGGGGATCAGCATGGGTCACCACACATATGAAGGAGCCAGTGTTCGGGCCAGATGACAGCTCTGCTTGGCATTAACAGCCAGTTAATCCCAACGTGGCTGTATGGCAGACGCATCCTGTTACAAGCCCCAGAGCCCTTCTGCAAGCGTGCGTATCCAGAGGAGCAGATTTCACTATTTCACAGACACCACTGTAGATAAATCACTAATTTCCTTAAAAGACTAGATTCAACTTAATTCCACTAACCAGAACTTACATACTACAGTTACTGTTGACAAGGTCACCAATACACTAGGAAAGGACATAAAGCCAAAACACGCAGCATAAACACACGCACTTCTAGAGGTAATATGAACGCTCACAGGAAGAGCCAGACCTGCTGTGTGCTCCCCTAGAGATGCACACTCTCATAGCAGCCTCTAAGCCATGTGGACACTGATGTCCTCACCCTCGTTCTCTAAGTTACGCCTCTTCTCGGACTCCTGCTCAGCCTTCTTCTGGTTCTCGGTTGCCCGGTGCTGGATCTTGATCTTGTCCTTCTCCAAGAGGGACACTGTGGACTCTGCACCCTTCCTCTGGTTCGTCTGGCAGAGGGGGATGGAGAGACCTGCTCACACACTTCAGCACAAGGGCATCACACAGCTTATTGCTAACAAGCCAGAGTGGGGATAGGGCTGGCTGGGGTGACTGGATCTTAGCCTCGAGCATCCCCGATACAAGGCTCTGGTGCTGAACTCAACTCAATAGCAGCGGTCAAGGATTTTGCATCCATTTGAATCACACTCATCTCACTCTGAATTGAAGTTAATTTAAGCTAAAGGTCAACATGAAATGCAATGCAAATAACCAGTAGTTATTTAAGCCTTAATACATCATTTCATATCACAAAAAAATTACCAGACATCCAAGCAATCAAACCAATGGTTGTTTGGAGTATGGGAAAGCCAAAAAACACACTGAGGTCTGCTTCAAAAAA
>JAAGVU020000078.1:2894031-2915804 GCA_011763525.2 Mormyrus iriodes | reverse complement strand
GCTTTAGATTCAACTTATTTCTCCATCCAGAAATGAAACATTTGAATAATATTTAAACATTTGGAAAAAAAAAAGATATTTCATACCCTCTCTGCAATGTCATTATATCTTTCAAAAACCTGTACTGAAATAATCCATTGAAATGCAACAATTTCCCAGCGGTTAGACCAAAAACATTGGTCAATTTCATGCTCAGTTTTCTCACAGAACCCTATAAAACATCCTCTAAACTAGGTAGGAGATGAGCGAGCTGCTAGGGAGTATCCCAGCAGCCACCCTTGGTTTCGAAATAAAACACTGCATTTATCGTGAGTCACTTTTCAGTTTTTACCTGTGGGTACCCAGCAGCAAGTAAAGTAAATCCTGATGTCTTGTAACAAACATCATCAGCGTCTCAGCCAACTAAAGCAATCGGTGACATCCTGAAGATTGACTTTTGATAGCTTCCAGGTTCAGGGACATCAGTCCTCATGATTGGCGACAAAAGGTAGGACCTGCAGTGCTCCTCTAAGGTTCACCACGCACGCACTCACCGGTCCGTGAGGAAGGCGCAGATGAGGTTCTTGGCATCTTTCGAGATGTCACTGTCTTCTGGGAAGACGAGGGCATTCTTGTGGTTCATGATCTTGCTGTAGGTGCCCACCAGTGAGTCAGCATAGAACGGAGTGTCTCCTGCAGAGGAAGTGGAGGGCGAATGAGACTGCACGTAAACACACACACGATAGCTTTAACAGGAAGTACCACAGCGCCTCAAGCTACCAGCGGTGTTCTCAATGGCTTCCAAAACTTATTTCATGGCGTTTGACCACACCACTGAATTACTCACAACTGTATCGTGAAAACAACTGCCACTCTGAAAAAACAATATATATTTTTTTAAGTTTCGAAAGTGAGGGTAACAGGTAAACTACCAGCCAAAAAAATTTATCTGCCAACACATTCAGTGGAAACCCACTGAGGATGCTGTAAGGAAAAAAAAATGGAACCAAGAGAAAATAATGATTATTTTTCATTTTCCTTGAAAGGACCATTCACCACTCCGCGGCTGATACCATTACGGGCTACTGAGCATTTGTTAGAAAGTAACAAGTTAAGCTTGAACTCTGCCAACTTCATGACACAAACACTTATTTATACCCAATACCTGCCACAAAGTAAGAGCGAGGAGGGGGGCGATTTCAGACTCACCGACGAGCATTTCGTACAAGAAGACTCCGACGGACCACCAGTCACACTCCCGGCCATAGTAGCCGTCTCCTCCTTGGGACTTCAGAACCTCGGGGGAGATGTAGTCAGGAGTCCCCACCGCAGTGTCGCATCGCACCATCCCGTCCTGCCATGCAAAAAAAGCGCTTTAGCAACACTTGCCACCACAGGACCATTCAGTTTACCCAGCACAACCATCGAGTGACATTTAGTAAGGTCCTCTGAATACCTTGTTCATCTTCATACAGGTCCCAAAATCAGCCAGCTTCAGGTGACCCGATTTGTCTAGCAACATGTTATCTGGCTTCACATCCCTGCAAGACATGGCATAAAAAGTGATGAATAGGCATACGCATGGCTCACTGGGAGAGAGGATACGGCTAGAAGAAAAAATGTTTATATAGGTGACTATTAAAAAGGGATGACAGAAATGGGCTTTGCATGGTGGTACTCGTGCATGGAGGACGAGTGACATTCGGAAAAGCCACCGCGAGGGGCTGGGTGACGACATGAGGGTGAGAGGCCTCGGAAACGCTGGCCGGTGAGGTGTGGGTGACGGTTCCAAGACGTGTTTATCGGACATGGCTGCACTCGGCACTTTCAGTTGGGGTTTGAGGACGGGCTGTGTAATCACCCGGCCAATTTTAAACCCACTATATAAAAACCCCTTCCTGCTGTAATCGCTTTCTGCCGGCAGAGCACCAGGTGCCAGGCGTCAAACTGAATGACCACTTAGCACACAGATGCTTCTCTGTTTGTGTAACCATGGCTACTCCGGCTGGACCGCAGACACTTTAGTATCGAGCCGTCTGCCGTTCACGAAGGAGCGCAGACGTGGGGGGAGGGTCCCATTTCTCGCATGCTTGGGTCTGAGACCTGAACGTGGGCTTGTGACAAGGCCTGGGGGGAGAGCTTCCTGTTCTTAACGGCTCAAAATGATGTACCTGTGGATGAAGCCCATGGAGTGGATGCCATCCAGGGCCAAGACGACCTCGGCGGTGTAGAACCGGGCCCATTTCTCCGGCACGTCGTAGTTGCTCATCAGGTTGACCAGGTCACCACCGGGCATGTACTCCATCACCATGTATAGGTAGCGGTCATCCTGGAACGCGTAGAACAGCTGGGGGGGGGGGTAAATCTCAGGTTGAGGCTCACACAGGCTTCCTTGGCAAGCTGAAAATTAAACTTATGAGCTATGAAAGCTATTTTTCCACATCACACGTGCAGCTTTGAGAAGCGAAAGCAATGAGCAAATTAAGACCCTCCAGTGCCTAAATCATGTGTGACAAGGGTTTCGTCCTTCTCCCAAGCTAAGACCTAAGGGAAACAGGAGAACTTCCAGCAGCGGTGAAGCGGTGAACACGTCTCTTAATTCTAAACAGTGCCAGATTCAACATTCCCTACCCTGTAGAAGTCCATTTTTCAATCAGTAAAACCAGAGACAAACAAGTATTTCATTATGGAGGGAATGTTTCGAAACCTTGGACAAGTAAGAAATCACGAAGCTAACAGAAGGTGCAGACAAAACATAAGAAGTCAGTGCAACTCCCAAAGCGATGACCGGTAGCCTTTGTTGCTCGAATGGTAAGAGAGAAAGGTCTGGTCAACACCGAGCTGAACGTCAAGTACTGTACCTGCACCACCCAGTCGCTGTTGGCGAAGGCCATGATGTCCCTCTCCTCCCAAAAGAAAGCAGAGTCCGACCTTTTGATCATCTCAAATTTGCTGAGCAGCTTCATGGCGTAAACCTTCCTTGTGGCTTTGTGTCGCACCTGGGGAGGGGTGGGGGCGCGTGGTGGAGAGATACCCACTAAGTATGGGGGGGGAGACTTTTCATGATTGATGCTATTTGATTGGATTAAGAGAGATAGAAACTTTCGGGAGCTAACGAAGTAACCCCAACTAGATGGCAGCGTGGGCCATCAACCTGGAGACTTGCTCTCATGGGCATATCATCGATGTAAACCAGGGCGCCCAAATTCCAGTCCTGGAGTACCAGGCTGCTCAAATACACCTTATTCCACTCACCAGCCAACTGCCAGGTTTTGTAGCTGTATTTGAGCTTAGAAATCTGAAAAATGTGGCGCAGACTGGCCCTCCAGGACCAGAACTGGGGGACCCTGATCTAAACCCTCTGCATGACGCCAAAATAAAATTATTGTAACAGTTGCTGGAGTATTTTTGCACCATTATGAAGCTCCCAATGCACAGAGCATGTCTACTGCAGCTCAGCAGGGCAGCAAAAGTAATTTATCACTCCCAAAAGCCTTAAACGGCTCCAAAAAGTACTGTCCTAGTGTTAAACACCAAAAGATGGGCAAGAGAACATTAATCTCTGCACGTTCACTGTGCGGAGGGTATCAATTAAAACAGTTCAAAGGAAACACTAGACACTGTGTGGCGGGGGTGGGGTTACTCTTACCAGCTGCACCTCCCCGAAAGCCCCCCTGCCAATGACTTTGACCACCTCATAGTCCTCTGCCTTCATGCGAAGGTCTCTGATCTTGCTGATTGTGTCCTTGTCTGGGAGGGGAGATTAAGCAAAATGAGAAACTGGAACACAACCATACCTCTGCTCTACAAATACAGCACAATAGCCAGTGTGTGTAAACTGACAAGAGCCCAGCCTCTTACCCACCAAGCCTTGGGTGACACACAAATCCACTAAAACTTTAAAAAAAAATAATAATAATAATAATACTCATTAATAAATGCGGCCACGCCTGCTTGTACACTCAGTGGTCTCTATTAAATACACCTATTGCTGTTTTCCATTGCCACCAAGAACCAAGCCATACCTACGACGATCTCCATTGTACATGACATGGTTCTGCTGTCAAGAAGGGCCAAAAGCGTGACTAAGCCGTGCTGTTTGCATCACAACTATCTGATTGGTCAAAATGCATAGCTAATTAATCCAGGCAACACCCACTTTCATTTACAGAATGGCGTCAAAGTTATACATTCAGAGGAGCCAATCAGCACATCAATGTCGTCTGGAGCCGCCATCTTTGCACTTGTGACCTTCCTGTTAGCTTCAACAATTCTGGCCATTTTCCTCTGACCGCTTGCCACAGAAATGCCTCTGACTACATGTTTTTTACAGGACAATTTCTCATCTTTAGGCAATGTAGTGTGGGGGGAAGAAAACAGGAAGGTGGCAGTTTTGGAGATGCTGGAACCACCATATCTGGCACATTCAACATTAGGTCAGAGGTTATATGAATTCAGTTTCAGCCACATGATTCTACTATTTGAAGGAGCAGGCTGTTCACATAAAGTATATCTAATGAAACGGCCAACGACTGCACTATCAGAAACTAACAAAGTTATCAGGCTGACGCACAGCTGATGTGAATGACACTCGTTATCAATAAGAAACCTGAATTGCCCAAATTCAGCTAAACACATTAAAGCTAAAATCACCTGAAATTCAGCTAAATCACGAAGCATTGTAATGTAACAGCTGAGACTCAAAGAAATACTCCGCAGGGAAATGTACAGGGGCACTTTGTAGTGGACGAGGCATTAAGACTGCTAAGCCCACAGTGGATTTGTGAAGTTTGCCTTTGTTATTTAGAGGCTGACAGTGGACCATGAAACCTGCCCGCCCCAGCAGGGTCCCGCAAAAACAAGCCTAAAGTTGTAGGGCTATTTATTTACACATGCATGAATCCACCCGAGTTCCTGCCAGTCACACCATGTTGTTGGGGGAGGTGTGTGTGTGTGTGGGGGGGGGGGGTCCTGGAGGCTTCGCTCCTTAGGGAGGCTCTCTGTTTCTCCAAGAGCAGTGCCTCTACGGGGTCCAGAGTCGTGACACACAGCACAGCTACTGAAGGGCACAGGCCTTATCTGGGCCCACGAGCTTGGCCCACCGGGAGCAATGACAGCACTCGGCCAAATTTGGTCATAGCTGAAAAAGGGAGATTGTTTGCAATTCACATGGGTCACAACTGGCACAAAAATGCTTGGAAAAGGGACGTCCAAGTTCAATTGATCTAAAAATACAACAGAGAGCTATTAAAGAAAGAACAGTGAAATAAGAGCTCTATCCACCGCATAGAGCTTTGCGGCTGCCCTAAAAACAATCAATCTGCAGCAGAAATAGAAGCAATAAAAGCTTCAGGAACAGGCAAGGCTGAGTCTGTTTCTCTAAAGCAAAAGATTTTAAGGACACTGAAAACAAAATGCAATAAGACTTACAGGACATTGACCATTTTAAAACATTGCAATAGCAGCATTACTGTAGGAATACTCAATACATCAAGATGGGCACTCACACCAGCACAGTCCACTTCAAGACAGGCATTTTCTCCAGTTTCACTGGTTAGCATTTCAATACATTGAACAGAACTTCAGTCTTTCAGGATGCCAAGTGAGCACTGCTGTCTATAGACAATTCATCATAGTCTGGCACAAACAGGAGTATACAGCGCCTTTGCTGGTTTGAGGGGCACTAGGAGGTTGGACACCAACGCAAACAGCTTCAGGCTTTGGGCAGAATGAGAATCCAGCATCTCTCTGGTGGCAGTGCAAGCTGTGTACTTTGGACTGTTGGATCCAGCAATAAGAGGATAGGATTATTGTCAACGGTTGTGGTCCATAAAAGCCAGTGGGATCATTGTAGAGTGTGGACTCCCCATTGTCTTGATATTAAATCAGTGGCCCAAACAGTGTACGTGTCTTTAGGCATTGTCTCACGCAACCATTCTTTTAAGGGGGGGAGGGGGGAGAGAAGAGATTCACGCCCATTACTTACATCTGTTCAGGAAGTTGTCAATGCTCTTGTTCTTCCTTAAGGCCGGGAAGTCCAGGTCATAGACCAGAGCATCCAGCCCATCCTGCAGAGACAGAGCATGCTTGTTTTAGAAACATCATCATGACAGCTCCATTTAAAATTCAGTGGCAACCATACCTACTAAAAAAAATTACTTGAATAGTCTAGATATCTGCATGGTCACGTGATTTTACTCCGGCAGTCTTTGTGTTTTACATTCCAAAATATTATCATGGTAAAACTCACAAATCGGCAGCACTCAAAAGCTGTGCCTTTGATTCGGAAGATGGCAAATGTCAAGAACGGCGGCTTAGGCCATCAACAGGGTTAATAAGCTGGACGGGAAAGTATTACTGTGCTCAAAGCTGGCATGTAAAATCCTATTTCCACTTATTGTTAGAGTTCCTCTGACAGGGGAATAGTACAAAAGTGAACTATAGAAGCTAAAAGACCCTATCCCTCTAACACCACACCTGAAAAGGCATTACAGGACATCCACCACCATTTCTTCGGCTCACTGGATATCTGTATTTTATATTACTGATTAAAGCACTTTAAAGTCACTCTTAACATGTATAGCATTGCATAGTGGGTCATCTACAGAAAAAGCAGAAAAAGTAGGCTGAGCTTCACCAGTATAAGGCCAGGATAGCAGACAGAGGGACAGCCGGTAAAAGTTCATAGTAACAGGGTGAGTGCTGTTTGGGTAGTAATCTACCAATCAGCAGTTGCTGTGTCCAGGACAGGCCTCAGGAATCATCAGCAGATGTGCATTGTGAGGAACGGGGCAACCATATTTATACACCCAAAGAACAAAATGAGTTTCCATCAGCAACGCTTCCCCGTGCTGAGAAATGGAAAAGTGCCATTGCAATTTTTGACACAGAAACCACGCATATATTGACGTCACATGCAGATAAGTTCTCCAGGTAACTGCAATGGTAAGACAAATGTAACAGAAAGAAAAACAGCTGTGAACCGTTAACCAGCACCTGGTGACTGATTAGTTTGCAGGGAGGTGGTGACCAGGCTGCTTCCTTATCCTTAAGGACAAGGTACACAGCTATACCCCCAAGTCCCATGACAGTAGCCAATAACTAACCTGGCAGGCCAGGAGTCATTATCACCAAAACCACAAAAAGTGGTCTAAAATGGCCCGCTTACTGCTTAGTAATAACGCCTCTGCCCAAACACGGTCTTGTCAGAAGAAGATTGTGAGGACTCAGTCAGCTAGCTGGGGTCAGTAAAAAAAAAAAAAAACCAATGTCCAAAAAAGGGACCTTATGTTATATAAGTCCCTCTCGCCAAGGCAATTAGTCACTGTGACAAGAAAGCACAACCTCTCAAGCTGTTGTAGCAACCATGTTTGGTAACCAGATGAGGAGTGAGGAGCACAGGCCTGCGAAAACGCAAGCAGAGGGTGGCTGCTGACTAAATAAATATGCACAGCGGTAGGAACAAAAACAAGCGCCGCAGGCAGGTTCTGCGACCGTAGCTGTGTCACCTAATAGTACGCACTCCTATGCAGGGTATATAGAGCAAAACATTCGCCGCCACGCTAAGCTGCCATGAGTGCACACCTAACATGCCCCAGGGAAACAAGGGCCAAAGACAACAACAGCACAAGAATGGGCTCATAAAAGCTTGACAGCAGCCATGTTTATGCTGGAGACGGACCCACACTGCTCAAACGCCAGGACAAAGAGAGGAAGAAGTGCACTGAAGTGTTAGCCGTAGGCTTTTCAGTCCCCTACAGGGAGTTTGCAACTTCAGGCATAGATACAGGCTTTACAGTTAAACAACCTCAGCCCTGAGAGAGCAGAATTATTTTTGGTCATTCGCCCTGGCATGCGGCATTTATCAGGCAGACTCGGCTTCTGCCGACGTTTGTTACTCATCAAGGCATCCATGCGTTTTACACATTTAGCACATTTAAGAAAGTGCTTCTAACGGCCCCAACAGCAGCACGAGCAGACAGCCGATTCAGGAATCTTCAGGAAGAGGATCCCGTCGGGCCTGGTGTTTACATGCTAGTTACAACCACAATCGTGGGTGAAACTCGGGCTGAAGGAATCTGCAAGTGAAACTGGGAAGGACAATGGCTGCAGCAAGCAAAGGAGGTGGGTCAGGGCCAGGACAGAGAATGGAGAAGTCACTCATCCCTTTATTTATATCACTCACGTCACAGCATACAGCACTACACATTCTTAATAAATAAAACTAAATTTATTGCAAAATCAAAACCCATTTTCCCAGAAATGCTTATCCAAAGTAGGACGGGAGCAATCCCATCCCAGGAAACAGTACTTGCACTGGACAATTGGGAAACAGCAGTATAGAAAAATATGGCAACTGCACACAAATAAGCCGGGACAAGAAGTAAACCAACAACCCCAGAGGCACAAGGCCACAGCATTAACAAAGGACAGGAGCGCCAGAGTGACACACCACCACCCTGAATGCAAAACTGATTTGCTTACATCGATTACAGTAATCATCATCATTAGAAAGATGCTTTGTCAACCCTTCAGGAAATCACTGATATGGAATTATGTTAAGTTTGAGGGTTCAACATCCAGCACTGCCATGCCAAAACCGACATACTACAGTACCCAGCTGTCTCAGCAGCTTTGGGTCTCCTGCCTTAATAAATATGCACTCTCCAACTATGATCACTTTTGGCCACTGACTCTAGTTTCCAAGCACCAGTTTTTCACCTTCCTGTTCTTTATACAGACTGGAGACAATTCACAGCACACTGAGGACAAGTGACACTGACCAATCAAAGGGCCACGTGTCAAGCCAGTAAACTTTCAAATGTCACAATGAGGTTTACATCCGATGACATGACAGTTCATCTTTCAGAAGGGAAAGAGAGCTACCCTCCTCCCCTTTAGAGTCGCTGGGCTGTAGCAGTGCCACCACCCAGATCTGACCTAAACCAGGTGTCTAACGAAGTCGTACGCCAGCAGCATACAAGGAGGAAATGTCCTGCCTGCAAGGGAACACTACACAAAGCCTTCTGACACCTTTGCCAGTAGGGCTGGGATTTAAAACAATGGATTTCCTGATTCAAATCGACTTTTATTTGCATAATGTGAAACAGATTCATAAAATCCCAAATTAGAGATTCTTTAATATATGCCCTTTACAATATATGGCCTATTCCCATGGATATGCGAAGCTTTAACCCCTATTAGTCTCACATAGCCAGCCTAGTGCAATACAATCTAGCAGACAAAAACAGATTTCAAATAATGTAAAAATGTGGTTGGAGCCACTCCAATGAAGGTACCGTCAAGACTACAGGCAGATGTTTGGATGTATTTCGGATTCCAGAAATATGAAGACAGTAAAGAGCTGGACAAAAGCAAAGTTGTATGTAAGATGAAATACCACAAATCTCCAAAAGCATTTAATGAGACATCCATATGCGGTCTGTAAAAACATCCGATCCAACACTTATTGACCAAGTTAAATGATAATTTAATTAATGCAGCTGTTATGGGGTCAATTCTTAATTCACATATATTTTTAATAATGCATCAGGTTAGAGGGTACCTTACATAATTTACAGCATTCGTTCTCTGAATATCTTTCCAATCCAAGCAAAACTGGTATTGTAACTGAAATATCCCAAATTGAATCAATATTGAATAGAATCAAAATCAGAAATCGAATCGAATCAGGATCAAGATTTGAATTGATTTGACCAACCAGTGGGGATTCCCACCCATTTTTGCCAGGCTGAGCAAAAAACCCTTTGTGAGGACAAATGTGTGTTTATACCTAAAACGAACACTGCAAAGTCTGTAACTGGACATAGACTGATTCTTTAGATTTTTCAGGAACAGTGCCTCTACCGCTTCAGACCTGAGGACACCTCGATATCCCACTCTCATAAGAAATGCCACACACATATTTGGGAGAGTAAAATATAACTGAATGCCTGCAGGATACAGTGATCATTTAGAAGCTGAAAATATTTTTAAAAGACTAAGATAATTCTGGAAAAACACTACTAAAAAATCTCTTAAATTACTGCAGTCCAACTATGCATTTTGAAATGTATTTTGGAGGTGGACAGCCAGCATTGATGCCACCACAACCCCCCACCCAACCACCCTAAGACATTTCTGGTCCAGAACAGTCTTCCCAGTAGTTAGAGGTCAGAGACAAACATACCAAAGGCATTCACCCTTCCGGAATCCAAGCTGTAAAATATGAATGAAAAGGTCCATGCTTGCACACAATGAGCACGCTGAGCCGGCACCTTCATGAGGCCAGCCTGTAGGGGCAGCCATGCACAGAGACCACTCAGGAGGGCGATAGACATTTCTGCACAGGAGTTTGGCCACCTTTAACAGCACAGTGCTGTGCTCCTCGACAGGCTTGCCCACTCCGAGTATAAACGGCCAGGGAAAATACGGAGGGGCTGAGAAGAGGCGGGGTCAGAGCAGGGCAGCAGGCTGGTCAATAGTGCCAGGCGGGCTGGGGGAGCCCGCCTACTGCTGGCCAAGCCGGCGAGAACACGGAGAGTGGCAGCTAACCATCCAGCTCAGCGTTGAGCTTCCAAGAGCGTGTTTGCGTAACTTCCTGCTACAGAGCGCCCGGCACAGCCGCGACTGCATTCCTCAGCAGGACGGCACACGTCAGAGAGCTATTTTAAGTATGCAGCCAAACAAGTTCCCAACGAAATGGTAAGGGGAGGGTGCTGGGGGGAGTCAAAGAGCCATCTCTGTTTTCAATTACGTGTCCTGCGTTCTGGCATAAGAGTGGGGAAAGGGCCTCCACAAAACGGCAACTTTCAGAAACGAGATAGCTTTCTCAAGCAGCAGCGGGCAACGCAGTCCCAATGCCAGTGCTGAACAACGCTCCCCCCCATCTTCACAGCTGCCAGCCAAGACTGCCCCCCCCAGCCCCTTGTCCCAGCTGCAGCACTTCACAGTGGAATCCAATGCCAGCTGCCACGGGCTGAAAACCAATTCTTGAGGTTGGGGGTGGGGGTCAAAGGTCAAACTGGAGTCTGTTTAATGTTAAGCTTGCCTCTAATAAAAAGCGCAGCAAATTACTTTTACTTCTTAATCTGGCACTTTTAACTTATCTTCAGACACTGGCCTGTCAGGTTCTCTTTTTTTTTTAAACCAGCTAACGCCATCAATAAGTTCTTTGTGCTGGAAGGTGCCGATATAACAAGTAAATTATGTTCATCAATGGAATTGCTGAACTCAATTTCGCACCAACTGAAACACGCAGCAGTTTTAGTTTCGGGGTTCTCCGTGCCACCCTGACGGGCCCGCCTCAACAATGCTGCTGGTGGTGAGACACGGGCCGATGCATCCCAGCAGCAGCGGGCACAGCCGCCCCGGGGAGCGGCCCAGCTCATTGCCGGATTTGCACGCCAATTCGCCTCACTCGAGTCTGGGCCTCGCCCCTTCTGACACAGCGTGGGCAGACAAAGGGCTCCACTGTGAGAGCCTGACTCACTACCCCCTCCTCCTCCGAGGGCTAACAGTACCAGCATGCTCTGCAGAAAATCAACTCAAATCCGCTTTGCAATGTCACTCGGTAAGTAAAACAATTCCCAGTTTAACTTTTTTTTTTTATGCACAAAAATGGAACCTAATATCCCGATTACTCTAGGGAGCAACACAGCGCAGAAAAGCAATTTGCAGAATGATCTGGAACAAATAAAAATCACTCTATGCTTATTAAAATGAACTCGTGTTTATTCATGTAAAGTGTCTGCATCAGATTCCCTAGGAAAAAGGCATTTCCTGTATAATTCAGAAGAGCTGCATAAATTAAAATGTCATATTGCTCAGACCTAAATTACATCTATTCTTCTAGTAAGCATTAAACAAAACAAAAAAAAAAAAAGCTAGTCAAAACACTGGCAGAGTCCATGTTCTTGATGGCTGAGAGACATTTGGTTGGAAATGGTCATGAAGCTGTACAACAGTTGGGGGAGGGGAAACTCAAAGCCACATTCCTTTGCTTATTCTGCTTACTGACTCTCATAAATCCTGAAGCGTTTGTAAAGCATTTGTTCCTTCAGGTATTTAAATGTTTTATCTGACGTTGTATATTTGAGGGCAGTAGTCTTTTCCCAGAGTCATCGCTGCTTCTTTTGTACCTTTTACATAAAATAGTGATTTTTAAAATAACCTCAAAAAGACAAATTTTCAGAAAAATAGTCTGTAAAAAAAGAAAAAAATAAGCCATCACTTTAGTTATGATTTTTACGAAAGGTCCCAAGAACACGCGTTTAGTTTGGGGATGCAAGAAAAAGTCTAAACCGCAAAGTCAAACCCCCTCTAATCAAGACCGATGGTTTGAGATGCACCCTGCCCGCCGCAGGACAGATGCAGTCAGGTGCTGAAATGAGGGAAAAGGAGGAGGTAGCCGGTACATTTCTACAGGCTCCTCTGTTCTTGGCAGGACTGTCCCTTCGCCAAATAGGCTGACTCCTCCCTGCTGGAGGGGGATCTGGAGGGATTCGAGCACCCACCGGCATTCCGCCCACAAGGCAGATGACTCATCTTAGGGAACGGCCAATTTTTTCAGTCAAGCTACTCACCTATTCCTTGACCACAGAAATGGTTTCACCCCAACCAACTAACCCTATTCCAGGACCTGCTGGTTTAAACACAGACAGACACGTGGCAAATGTCTTTTTCAAGCTTATTCAAAGGTAACCGTTCTAAAAATGAATTCATTTGCATGGCACATTCTGACAATCGGACATCAACCACAGGCAACTCCTTGAGAAACCGGGCCAGGCAGCCAGCAGAAAATCTCTGTAAGTGATTAGTCTGGAAAAGGCAGAAGGCAGTTATTGTCCATCTAATCCACTCGCAGATTTACCACCGGAAACCCTCTGTATGGTTGGCCTAGTGTCTGCAGCTAAGACAAAAAGGCTCTTTCCCACTTTTATGAAAGACCCCCTGATGACTGATTTCTCTCCATTGAACTGGGGGTGGTAATTAGTTCATAAGCAGAAAAACTACTAACCAATCCATAGCGAAATTAAGAAAGCATGCTTTAGTAACTTGATTTAGGTGGCAAAAATCCCTCGCCTAATTATCCTTAAATTCAAATGCAAACATCTAATGAACATTGGGGTCTGTGTATGTCAAAAAGCTTTTAAATATAGTAAAGCAGTAAACTTTGCTGGGGGGATGGGAGTTGTTGCAATACAATTAGCACAACTGTAAAACCATAAAAACAACAAGCAAACAATTTCTAATGCAAATGAATTGTATGTGGTACTGAGCAGAATATTGTTTTATTAGATGTGTATAATTTATATATATATAAAAATACTATATAACTTATAGTATCACTTTAGATAAAATCAGACACTATATGTATAAGACTAAGAAAACTAATGATGGTGATGCTAGGTAGGCCCAGAGGAGCTGTTGGTACTTCCAACCGGGAGTTGCACAGACGAGTCCACTTTACTGCTCTGCGATGATGCTTTAAGCTTGACGTTGAATAGTTCCTGATCATGTGATTATGCACTAACAATAGGGACGCATCACAATACCAGTTATGTGGAAGTGAGCAGATTCTCAATTACATTTACTGCATTAATGAATACCTTTTTACTTACATCTCCATATTTCTGCGACAGAAAATTGCAGCAAATCGATAACCACTGTACTTTGTCAAATATTACCAGTGCCGGCACTGAAACCAGCCAGTACTTATTAGCTGAATAACGTTACATAGCTTATTTTATTTATGTGGAAAATGAAAGATAAATCTGCTAGCCAAATTTAAACGAATTATAAACTGGTCACGGGTCATATAAATACAATACAAATAAAAGGCTGCGTTTTGTTTTGATTGCAGTCGATCCCGCCAATAATTAACAAAATGACTTCTTTATCCTACATTGTTTTGGGGTGGCGGTTCCCTATGAAATTACATGCTTATTTAGTGTAAAGGTCACAGTTCTTGTTGTGAGGTGGGAAAGCGACAAGAAAGTGGCCAAGAGCTACAAAAGTTCCCAGCAGAGAGGGCCCAGGAACTCAGTTCCTGAACTTTGGTGAGAAAGTACCTTAAGACAGTGAGACAGAGGCTTACAGGCTGGATCTTTCACGAGTTGTTTTCCTCTCCAGCTGTTATACTGACATTTCAATCTTCCTTCTATCACACTTAAATGATAGTTGCAGCATACAATTGTTATTGTTGCACAGATTGTTGCTGCTGAGTTGCAACCTGTTGTTGTTTTTACTTGTGTTCCATGTAAAAAATGTGTACGAGCTGTCTCTTGTCAGCATAAGCACTGAGTGTTGCAAATACAGATTATTGCTTGTTGCAAAGTATTCCCTTCTCCTGGCGTTTATTAATGACATCATCAGCAATTAGTCAACATTGACTCAATTTTCATGACATAACAGTTGACTAAAAAATTTCCAACTTCTTACCCCCCACCACCAACTGATCAACCAGGGCTCTTCTAAGATGAAACAGAAAAATTAGGTACCGTAACAGATCATCAACATCAAAAAAAAAAACAAGATGCATAGCAATTTTACTCTTAAATGTAAAACACACCTTCCCACTATTTTCAAGATGGAAGCCTCACTCTTCATTACAAGCAGAAAGTTTCCAGTGAGTCTATAGCAGACCTGGATTATTTACAGCTTTAGATGACAGACCTCCTGCAGTCTGGAACCCATGAAATGGGGCCTTATCTCTCAAGATGTCTGTGCGGTCCTGTCCCCATAAAATGTTACTTACGGAGGTAAGTCTGACAATCGGATTATAAAAAAAGTGCACAGGATAAAAATAGCAAAGTTTACTCAACAAAAAGGGCGTAGGAAAACACTTTTAGGCACCACGTTATAAAGTTCAACCACTTTGGCTGTTGCATTCTGGTTGAAACTTCAAAGTCAGTCACTAAAGTCCCAAACGGGATGGCAGCGAGCCGCACATATCCAAGAAAATGGGTTCCATTTGCAAGGAAATGTCAAAAGGCCTCCCAAGGGAAAACAAAGCTTGCCTCATACTGGCCTTTGATCCCCTCCTTGCTGACAGTGACAGAGGGAGCTGAGAAAACGCCCTCGATTAATAAGAAAAAAACACTAACAGAGAATGATGGCGTTAATTGTGCGGCAAATCTCCCTGCCATATGAGGAGGTGCGGGTGGTTACAGGCTGGATTCAGTGAGCTGACTTTGGGTCAGGCCCTTCTCCTGGGCTAAACTCAGCACCAACTATCCCTAAGACCTGCCAGGCAAGATCCTCAAGTGATATTTCAACACCGCACTAAGAACGACTGCCTCAATAAACATGATGTGCGCACAGAGGTGGCCGAGCAAGAGTCACATGCACTTGGAGGCATACTTTGTTTCAGCATTAAAGTATTCCTTATGCACTGAAAGGAAAAGCACTAAATGCAATGGAATACAGACTGGTGGCTATTCCTTTGAAAGCAGGTAAAAGGTGCACACTGGTGTAATGACAAACATGTGGGAGAGCCACATAATTAAGAGTGTGGGCTGGCAGGATTATCAAGTATTAATGGTTTACACCTTCCCATATAGCAATGCGATTCTCAGAACTTCATCGAAAGCAAGTGCTTCAGTGAATGTGAAAATTAAGTCGAAGATGTAAAAATATAAAGCTGTCCACAAAACTGGAGACAGGGAAATCAATACCAGAACCCTGCCCGCCGATTTTAAGATGTTTTGGAAGTGTTTATGCTCTTTTAAATTTGTTTTTTTTCCTGGTCAAACAATCAAGTTTCAACTGAAAAATCATGAAAATCTAGCAATTAAAGGGAGAGAAAGGAAAAAAAAACAAAACTTTAAACACTGCGTCCCAGTATGACTTGTGAGGTTCAATTCCTCAGACTGAGTTACTTTTTCCAGACATGCAGCACAAATGTCAAAATTCAGCCACATCCTCGTCAGTCCACACAAGCACTGATTTTCCACACACTATTCTGTATAGTCCATCCATCCATAATTCCATATTCTAACCACCTATCCCGGTCAGAGTCACAGGAACATTCAAATAAATTAAATAAAAAATAAAACAAAAAACATAACACAACATCAGGAAAGTCAAAAGACTGCCAATTTCACAAACTCAGTACCGCTGAAAGTTCTCTTTCAGCAAAGGGTCCTATAATGACCCGCATTACCCCTAAGGGGCAAAACTTCAAGATTCTACACGGAAAAAGCAGAACTCTTGGACAACCCTTCAAATGCCATTAAATTCAAGGCTTCCAGAAAGACAGTCAGTCTCTGGGAGGGCAACTCGTTCCTGACTAGCTTGAGGACTTTCCCTTTTAGGTACCTTCTCACACCACCAATGAGTGCCCCCTTCCATTTCTTCCACAGCTATTCAGTTTCATTCATTCATCTGTGATCAACCTCCACCTTCCTCCCAAAAGGGAAAGTAGTAAGATAAGTCTTTAATAAGGAAATTACACAAAATCCTAAGCCCATTAAATCCACAATTCAGTTAAATAACTGACCTCTGGCAGGCTCATCTTTCTAAAATAACAGGTAAAAGCTAATTCCCTCTTAGTTTTATGACTGCATGATACTGTGCAGTCTTTAATTTAAATCCAGAATGGGAACTGCAGAAAGTCTCTTAATGCTTCATGAATTTCATATTTATTCATTCAGCAGAAATGTTGCGCAAAGCAACTTGAAGGTGATAAGCATTACAGTACACGACAATTTAATTCTTTTCAATTCATTTCCATGGATACTAATAGTTTTGAAAGCCATTAAAAGCCAACCAAATGATTTTGCATCAAACAGCCAAAAACCACTGTTCCTCAGAAGGAACCTCAATATAACGTGAATAAGCTTCAGAAATAGTGAACAAAAAGTTTTAATTGAAACTGACCAAGCAAGATGAATAAAAATAAAAATCAAACAGCTGAATCAGTGTACATTCTTGCAGAGGCTCAAAGTGTCACAAGAATGCAGGGTAATGAGAAGCTCTGTTCATTGTTTTCAATGAATTCAACTAGAACTTAAGACGGAGTGTGTGATTTACAATGCAAAGTCGGGTCAGAATCGAACACAGCCGGGGAGGTTAAAGAGTCCTCTTCTATGGTTGAATTTACAAGGACTGGACTTTATTGTCACTGCACTCAGTGACCCTCTGTTGCTAGATGTGACGATTCTCTGTCAGGCTTAATGCAATGACTCAGCGGTGAAATAACGTAGCATCCGGGCCAGGATGACAGATGGAGAAATAAAAAAAATAAAAAATAAATGAATAAATTAGAAAAAACACAACAGCCTTCAGGAAGACAGAGCAAAACACAGCAAGTTTGAATATCAGTAGTTTCACCCCAAAAAGAGAACCTAGCAGAAAATCTAACTTAGTCTAACTTAGTGAATAAAATCTGATTTTAACCAAAAATGAATACAGGATAAAGTCACAGCCAGACCATGGCGATATCTCTGTCCAAGATCATTAAGGTGAGTTTAATACAAAGTCTGTCACACAATATGTGATGGAGGTGGTGTGCTGCTCAGTGCTTGAAGACTAATTGGAAGGTCACCAGCTCAAATCCCAGGGTCAGCAAAGTGATTTTTGGGCCCCTGCACAAGCACCTTAACCCCAATTGCTCCAGGGACTGGCTGACCCGGCTTTCTTAACTGTACATTACTCTAGATAAAACCATCTGCTAAATACATATTTATGCACAAAATGCACAGATTCCCTTCTTTTAAGAATACATAAAAACTGGGAATTTGAAACAAAGGGTTACTGAAAAAGTGGGAATACAGGAACAATCTGGAGAATAAATCTGGCCTGGTGATGTTTCTGCTAAACCTCCAGGTGATTGTGACTGCTCATTTTCAACATTTCAGACAGGTACAGTTCAGTAACAAAGCTGTACTTATGTCAAACAATCAGCAAACTGCACACATCAAACATATACCTTAGCAAGATGGGACACCACAGACCAGTACGGTACTTCACTCCTGGCCAGTTCAAACTGCTTAACGCTGTTCTGTGCACTGCTGGTACTGACCAGCTTCTGCACTGGACAGAGATGGGTGAGCAGGCAAGACAGCATACCAATCACTCCTGCATTACTCACACCTCCGAAGGACACGTGCCACAAGGGAGATACGTAAACAAGGTTTCATCCAATACTAAAAGTGAACAGAGCCACAGGAAAGGGGTGTTTGTGTGTAACACACAACTCTAAATAAACCAAGCCTTATAAGGAACTGAATGAGCAAATATCCATCATAAATTACTGCATTTAAAAAGGGGTCAAGTAGTTGACTTAGTGGTTCGTGTCAACAGAATGGCAGTGGGGGAAGAAAATAAATAGGAAGCGGGCTTTTGACATGTAAAAGGGGCAAATTCCCTTCCTTCACTTGCAATGTACTCCAGAAAAGAGAAAATTCAGTGGTCACAATGTTGAGAAGCAGTAGGGTGCCCATCACACACTGAAATTCCTACACGAAGCCCTGCTATCTCTGGGCGCATACCAGGCGAGTTCTGACAAATTTGCCCTGCTGTTGCATTACACCGGCCATTTCTCAACATATGATTATGACCATGGTGACTAACAATTAGAATATATAAATAACACATCTATGTTCCTCCAAAATCAGGAGAAAAATATTCATGTTTTCAGATTCTGCTTTGTGACTGATATGTTTACAGAAACACTACTAAGGCTGGACACTAATCAACACATCCTTCCAAAGATCGAGCTTTTTTTTTCAACTGAACAATCAACTGAACGCGTTTTTTATAGTGCAAGGGAAGGACAAGAGGGACACCCCGAGTAGACAAAAACTGCAGCCTTAAAAGTCAGCAGACTTTCAAATACCAATCCCAAGAATCCCACCTATCCAGAGTAGCTCGCCAGGCCAGGAGCACAGCAGATAACTTGGCCCTTATTTGGGACAGAGATAAGCAGTGGACAAGGCTGGAGTCATGAGTCACAGAGTCAGCCCAGGAGCAAAAAGCACAGGACTTCAAAATGAGTACACAGGTCAGCGGCAACCAGGAACAAGTAGAAAGGACGCTAGAGGGAACATTCCAAGTACTGTCAATAGTACAAGAGAATATAACCATTTACAGCACACTTCTGGAAAAGCTTCATCATAAAATAAACTATCCAGAAAACAAGCTACTGTCATCATTTTTCCTGCATCTGAGATTTCATTGCTGCCTGATCTGTCAGCCACACTAATACAAGCCTGCTGTGAGGCCAGGTCCACCAGGATTAGATGGCAGACCCCAGGCTAAATAAGGCCCTATCATTATTGTAGCTGTTTTGTGATCATGAAAGACCTCAATCTGGCACACGTGCTTTTCCCTCTCCCAGAACTTTTGAATACCACAGAAGCATGACCACAAAGATGACAAAACAAAAACAAAGTCAGTGACTCCACAAAAAAAGCACAGGAGCACTTAATTAGCAAGCATTTACTCCATCAGCTGACACTTCAATGTTGCTTCACCAAAGCTACAAAGGGCTTAGCTCATGCGGCAAGCAGTCATGCAAGAGAGCATGCTTTCCTATGTGTCGGATACTACAGCACACATTTAAATGCACTAACACCGTTATAGCTGAAAGCAAATAAGGAAGGCCATGCATCGGGTTTGATTCAACAGTACCCAAGACAACACCATTTTCAGACAACTGCTATGCAAATAAGGCCTCTAAACTTCTATGCAAAAGCTATACTCAGGCTAAAGCCCAACTACCCTGTGCTATGCAGTTAAGTATACAAATCTCTCATGAAGCACAGATTTCCATGTTCGAGTTATTAGGTGAATGGGTGGGGGGGGGGTGGTTGGGAAACACAGGGGCGGTTATTTTCAAACGGCAAGTCACATACAAGAGGTTATTTGATTAGACAGGAATTTTTTATTAAGTTGTGGGCAGTGTGGCACGGAGGGACCAGGCGAAAGGCCTGCATTCATCTATAAAGAGGAGACTACTAAGACACAGGGCACTTGTGTCTTGCTCCAGCGATACGTGGCCCCGTAGCATTACCATTCAGGGGGCATGCGACTGGACAGGAGCATCAACGGCTACCCTCCAGGCCAAGGGCTGAAATAGAGGGGATGACCAACCAGAGCCAATCACCAATATTAGCAACGTTCGGAAATACAAATTCTGAGAACGTTCATATATTTCACAGCAGTTTCAACTTCCAGTTCCCTTTTTAATGACGGAACTAATTCAAGTTCTGCTTCCAGTGGACACAGCAGAGGTGTAACCTAGTCCAGTATTTGTACTTAAGGTATCACAAGCAATTCATTGATAAATTAGTTTCGAGATTTGCTATTGCAATTTATATTATTATTATTATTATTAATAATAAAAGAACAATGACAATGATGCACAAGTGAATCTTTTATCCCGAAGACAGACAGATACTTCATTAATCCCAAAGGAAATTTACGTATGCAGAAATAATAAAGTGCCGCTTTTTTGGTCCAACTAAGCTTTTTAAAAAAATAACTGTACATTGCACAGGCCATGACAAAAGTTCTTGCCAATTATAATGATCCCAAAAACAGTACAACTCATGACAGATACTTTCTTCAGGCACTGAAGTTCACTAAACACAAATGACTATTACAGAAGATATGAATATTAGGTAAAGAGTTTCACATATATGTTCTCCACTTTCTATTCTTACTCACAAGGTGCAGAACCTGTTGTGTGAGAAGATTACAGCTGTTTACTGCAGTACTTTCTCCTCTATGATGTAAGGATCCTACTTGTTTCAAGTGTGGTAAGAGAAGATGAATATGAGGTGAAGAGAGTCCTAGATGAGCGCGAAGACCTGTCAGTGCAAGGCAAAGGTATGGATAGAGGCAAGTCTGTACTCAAGTACACCAGATTAAATTGAAGAAGCAGGAGGAGGAAGCCTGAAACGAATATTTGACATACAAGGAAGTTTTGTGGCAATAAAGCAACTTATTGTGGTATTGGACAGAAGTAAGACCAATGTCTCGTGGACGCTGAACCACTGGCTTAAAGGAGGCTACAGACAGATGGGGAAGCAGGGCAGTATTATATACAACTTGGGCATAAGAAAGGACTGAAGGAGAAATGACTCCTACGTGTTGTTCTTTCAAAGCATTTGTACTGAAAACCAAAAAATTTTTTTATTTTTTTTTTTAATTATGGCCTACCCCATCAAAACGCTGAGAATTTGCAAAGCTGAATGGATGTGCCAAGAGCTAACCCTGCAGCTCAGTGTAAGGCCCATGCTGACACCTCCCCTTAACTGGGATCCCAGGGACCACAGGCAGGCTGTACAAGAATGTATAGTTAGGCCATGCTTAGCTAGAGAAACCCCCAGTAGAGAGAGCGAATGAATGGCGGAATTTTCATGCAAATAAAACAAACGCATTTAAATGCTACGTTATAAAAGCATGCAGGCGACACTTTGCACAATGTGTAATTTCTAGTAACACAAGTTCAAAAATAAGACTAAAAGGGGAACACTTTCTCTTTAGTCATGCATTTGAAAGGCCAAATAACCAAATTCAAATACTCAAGCAATGCATTCATTCAACATTCTGGCATAAAACCGATCACATTTTCCGTGGTATGTGAGAAAATCCATCTATTATGGATGATTATTCCAGGTAGCATGAGGTATAAGGCTGGGGTACACCCTGTCAAGATGGCACACCATCACATGGCACATACACAAAATTGCACACCACAGGCAATTCGGAGACAATCAGGCAAACTACACGCCTTTGGACTGCAGGAGGAAACTTGATTATCCAAAAAGCTATACGACAAGGAC
>JAAGVU020000078.1:2840235-2855191 GCA_011763525.2 Mormyrus iriodes | reverse complement strand
TAATGAAAGATTGATGCCTTTTTATGGACTGAGAAGTAGGTTTAATGGATGGCAGGGTGAATCACTTGTGCAGTATCAACCAGATCGGGAGGCAATGCGTTTTGACTCTCTAGGTTTCCGTTGGTGGTGGAGGGATCAATTTGTTGAGAATGAGCAGGAGGGCATTAAGGGGCTGCATCTGGATGATTGAATGGCCAGATTGTTTAAGAAGACAATTTACCCATAAAATCTATAAAAGGAAGCTTAAAGAATATATTTATGTAGATCTTTTTTTTTTTAAAATGAAATTGTGAAATGATTTTTTTTAAGAAACTGTGCTTTTCTAATAGAGTCTCAATACATTTAACCAAAACTTGGCAAATGAAAACGTATTAAATGACTTTAATATTAGAGATTGTTCTAGAACTGCGATTGTCAGTCTGTTCATACACAGACAAATGTGCAGTTTAATTAAAGTGCTGATCAGAATTCACCACAGTGTTGACCCCTGTTGTAGAACGTAATACGAAAGCTCAATGCCCTGGTTTTCACTGGTTTAATTTAATATCCTGTACGGCCTTCAGTTTAAGAGGTCAAAACTGTCTGTAGTCATTTTGTAAATAGTTTCTGTAGAAGGTCATAACTAAACAGTTATAAAAGTGCTGAATTTAGAAGGGAGGCTCTGCAGCCAGTGGGAAGATAGCTGAGAAATTCAGAATGAAGTTTTACACTGTTGCACTGTCCCTTGACAGTCGTTGTTTTGTTTTCCATTTGTTGTCTGTCCTCCATTTTGAACTACGGGAGACAGAAGGGCCAGGACTGTGGGCAGATGGCAGCAGAAATAAAACCCCACCTTTGCCAAAGAACCCCCCCACCACCATTGTTTTGACAACATCTGACTGAAATCTGGCTCATCTCCTTTAAAAGAACAGCCTCACAGGGCTGAAATTTAGCTCCAGTTAGAGGTTTGATAGGTTTGGTCATGCAGAGCGTGCTAGATAAACAGGCACAGTGCAGCTCTTGGAACTGATCTCTCACAGTTGTGTCAGTGAAGGTCTGCTTCATTGTACGAGTTTGTATTCTGCTCATTCTGTAATTGAATTTTATGCATATTTACTGATTTGTTTTGGCTGTATAGCAGTGTTTCCCGATCCAGTCTATGGGGACCCACAGACTACCGGGAGCGAAAATGTGCACTGTCTAATAGGGAACTGGGAGGGAGCAGAAACATGGACCATCTGTGGGTCCCAGAGGACTGGATTGGGAAACACTGCTGCATAGTACAAACCATGCACAAAAATGTTTTGTTGTAGTCTATACAGATTATTTAAATTAATCAGTTGATAAGTTCATACTGGTTAGTAAACGTAATTAAATCATATTTTATTAGCCTTTTCTTTTGTGAAAGGTTTTGCAAGAACTTCCCTGATGTTTTGGTGTTTTCCTATAAAACATTTACAGAAGGATCACTGCCCCAGTACAGGAGCTGCAGTAAGGTTACCTGGGGTGCATCTCTTGTTTTTGAGTTTGCAGGGGAGTGCGCCTTCCAACTCCTATGAGACTGTTGATCTGTAAGCTGAGAAAATCAAACATCAGACCTCTGGCTGTGAAGCCTGAAGCTTAGCTTTGCTACGGCACCTCCCACTGCTCATGTGTTCCAGCAGAAAGGGCCTGGAGCAGCTGTAGAAATGGCCACATGGAGAGTGACCCCCCCACTTCGCGCTTCATCCGACCCCAGCAGTCAGGGCACTTAACCCGAAGGCGCCGTGCGGCAAGCGACCCTGGACACCCCCGAGGTCACGTTCACGGGCGCGTCCTGAAGGGGGATCGCGAACACACTGCCGCAAAGCATGCTGGGAGCTGGGTAAATACCAAATGCTGTTCCACACCGTAGATAGGTGTGTCTAAGGGTGCGCTGAAGAACTGACCATGAAATCCCACCCCAACTGGCCCCCCACTCACATACGGTGTTTAGCAGAGCCTGGATTTTTGGGTATTTATTCTTTAGGTCTCCACCCTCCAAAAAAACAACAAATGCCTTCTAAGACTAAGCTAATGAGAATTCGCTGTGTATCCTGGATTACTTTGGATGGCAAACAACAGCATCTTATGATCTCACTGTTTTCGTCATTCTGCGATGACCAAGAAGTCCTAATTCCATCTCCAGTGTGGAACGAGACCACATTCCAGGCAGGGGGGAATGAGGTGGGTTTAAACTGTCTGCGGGCCTGTAACCTCACTCTACAGAGCTGGCAGGACACTGGCTGTAAGAGGAGCCCACAGTGTTCCAGTTTTTCCTGTAGGGCTAAAATCTGGGGGGGTGCAGTGCCCAGGCACACTTATCTAGTGGCTTTGCAGTTTTGGCTGAAGTCGACCTGGTAGGTGGTGGTGATGGGGGGGGAGGGGGGTGACATTAGGCAACATCTCTCGGTGTCCTGCCTGCAGTCACCGGTCAGACACCTGGCATGTCCCTCTGGAAACTTCTCAGCCACTTTGTGATGGTCCGCAAAGAGCCTGCAACTCATCTGGGCTGGCCTAGCCGGTATGGGCCGTGAGTGGGAGTGAAGGGAGAGTGAGCAGGATCATTCGCAAGTAAGAGAGTGAGCAAGAGTGAGTGGTCTTATGCATTTCATTTCTTACTGCATATATTTGTTTTCTGTAAGTTATAAGTTCTGTACCGTTGGGTCATGTTGCATGTAGCTTGTAATGAGCTGTGTTTCTTTCTACGGTAAGAGAAGAGCCATACACTAACTCCTATCTCAGCTTCTATTGCCTCATGTAATTATTAAAGTTATGGAACGAACCATTAAGCATTAAGCAGGGGGAGGAAGTTTAATTAATTTCTCATTATATAAACTGTTTAATTTGCATTTATTTACAGAAGACAGATTTATACAAAAAGAAATGAAATGCAGTACAAAAGTGATGTGGCTTATAATTTTTCATTTTATACTGAAATATTTAGTATCAGAAATCTCACTTTTACTGAAACGTTCTGGAAAATGATGGCCCCCAAAGCACACTGTTGTGTTTCCGTGTATCTGTACAAAGAAATGGTGGTGTTTTTAACTGTGGTGGCGTGGTGGAGATGTCTGGGTCATTTGGTCAGAAGAAAGGGGGATATAAAACGATGTGAGGCTGTTTGTGGGGGGTGGTACTGTATGGGCCACTCCAGGGTCATCCTATTGGAGCCCCTGTTTTATTCTCCCACCCTCTGCCCTAATTTAGACACTGGAGTCCTGTGACCTACTGCCCTTTCTGTCCACTCAGCCATTTTGTGGGGGCCAAAGCTCGGCTCCGCGGCGCTTTATGAGGGGCCCCGGTTTCCATGGCGATCTGGTGGGAGAGGGGTTATTGGGCCCGTGCAGATTTGCCTCCATGAGAAGGTGCAGCATGGTAAGGATAGCTAACAGTGTGACTGTAGCTGCTGCTGTTTCGTCTGGCTCGTATAAGAAATACCTCTCTCAAACAGTGACTGAGCGTGTTGGGATAAGTCTGCATATTTCGAAATAACATCTTCGAGGTCTGAGCTTTGATATTGGGGGCTGCACAAGTCCGCTGACCCCTGACCTTTGAAATGGCGTTTTCCCGCTGAGGGCGATCCCAGTCCCGGCTCGAACAGATGAGTCACATGACCTGCAGGTCACATGATCACGTCCTGGTGCCTTGAATAATTGCCCCTAGTCATGAACTTGACTCTGAATTTTCATCCAGTTTCATCTCACACCCCTCCTCACGCCTTTAATTGCTCTTTATTTCATTTCAAACGATTTTGTATTTAATAACACAACCACTGAGGTAAACTATTTTGAACTGGATTCATTGTTTTTGATCATAGTGACATAGAATGTGTTATGTGTTACATGATTTCATTACATTACATTTTTCGCTGTACAAGTTATACCCCTGTTTTATGCTATATGCCGCCTGGGATAGGCTCTAGGCACCCCCAGAACCCTGCACAGGATGAGCATTTGGAAGGATGGATGGATGGATGGATTGCTTTTCATATCATATCCATTTGCTCCTTTGAATCCCCCTGAACTGCCTGGCCCTGTTGTCATTTCCATTTTAAGAAAAGATCATGGATTTTTATTCGTTTTATTATTGCTCATATTTTGTCATTTTGTCGGCAGATGGTGCCGATTTTGGACTAAAGCTCGTTAAAGAGTTGGATATTGATTATTCAACAAATACACGTTGGTACAACAGCCATTCCCTTACTGGGTTCAAACTGACATTGTTTAATCCAGGGCTTCTATATGACTGGTGGCATTGCATTATGGGTTGCAATTGTGGGTTCAGAAGTCTAGAGATGGGGTCTCAAGACACCGACAAGGCACTGAGATAGGGAGATGCGTAGGAATGACTGAGTTGTGCCCCTTATTGGAAAACATGCGGACTGCACCACCTCAGGAAGACCTCGGGGTTGAGTTGTGTCTCAACCCCCACCCCAGTAACCCTGCCCTCCACGAGCCACGGGACTCTCTGGGCCTGCTGATGACAGACGCACTTCCTGTCACATGACCCATTATCTTCTGGTGCTAATGCAGGGGGTTGAGCCCCCTTATCTCATGGGACTGTCCCCCCCCCCGAGGGTGGTGAGCGCCTGTGCGTATGTGCGTGTGTGTGAGTGTGGGTTGGGGGGGTGGGTTTCAGAGGAAGGACCGTTCCCCCAGACTAAACGGATGGCCCTTATCTCTGCTCAGCCGGACCATCCATCAGGAAGTGCGCCGGGGAACAAAGGCAGGGTGGGCAGGGGGGTCACGTGACACACTGAGGGATGGGATTCCGATCCCGGTCAGCGCTCTTTAGCGTGGCGGGCCTGCCTGCCTGCTCCAGCCCACCTGAGGGAAACAAGGCCGGGGGGCATCACAAAGGCTCACTATTGTGACCCCCCTCCCCACCAACAGGCAGGGTGGCTCTTCAATCACCACAGACCTGAAAGCCCCTTTTTTCCCCTGTTCTTTCTTTTCCCCTTGAATGATTTACAAAAGGTCCCGGTAAATGACTGTTATAGACCAGTAATTCGTTTTGGCCCAAACTGACTCACCGAAAACACTTTTTGTATCACGGGCCGGCACTTCCTGTCCCAGAGCAGACAAAGAGAGCCCTTTTTCTCTCTGTCTTTGACAGTGCTGCCGGCTTCCATGAAATGAACGCATTTTGGCGTTCCAGGATCCCCATGAGGAATTGGGATGTGCGTTTGGTGTCACGCCCGGCAACGGTCACGCCGCCCTCGTGTCGCACTGCGTCCGGGCAGACTGTGCCGTTCTCGCAACCCGTGCCCCTTTCAGGGGAAATAATGGCTCCTGTTAGGCAGAGCACAGGGTGCACTTTACCTTTGAGCACCGAGCCCAGGCCAGTGCATACATGCTCTGCGGAAGCTCGTATACCAACTTGCTCTCTTTTTTCAATTTGTTTTTTTGAGAAGCAGTTGGGTTGAGGCCCTCACTAAGGGGCCTAGCAATGAAATCACTCTGCTGACCAGGAGATTTGAACTAACAACCATCCGCTCACAGGCTCAGCATTCTAACCCTCTCAGCCAAACACCACCCCATTTAGTCCTTGTTATTGTGTTCTTGCAGATCGACAGCGGGACAGTGAGGATTTGACATATGCCTCCGCTAGTGGTGCCCCACAAAACGGAAACTTCCAGCTGTGTTTCCCCTGGAATCGGATCGTGCCTCACTGACTGAAATTACTGTGAATTTCTCGAGTCCTGGTCCTCTCTATTCTCTGTTCCGTCTCACTTGGCTCGTTCTGGTATCTTTGCGCTCAGAATTTTTTCACCTGCTCAGTGCCGCAGAGCCGTCCTTGTGGGGATACGATAGCATGCAGATGGGGCTGTAACCGCCAGTCCGCCCCCTCGGCCCGGGCTTACCGTGTCCCTCCAACCAAGGTCAGTGCGGTGCACCCGTGCCAAGCCTCCCCCCACCCCACCGCATCCACGGCAACTGGGGCTTTGTCCGCCGTGCTGCCCCCTGCTGCCTGAAAGCCACACGGCGACTCACTTAGTTTCTGCCACTTTGACCCCTTCATCCTGGCAGCGCTGTGGTTTTCAGCCAAAGCAAATATTTACAGGGACGAGCTGAACTCCCTGGGCCCTCACTGGGTTCAGATAAGCCCGGCCTATCAGTGCGAGGATTGCCGTAGTGCTGCTATAAAATAATCTGAAATAAGCCACTCTGGACCCTTTCTCGGCCTGTGATGGCATCTCTGCTTGTTCCTTCTGATTTATGATGGGGGAGCATTGAAAAAAAAGGGGGGCTCTGAGCCCTTAAATTCCCAAAATTGTTGTCTGTAGCACGGGAGATTATGAGTTGCAGGGTGTTAACTACTGAGAGAGATGAGCTAGTCAGCAGGGAAGGTAAACTCTCTCTGTTTACTCTGGTAACCCCAACTGTTCTGACCGACTCCAGATCGCTGCCCACATGGCGATAAGATCGACTCGTGTCTCATGACTGGATGACAGGGAAACGAGAAGCACGCCTAAAGTGATTTCCGCAAGCAGTTTCATATCTGTAAACAGTGGTGTGATAATGGACACTGTCATGTTTGTTCTGTGGAATCCGGGTACGGCATTTAGCTTTCATATTTAAGTTAGCTGCTTGAGATAGAACCAGTTTATTGAAATCTACCAGTAGATATATGGCGTGTCGATAATAGGGGTAGCTAAGCCATGGTTTGCCGACCTCCTTGTGCACATCCGGGACCACATTCGACTGACACGGGACACATCCACCACATGGGGAGCCCACGAATCCACCAAGAGGCTCCTCCCTCCCCCAGCAGTGGGGTTCCGCCATGACAGAAGCCCAGCGGGCCCATTGTTCCCAGGAGACACAAAAAGAGCCAGGCGCTTGGGATGGGATTAAGGTGCAGGCTTTGTCACCGGGGGTGACGGGCTCTTATCAATCAGAAGAGGACGGAGCTCCTGTCAGCTGGACGTGTTGATCGGGCAGATCTGCCCGGGGTCAGGAAGAGGGGGTGACGGATAATGGCAGTCCCCCTGGTGGGAGGCTAGGGGGCGGAGCCTCCTACCCAACCAAGAAGGACCTTCTTTGTCAGCCCGTCACCTCATCTGTTTCACTCCATTTGGGGTGTCTTTGTCCCCTCCAGAGAAGGACACGAGGCAGGAAGGACCTCTGCAGTGGCAAGGCCCGGGGAAGGTGGGGGGAGACTGGTTACATTATACTGCATTACATTTAGTAGCTTATCGTTTAGCTTTAGTTGCCATGAAGACAAACTTTAAAAAACAAATTTTATCCAGAGCAAGTGAGGGTTTCTCCTAAGACTTTTTATCATGGGGGTGTTGGAGGGGCATGGACACCCTGGCGGATTCTAGGGGCTCAGAACTCAACGGGGGCTTTTGAATATTTTTTGTTATATATGAAGGGGGAAGGCAAAGGTGACATTTTGTCAGAGGGTCCAAAATTTGTAGGTGCGCCGCTGCTATAAATGCTTTGCGTGCTCAGGGCTGGTGAGGGAAATCTGAACATGAAAACTGCAGCTGTGCCCTGATGGTTGTGGACAGAAAATGAGCAGTTATAGATGTTTGATTTCATATCTAGGGTATATGGGGTTCTGCGCCCATCTACACTGAGAACCAGATGCAGCCAACCACTCCCCAAAGCTGTCCACTTGTCCCTGTTGTTGATTTTTAAAAACCCTTTGCACTCAGCAGATGCCCTCTCGCCCCGCGTCACAGCAGACGTGTTGCGCGACTTGACCCCCCCTCACCTCCTCTGGTGCTGGGGGGTGTCCTTGACCCTTCCGTGCCCCCCCCTCGTCATTTGAGAAGACGCTGCGTTTTCATAACACGGGCTTCCTGTTACACGTGGCTCCATAACTCCTCACTGACTGGCCCGGGAACAGAGGCTTGAACAGAGTCCTCCAGCCTCACGCCTCGATGTGTGTGTGGACTTCTCATGTTCTACCTGGGCTTCTCCTGGGTCCTCATATCTGTGTGGATTTCACATGATCTACCTGGGTTTCTCCTGGGTTCTCACATTTCCTCCTGTGGTCTAAAGGCCTTGGTTAATTTGCTGTGTTCTCGGCGATTGAGGGTCACCCTACCGTATACAACATGTCTTCTGTAATAAGCACTGGGCCACCATAACACTAACTAGATGAACAGCTATTATAAATGGGTGGATTATTATACTATTAAATCAGAACCATCCATCCATCTTCTGACCGCTTATCTTGTACAGGGTTGCTAGGGGCAGGCCCAAGTTAAAATAGCACCCCAAGGAGGACGCCAGTTATCAGGACTCTATAATGATCACAGACTGTTTGTTCACGGCTCTTCGATGGAGATGTGGGCTGGTAGCTGTATGATGCCCGCACTGTTAATGTGGGTTTTGGCTAAAATTTGTAAGCTACCTCTAGTAGGTCGTCTCTATTTCTGCTAACATGCCAACTTGAGTCTTAAACCTTCAAACAGCAATAATATGCATATTTGTTGGGCATTCATTGACAGTTCTACTTAGCTGCTCTTACGTCTAGTCGACTCCTTGAAAGCAAGTATGTTTGCAATGTTGCATCATTTGTACGTCGCTCTGGACAAAAATGCCCGCTAAGTAAATGTAAATGTAGATGTGTTCCTAGATCTCTGGATTCCTAGAGTATATGCCCCTTGCTATGATAATAATTCCAGCTCTTACCCTGGCTGGTATGTCCAAAACTCAGAACATAAAGAGAACTTGCCAGAACACCGAGACCAGGATCTACATAGAAGGGTCCCTTCGGAATGACATCGTGTCCAAACTCCAGCAAGCCCTGACAGTCACCTAAGTCGGTCGTTTCAGTAAATCGTATTTACCGGTGTGTTAGTTATATCTGTATGATACTAACGCTCATGCAGTTGATTCTTCTCCGTTGTTCTCTGTGTTGTGTTTGTCTCCTGGGGGACTGTAGCTTCTCGCTACCGTACACACTCGCCTTGGCCGCCTCCTCTGTAAAATAGCTGCGGTAAGAGCCGTTTGGCTAATTGCTAATTGCTTTCTTTTTCTGTGATGTTCTTTGAGCACCGCGGCAGCTACGTGGCCGTATTCACTTCGGAAGAATGGGCTCAGCTTCTAATGAGGGGCTGTTTAAGAGCCTTTGGCGATAGGTTTCACTGAGCCCTTTTTGCCTGTGACCTAGGTACAGTTTAAGGTTAAAAACCTTGCCCTTAAACCCGTCCTCAGCTGCAGGGTGTACGGCAAGGTCAGCGCTACAATCAGCTCAGTGTGAAAACAAAGGCCAGCTGTCCTCTAATGAATTAGCCCCACAATTCTGGAGCAACTGGCTGGCCAATGCCAAGCCCACCCCCCCTCTCTTTCCCCAACAAGCCCACCCCTTGGTCTTTGAAATACCCCCTCAGTTCTAAATAGCTTTTATGACTTGACAGTAAACTTCCAGTGGCTAAATGATGATGACTTCTTCATCTGCCCAAAAGCTCCTTTTGTCTCCCCAACCCCCCTTTCCCCTTAAACCTGGTATTATCCCCCCCCCCTTTATAGTCCCCTGGCTAATCTCCACAGGCTCGGTTCCTCCTCTGCTGACCTCAGCAATGCCATTCAGCCCCAATGTGGCCTTTTGTTACTGTTGCTCCACAGGCAATGAATGGAGAAGATCTCCTCATCTCCAGTCCAATTTGCCCTTCAGAGCCCAGGCGGCCCGCGATGCCTTTGGCTTGTCGCCGCCATCGCTGCTCAGTTTCCGTCGCTTAGTGGCGGCACAGCTGGTTCAACGCAGTTCGATCTACTGATGGCCCACTTCTGCCTGAGAGGCGGTGCCACGAGTCGTGTTTGCACTGGAAGGGCATGCCGGCCTGCGTGTACTCCCAGTTCCTTTCCCCACATTGACTCTGTGTTTACATGTGAAATACCCATCCCCCCCCCCCCAGTTCAACAGCAAAGGAATGACAAAAACAGATACACGGGGGCGGGTTGCAGACAAAAATAGTTCTTAAGGCCGACTAGCTGTGGCCCTGCCCCAAACCAGGGTGTGCGCCTGAAGATGTGGGGAGCAGAAACAGGAGCAGCCACCACAATCACCAGCATCACAGCTGTGTGGAGACCGTGCGGCTCATTAATCTTATATGGTGTAAAATATCTCCCTTAGAGAGGGTCGCCGTTAAAGATTAACAGACCCCGAATCCCATAATTGCAGTACACGATTACAAAGAGCTCTTGTTTGCTTGAAGAAATAGCTGTATCTGACACTCCGTCGGTTAAGTTAAGGTCATCAATTCATTTTTATTCCCCTTGCATGTAAGAAATAGAGAATATTGAGTCACAGGAAAATTGTTCTGCAAACGTTGCAGGGCTGTTATGTTAACGTTATGATGAGACAGAGTGGCCCTTGTTTCTGCACGCACGGAATGTATGGGAATTTTCAGCAGTTCCGCAGTAGAGATTTGTCGGAGATGGGCGTCTACCGTTTGCAAGATGGAAAACCGGGAAGCAAATTAAGCTGGACCTGGGACTGCCTGCATCCCCCTGCATGCAGTTGGGGCTGCAATTCGTCGCATTAAGCAGAGCATGACCAGACAGTTTCAAGATGATGCTGGACAGACTCTGCGTAATCCTGCTGCTTGGTCAGTGATGACTCCAAGATGAGCTGTTTGGACCAGATGTGCCCACTGGGATTCTGGCATTTACGGCCCAAGCAAATTCCCAGGAAAGCACTATCTGCACTTTAGGAGGGGGCAGGACTATGTCACACACAAGGCCACACGGGGCCAAAAGATGGAGGTGCCAGTTTTGACCCCTAACCCTCCCGCCTAACCCCAGTCCCTCACAAGCAGGCTCCTTGTCACCCAAGGCTGACCACTTTTATTAAGTGGCCCCAGTAAAAAGCAGGGGGGTGGGGGGGGTGGGGGCTTTGGTTGACCAGGAAGATGCAGAAGAAGATTTAAGAAAGAACGGTGCCCTTTTTTTGCACATGTGAAGGTTCTTTAGGTTTTTGCTGGTGATTTTTTTCTTTTAAGATCTCCCCTCTGGTCAGGCATTTGTGTTACTGGCTTGTGGGTTTCTTTATGCAAGGAGGCCCCAATTGCTTCTCCTCTGCATGGTCATCGGCACAGCATCTGTCCCTATCCCCGTGGGGGGGCTTGGCTTGTGGAGGGGGGAGAGGCTAAAGGGGATGGGGTGGGGGGGAGGGTTCGTGTCAGCAGGACCAAGATGGATGAGTCTCAAGTGAACCCCCGCCCTCTGGAGCAAATGGCAAAAGCAAGGAGGGACAGTGTGTGTGTGTGCGTGCACGCACGCACGCGCGCACGCGCGCGCGTGTGTGTGTGTGTGTGTGGGAGGGAGGGGCGGTGTTTACAGCACTGGAGCAGAGAATAGGTATTCACTGTCAGAGCCAAGGAGGCCCTTGATCAGAGAACTAGAAACTAGCCAGAGGCAGTTGCTAGTGAGGATTAAACTTCAGCTATTAAATTTTAGGCTTGAAATTAATTCTCCTCATGTTACCCCACTGAGGAATTTTAATTGTGGGTAGTAGGGTCTGAATAAACTATATTCTGCTGCATTTTGGCGTTTATCTGTCAGGGTCTGGACTCTGGACTCAGTTCTGGTTTGGAATTGGAAGTGCTGGATCATGGAAGGTAAAACTCTCCTTCGCTGGTGTTACTTATAAAGTTGTTCATTGCTGGTTTTTGTTTATATGGTTGATTACATTGTTTATATGGGTGGTCTGTGGTGGGAAAGCTGGTTTTAGGGGAATCTTGGTGGGGTTGGTGTATGTCCATCCCTACCGCCCTGTTCTCCCCTGCCTCCTTGGCTTCGCACATTTCTATGGCACATCCTGCACTCCTAAAAAATGTTGCGTTTTTAACATTTAACTCTGGAGGTGGTCCTGCCTGATCCCTGTTTGTGCTGGGAATTCTCCTCATAGTTCCTTAAGCAGCGGGAGGGATTATGGCTCTAGCAGTGGGAAAATTCCTTGGATCAGATGGCAAAGAAAAGTTCATTCAAGTCTATTGTCAGTAGGATAATGTAATCGTGTAAATGAGGGGTGTGGACAGTCAAAGCAGGGGGTCGGCAGGGTTTCAGTGGGGTGATGTGGGCACTGATGTGTCTCCAAGGGCTGCAGGAGCTTCTCTGGAACATCCACATCTTTGCTGTTTGATGTCAGCAATGGTGCAACTCTGGCATAACATCCCCTGCATAACATACTGATGCACTTGGCTTTGGTGCCAAATGGTCCGTTTCCCATGCTAAGAAAGGAATGGTGATTATCCTGACCGGTTATTATTATTATTATTATTATTATTGATTTTTTTCCATTCATTCATTCATTCATTTATTTTAAATGCATTTCCACTACATCTTAGCTTTTATTGAACAACATATAAAAAGTTTTCACTGAACCGATTTATAAATATAAAAATTACTTAAAAGAAAGTGGATTGGAGTTATGAGCCGCCCGGGTCATTCGCAGTCTAAGTGTAAAGTTGTTTTTTTGTTTCATTTTCTTTTGCGGGGCTCACTTTTGAGTCCCATTTATCCTGTGTCGGTCACATGACTCCAGTACGTCACTGTAAGTGTGTTCCCCTGAAACTGTGAGGAATGTCAGGCCGCCGTATGCCAATTAAGGGTCACCCAAGATTTAATCTCCAACCGCTTGCCAGAAACTGCCCAAAGCCTTCACACGGCAGGACTGGCTGCACCAGTATTGTTAAAAATTCAGTTCAGCTTGTATTATATTATTAATTCATTTTAAAGAGATCGCCATACTGAAAAATGGTCATTGCATTCAGGAACAATAGGTATGTCACATTCAGTAAAATTCAAGGACAAAGGACAACAACAAGCATTGTTTATAAGTAATCAACTCCTTAACTGGGCTCTTCGTTATGTTTTAGATTGCTCATTAATTTTTTTCTTTGGTTTAATTGTTCATGTCGCTTTGATTCCGCACTCAGCACAGCTACGACGATATGGGCCTAATCTCTTTCATTAAGCAGTTTGGATTTAAGAGGAATTTCAGGGCCCGGTCGACATGCTGGAACGGCAGGCTGCTCGGGCAAAGCCTGGGGGCCTCAATTAGCCCGGAACAAAGCCCCCCAAATTAGGTTAAATGGCCCCTGAAATCTCATTAGCCCGGAGCCCCGTGTATGGATGTGGGGGGCCACTGCTTCAACTTTGCCCCCCACCTCACGTGCAGATCCTACCCCCTCCTGTGTCCGCCCAGAGAGCGTCCGATGCGAGCTTTCCACACGCAGGTCGGGGTTCGAGGTGACTTAGGAGTTCAGCTCCATCTTACTGCTTGGGCCAACAAGGATGAGTTATCACGTGAGATCAACCCCCCCTCCTGCCAAAAAAAAAGGAATTAAAAACAACAGTCTGCCTCAGCATCCATTCAAAGTCTCTGTCCTTGACCTAATAAACAGGCTTATAGCTAGCAGCTGAGGACGGTCCCTGGCTCACTTTCATAGGGCTGTGTTTGGGGTACACGTTAGCTGACGGCCTGGTCCCTGGAATGCTGCTGTGTCAGAGACTGCAGCCCCCAGAAGATCAGTATCTCTTTTCTGTTTTCTGGCATGACTGGTTCCACCCTGGCTGTTGCGTCAAGTGCTCTTGTTTTGGTGTGACCGAGAGCTCTGCTGTCGAGGTTCTTCTCGGTTGGGGACGTCTCTGGGTGTGTGAAGGACCCGTGTTCTGCCTCCAGATGTCTCTGAAAAGTTTTCCGACTCAAGTCACTTGATCATTCAGAAAATGGCATATTTTTATTGAATGTATATATTAATACTGAGCAAAATTTATTTTGTGACTGACTGTAAAATAACGCATTTTGTTATCTGATACTGGGATTAATTAATTGTCTTGTTAACAATTGTTTAATTTTAGGTAACATTAAATTAATTGAATTCTGAAAGGTGCCATACGTTATTCTGGGTAACAAGAAGCAGTAATAAGTTTTTATTTGTATTGCTAATACCAATTTTGTTATTACTAATCTTTAGCCAGCTAAAGCAAATGACTGTTCTGCTTTTTAATTGAAACGGCAGATATCTATTGATGCAGTCCAAGTGCAGCAGTTACCCTCTAAGAACCTGAACCTACACCCTGTGCTGCCCGTCACATTAGGAGATTCCCGCCCTACTGAAATGTGTCTGTTCCTCCTCTTGTTGTATGTCAGTTATACATGATAGTCCCTGCTGCGTCTGTGATTCTAGGCCTGGAATCAGTCTTCTTGGCTACCTGGGTGCTGAGGCCCTGGTACTGAGCACTTCCAGCAGTGCAGGACGCCCCTGTGGCCCACCGCTGACTCGTACAAGCATGGGCCAGAGTCCGAACTGAGAGAAGCGTGCAAGGTAAGCCCCCTGAAGTTAGCATGGAGTCGTGGAGCCGAACGTGAACTCCTCTGCTCCCTTTTGGTAGAAGCAGCTCGAGTACAACAGAATGCAGAGACCTTCTGGAATATTCCCAGAACTTCTGTACGCATAGTCTATTTTTATTTAGTCGCTTTTAACCATTAACTATTCCTGTGGTGGAAGTAACTGAAAAACTCCTCATTAACCTTAGATGAAGAGGAGGCTTTGAAATGTTGCAGGAAGCTGCTGATTCAGTACCTGCACCTGCAAGATCTCTGGATCCTGCCATCATGCCGTCCCTATGGCGATGTCTCTTTGCTTACTCCTTTGTGGATGGGCCAGGGGCTCGTCCCCGATCGATTCGCAGCGATGTGGCAGACCCTGCTGGGCTCTGGGGCCATCCTCTCCCTTTGCCCTTTTCTGCAGCAGCTAATCATCAGCTTTCTGTACTGGCTAATGCCCTGAGGCCTCAGAGGGCTACGGTGCTGATCCTCTGGCCTTCACTTAAACATCACCTCTCCCTTTCTCTCCCTGTCTCTCTCAGTCCCTCTCTGTCCTCCTGTTCTTTCTTCCCTCAGCCCTCTTTCATTTCTCCCTTTCATTTCTCACCCTGATTCCCTTTGTGTTCTCCTTTATTCTCAATCTGTCTTCCTTCTCTTCTCTCCA
>JAAGVU020000078.1:2749081-2766720 GCA_011763525.2 Mormyrus iriodes | reverse complement strand
CAACTTCTCGCTGGAGAATATGAGGGTTTTCCAAGGTCTCATTACTGCACACACTCAATCTGTTACACACACACACACGCATATGTACTGTGCTGGGCTGCGCAGTCAGATCTGGTGTCCTTGATAGCAGTTATTTTTGGCGCATCTTAGGATGGATTAATTGGGTCTGCTAGGCCCGGGCAAATGCTTGGGATGATAATGATTGCTGATCACATGATTATCTGAGTTTACATTGCTCGTTTTTATTTCTGAGCCCTGCGTTACACGAGTGTTCGGTGCTGTGCTATGCTGCGCTTTGCAGACTGACATGGGTCCCTAGTCCTGTGGATCCAGTTCCATTACCTTCAAGAAAACAGAATTGGGGTTATGGTTTTGTCTGTCAACGTAGCTTCTGTGCTGAATGGCTAACTAGCATGCGAAGGTGAATGGTGCTCCCCCACACGTCAGTGGCATGTTATGCTGCAGGCTGTACTGCTAATCTGGTTGTTTCTGTGCCTCAGTGGTGCTCCGGGCGGTCCCTCTATGGCCACCGAAGCTATTGCTTGGAAAACACTGTCAGGTTAACGTATGTTTGCAGTGTCTGCAGTCTCTGTGGGTTCGATGGCTCCATGCAGCGCAGGGCTTTGGCAGCACTGACCTCTGAATCAGTACTGTTATATCACCATTCATAAGCTCTCCATGCCCTGCAGTCTCCGGCGTTATCCCTTGGGCCCTATCTTGGTTCTGCCTCATTGCCCGGGTATGGTCCTCCTTCCCACTCAGCCTAGTGGTGTCAGCCCTCTGCGTTGCGGCAGTGCCACCCCCTCAACATACACAAACAAACCTCCTCAGCGTCTCTGCAGGAGCACTGAGAGGTATTAACCTGCCCGAGTTTGTCTTGTGCTGACTGGAGTAGGTCTCTGGGTATGAAAGCCTGTGGATCTGCAGGGGTGGAGAATACCTTTTTGCTCTTCACATAGAGCATTCTGTTAGCAGCAGACTCGAACCTTTAACCTACAGATCTGGCTGATTTGTGTATTAGTCTGTCGCTGGTTTTACTGTAACCCCTGCCCAGGTGGCCGCCTGTGTATTGGTCAGTTGCTGGTTTTACTGTAACCCCTGCCTGGGTAGCAATTTCTCAGTGTCCTCAGCCAGATGGCGTTGATTGGGGCTCATTGTGTAGATGAATATGTCTATTTGCAGCTCAGCTGGTCACTGCAGGGCACAGTGATTGTGGCCCCGCCCCCGGTATATATCAGTGAGGAATGAGTGGCCTCTGGTCAGGGTAGCAGGGCGCTAATTGCTTCTAGTGAGCTTTTCATGCTGCTTCCAGCTCAAGAGCATGCTGGGAATGTGACCCCACCCTGTAACATCCACTAAGGGAAAGGAGTGACCATTGGGCATCGAAAGCACAAATGAAACCAAATCTGTGCCATCAGGTAGTTAGCTGGGGCTTGTGCTACGTGGCATCTAGTGCCATCCAAGACCCGAGGCAGCACGCTCTTGCTGTGGGCCTGGTCGAGAGTGCGAGAGCATCGCGTGTGCAGAAGTCCTCACGAATCTGCTCATCCGCTTAAGTGTTCCCCCTTACCCCTCCACAGCGCCTAGATGCTCCGGTTTCCTGCACGATTTGTTTGCTAGCGGTATCCCGCTTAATCGCTCAACTGCCTGATTTTGATATCTAATGCTGGAATACGTCGGAGTGAACTCTGTGTTAGTCGAGGGGCTTGGCGTGTGTGACTGTTCCTTCCTTTCCGCTCCCCCTGCGTTCAGGGGCAATATGCCTGTAGAGACGCTCCGTGCTGCTGTCCGTGTATGACGTTGAGTCACATCGCCGCTGTCCAAGTCCGGGTGTGCGGCCTGCAACCCGTTTAATGTGCCCTGCCTCCGTTACCGGCTATCTGCTGCAGGTTCCTCATGTACCTCCGTGGGTCTCCTCCAGCACAAAGCTAAGAAATCAGCCTGTAATCTGATGACTCGCATAGAGTTCCCATAACCTCACATTCCCCCCCCCCACCACTCCCAGCCTGTTTGGTAGGTGCTATATATCATCTTTCCATAGTGAGGCTATGGGGAGTGCTGGGTTTTAGGCTGCCCCGATCATCCTCTGTCCCCAAAGATCCCGTACCCTCACGTTACAGATTCGTTTGGCGCTTCAATAACGAGAGGAGGCAGTTCCGGCTCCACCAGGGTCACGCATGCTGTGACGCAGATGCCCCCCCCCCGCCCCCCACTAATGCTGTCCTTACTGCCTTTATGAGCTTTTATTTTTATCCCTCGTACTGCCAACAGCTTGTCATGCTATCACGAGTCCTACCCTCCCCCCCCACTTCCCAACCAGTGTATACGGTTTCTGAGCCCCCCCCCATTCATAAACTGCTTATTCTAGCTAGTTTATATTAAGCATGTGATCGGCATTAACACAGGACAGGGGACACGGTTGTGAGTTTTTCAGTCTGTCCACCTTTATTCATGGAGAGGTCCTGAGTGTGACAGCGGGCCAACACAGTCGGGCTCTGCCTCTGCGGACAGCCGGCCTGCGTCGTCCCCGTTATGGGGAGTCGTTTTCCAGAGACTGGGCCGTAGGATGGCAGGACTTTAGCAGGAGGAAGCAGATGCCGCGATACAGGGTGCTGTAGCTCCCCAGGGAGGAGGAGGATGGCCATCGGCGGTCGGTTTCCGTGGTGATCAATGCGCAGCTACAGCTGGTTGAAGGGGACCAAATCCATCGAAAAGGTGATTTGGTTCCATTTTACCAGCTTTAGCAAAGCATTGCGCATCGCTGGTTTCTGGGCCCCCTGCCACCCGGTGGGGAGGGCGCAGTGTGGGGTTCCCTCCGTTACTATCCCCAGGATAATGCAGGGGGAGTGGGTTGAGATGGAGGGTGTTAATCTCATCCTTACTGAACCATCTCATTGTAGAAAGCTGATTGCCTGTGGAATGCACATGCCATATACTTTTGCCATCCGGAGGTGCGTGGCCACCCCCCACAACCCTCCTCTCACACCCCAGCTTGCCCTCCTCTTGCTCCCCAGGTCACCCCCCACAGCCCTCCTCTCGCTCCCCAGCCCGTCTTCAGTCGTCTGGGCACCATCGTCACCGCTTGAGGAAAGGGACGGTCATTAAATGTTGCAGTGTACTCGTGGCATTCTGGAGCCCGAGAGTAGCAGTGACGTCTCTGGGTATGATCGATAGCGAGGCATCGCTGGGGGGAGGTTGGAGAAACAGGCATGAGGTGGCATCTGGTGAGCCCCCTCCCCCCCCTTTACTTCCTGTATTCCTCGGTTTATGGGCCATTCCCCAGTGTTCGCGCTGCTCACTACAGTGCGGCTAGAAACCCCTGCCTGGTCAGCCGGCTTGTGTCCCTGCTGAGGACATTAACACCTGCGGGGAATATTTTTAAGAGCCCCCCCCCCCATACACACACAAACATATATGCACACATGCACATCAATCCACACACACACAGCTGCCGGTAGAAGGGTCAGCGTGTCAGCTGTTGGAGGACGTCAGTGTTTCTGGACCCCCCCCCCCATGCCATGCTGTCCATAATGGGAAAACAGGAGGGGGATGAAAGTGGGTCGGGGACAACAGGACAGCAGAGCTGTTTCTGAATAATATAAGCATCTGTTGAACCTGGCACTGTGGCTGCATGGGGGGTGGGGGGGCATAGGTGGTCCCTCAGACTCAGCCCCCCCCCCCACACCTTCAAGGACAAATCACATGAGGAACATGAGAAGTGTCTGTGTGGCTCCGGCCGACAGGTGTCCCTCGCCACAGGCCCCCGGTGGCCCCGCACGCTCCAGCGGGCGCCACACTGCAGCTCAGCCAAATGAGGCAGCCCTCACCAGCTACATCACTGTAAACTAAATACCACCCCACCGAGATGTGGGTGCAGTCGCCTGGGGGAGAAGTCGGCTATGTGTGAAGTTCTCTGCCTGTGTCACTCTCTCTATAGGCGGAAAGTTGCCCAATTTTCTATTTTTTTAAAATTTTTTTAAGAAGTTTTCTTCTTCTTCGTTCCTGGTCTTTGTCTGATTTTTGTTTTGTTTTTTTATTTATTTATTCTTGCCAGTGCAGGATCACCCGGTTTAAAATTCTGCCCCTGCAGCCTCGGGTTTGATAAGTTTGTGTTCAAACAGCCAGTTTCATTGTAAACGCAGGGATTCCGGTAATCGGGCGGCATTTCAATTAGGCGCAGTGAGAAGACTGGAGTCTGAATCTTAAGCAAATAGTGAAGCAATAAGGACATGCCCTCATCCTGCCATCACTGCTATCTCCCCCCCCCCGCCCCGAACTAATGCCACACTCATAACACTGAGAAGTTGGACCGCAAGGTCGCTCTGTCTCCCTGCTCTTAGGATTTATATCCTGCCTCTTAAAGGTATCTTGAAGGAATGTGTGTGCAGTTATTGAGGTTTAGTGAAAAGGCTGGAGAGGCAAAGGCAGGGGGAACTTGTTTGCTGTATGTCACATTTGTGAGTCCAACGGCAAACAGCTGACGATGGCCCTGATCCCCCTGAACCCCCCCCGGCTTCCAAACAGAAGCTTCCGCATTGTCCATATCCCCGATTATTCTGACCTGTCATTCAGACTGGAGTTGAGGGTTAGTTTGGGGGGGGTGGGGGGGTAGGGATTGAAATGTCAGCCATATGATACAATATTGTGGAACAGCCGACGCTTTTAATAGCTCCATTTCCTCTGGAAGCTTCTGTAGAATAAGTGGACAGCTAATCAGCGCAGCTACCCAAAGGAAAGAATACCTTTCTGTTCTCCGTTCTCTAGTAAAACCCTTTAGCTAAATGCCCTGCCATTAAGGTATGATTAGTTAGCAGAAAGTCCACAATAGCCTGTAAGTTGTTAGTCAAAAACCATCCTTTATGTACTAGTTCTAAGCTGACCTTGATTTAGTTGTGAGAGTGCTTTGGCAATCTCAGTCCCTCCTTACACACACACACACATGCGCACGCACACTGACTAGTGCTGCAGCCTGAATCCTGTGAGCGAATGGCGTCAGCTAGCTCTCGCCTGCAACATGAAGCATTGCAACAACTTTCCCCAGCCTCCGTCCCAACAATCCGGGTCAACGCCCCCACCTCCCCCACTGCGACTCCACGTCGACCACACGCCGGCTGTAGACCCCCCACCCCGCCATCCACGAAGTACGACATCAACACTTGCTCTGTTCAGACCTTAAATAGCAACGCTGTCCTGCGCAGGGGATCTGGACCTGACCAGAAATACATACTTCTTTACATTCCATAGCTGTCATATGTCCATATGGGTACATAAAGAAGTATGTACGTCAAGTAGGCAGGGCTTGTGGCTCCGACAGGCTTTACGGTCACAAGACTGGTCTCTGAGCCCTCGACTCAAGGGTGACTTTTAGCTGAGGGTTGCCCCTTACACAGAGAAGCTAAGAATTTCTCCATGCACATTCACTTGGTTGTGGTCCATACCATGCGATCTCTTCCACTCGCCCCAGCTTTTTCTCCAAGGAGAAACCCTTGTCCTCTCCAGTCTTGCTTGTGGTGTCCTGGGAATAGGGGCATCCTTCAAGCCGAATGGCATCAAACGGAACCAGTATGTCTCTCTCTCTCTCTCTCTCTCTCTCTCTCTCTCTCTCTGTGCACTTTTACCCACTCCATCCACAACATGTCAAAATTCTGATGTCCTTTTGAGCCGAGGGGTGGAGTGATTGTTCAAGAACAGGAAGCCATTGTGATGAGCCCCATAGACATGTGAGAGGGAGTATCCATTGAGCTCCAGAATCGAACCAGTCTCTCCCTCCCCATCTCTTCTTCTTTTTCCTCCATAGTTGGGTAACTGCAGGTGTTTATTTTGAGCCCAGACAGTTCGTCCCAGGCGCAGCTGATCAATGACTGTTTGCATGGCGACATGAAATGTTCAGTTGGTCTCTAATGAATCTTTACCCCCTCGCCACACATTCCACAAGTCTACACTGCTCCCTCAACCCCCCACCCCCCCGCTTTTCAACCTGCTACCAGGCCCGGGGCCTGAGGGGTAGGGGAGGTGGTGAAGGAGTTGGAAACGCACTTGCTATTCTAGACACTTGTGAAGATCCCAGATAATGTTGTTATGAGTGAGAGACACTTATGTCCCTGCAACGGGTCAGTTCAGAGCAAAGGAATCGAGGACATCAATTTTTTCTTTTTTTTTTTTAAATCACCGCACTTAAAAGGATTGTTCCAGAATACATTGTGGAGCTCTCTACGATTATTAGTGTGATATCCTGATCAAGTCAGACAGAGAGGGAAGGACACAAACCGTCTCTGGCATGTTCTGCCGAAGAACGAGCAATGCTGTTCTCAGGGTCCCGGAGTCGCTCCTGTCACACGCATACCCCCTGGGTCCCAGTGGATGCGCTGGAGGAAACTGGGTTACTACCCCAGTGCCGAGGGTTCACCACTGACACACATCCCCGGCCCCGCCCAGGCTTCATGCACCACGGCAGCAGTCCGATTTAAACTCCCCTCCCCTCCCCCATCCGAACTCACGTCCCGCCGTAATTCCTGTGAGTCCTCGTCTGGCTCCTGTGTGCAGCAGACGGACAGGACTGAAGCAGTCCCCCTCGCAAACAGGTCAGCTTCAAACTGGCATGGTGCTCGGATCACCATCAAGACTGTAGCCTTGTCGGCGGAGATTGGCAGCGGGTGAGGGGGGAGCACGTGGCACTGAGCTTCCTGACACACAAAAAAAAGTCGCATTCCTTCAAATAGAGGGTCCTAGGTAATCCATGCCCCTGTTTGGGCGAGTTACCAAGCCGGTTGATGGGTAGTGGCTCCAGTATAGCGGTGAGTTAACATCACCCTGAGCGTTTTGTAGGCACGGACTAACCCCGGCTGACGCTTTTAAACTTTCACATCCCTCCACCTGCTTTCCTTTGATTTTCCCTGCCTCCATGACTGCCCCCCCCCCTTTCTTCCCTGGTTGTCGGGGGGTGGGGAGGGCAGTGGGGAGAGAAACAGAATTCCCTAGCAGAAGAGTAAAATCCACTCACCGCTCTTCCACGCCTCTCTCACGGCGGTACGAGGAACCGCGTCCGAGGGGCGTTTGCCGGGGAGCCGCCAGCGCCGGCTGTGGTGTCCCCGCCTCCTGAGCGAGCGGCCGCCCCCCGCCCCCCCCCCGTCAATCGCCTGAGTGGCGGCCGGCCCCTAGCCCCCGTGGACGGGAGCACCGCGATGACCTACAGAGCGTTCCAGCTGCTGCAGCCCCGGTGTTACCGGCGCTATGCCTGACTCGCTGAATCAGCTCCTCTCTCTGCGAGGGGTGGCAGGGCTGGGGGAGGCGGAGGAGGGGGTGGGGAGTGTAAGAGATGGTTCGGAGGGAAACAAGCTCACTCGCCTTACCTCGAGAAGGGGAAAGGCATTGCATAGATGGAGCCGCTAAATAAAAGGGGTATGGGGGTGGGGAGGACGCAGCCTCCGTTAGCCTGTCCGTCTCATCTCTCTATGCCGAATCATGGAGCTTCTGCTGTATTCGCTCTGGGGAAAAATCTGCAACGCCTTTTTTTTCCCCCCACTCTCTTCCTTCCTCCCCCCATCCCTCTCCTCACACGTGCATGCTCAAAGGAGTATCTTCTGTGAGAATCCCTCAGTCTTTAGCGCAGGAGCTAAAACCCAGTTCTTTGCGCGGCTCTTCTCCCGTCTTTCGGCCTAGCATCGCTGCAGTCCCAACCAGAGAGATGCTGCGTGTAATTACTCGCTCCCCTGGTTTTTTCCGACGCCATCTGATGGTGACGCAGTTGAGGAAATGAAGTTTCTCTCAGCCGCAAACTTGTAATTGGAGGTCTGGGGGTGAAGGGGACGACGGAGCCGCAAAGATGCGAAAAGCCCCAATGCTCCCTTTTAATTCTCCAGCCATCGGATGTGTAGACGCGGCGCAGGGAAAAGCCGACATCTCTCGTCCTTGGCATTCGCTTTCATCCTGTTATATTCGTTTTGGCTTCTGTAGATGGATGGGGGGGCCAAAATAATATATAAAAAAGACACATGAAGAAGCGGTGGCTCCAGGTGGGATGTGGCAGGTAGCCAACGACGGGCGCCGTCATCTGCAAAGAAGGATCTTCTTAATATTAGTCCTCAGGGGTCACACCTGCCCCCGCCCCCTCAAGAGGAGCAGGTCAAAGGGCATGGGAGGTGGAGGTGGTTTCGAATCTCCACCCCGTCTTCGCACACCAGCGCGTTCTCCATCCCGGCACCCACGCACTAAGCCATTAGCTCTTTATAGGCACTGTAGCACGCCAGGCACTCTGCTGCAGGCCGCCACCGCCGTTGCTCGCCTCCCTCACCATATTTAGTCAACCCCTGGAAAAAATAGCCCCCCAGCTGTCGGAGGGCCGCGGACTCTGGGACGCCTCAGTCCTCTACCCTGCTCGCCTTTTTTTTTTTTTTTTTTTTTTTTAAATTTTTACACTCCCATCCCCCACCTTCTGCCTGGCTCACCTCACTGCCTTCTGAGCTATTTATAGATCCACCAAATAAAGTGGTCTCTCATGTTTCTACTTATATTTCCCTGATTCTTCTCTCCTCCCATCTCTCTCTCTCTCTCTGCCTCGCTCTCTCGCTCTCTCGCTCTCTCTGCTTCCTTTACTTGCTTGCTTGCCCAAGTGCCCCCCCCTTCATTTAAATGGAGCTGGAGAGCTGCATATGGTAGAGCCCGCTGCTGTTCAACACTATACTTAGAAACACTGCGGAGTGGAGTGGGGGGGGATAAACTGCTAGTACTGGTGCAAAGTCAGTAGGGTACCAGTGAGCCGCAAAAAAAAAAAAACACACACATACGCACATCACACAGAGACACATGAAATCCCTGTGCTGCTGTAGACACTAATCTGGTTTGATGTTTGGGTGTGAAAGATAAGAGCGCCCCCTGCAGGCTAGCAATGATCTGCAGGTTATCACTGTACAGCCAGTGTCACAGTCCAGGTTGCGGTTTTAGTGCGGTGGATGATTCATGGCCCTGGCCCTAGCCCCTCCCATTATGATCCCCCCCACTATCCTTTAAGCTCGATCCTACCAGCGCTGATCACGCGTGTGAAGTACAGTCTGCGTTATGTTGGAATTCCGGTTGTGGGTGCAGCCCCCCCATGAGGGGTGTCCTTCAGCGCCCTTTTCTTGGAGCCTGTGATGTCGCATCCCATGCGATGCAGCGCTCGTCTTGGAGTCAGGGGCACTCATGCCACCATCCCTCCTCCCGTCCTGGTTCTACCTCTTATTCCTTAGCAGTGTCCTTACTCGACTTGCTGCTCCCTTACACGTTTTAAGCACCTTGACGAAGGGCAAGACTGCAGGGTCCTTGGGGACCCATACTGCCAACTTCTGGGTCACAAGATCGCCGTCCCAGCTTCACGCCACCCCCCAGTGTCTCCTCACCGGCGTAGTGTGATCGGCTGCAGGCTTCTTTGAAAAGCAGCAGTGATTTGCCCCCCCCATCCCCCCCACACTGCAGTAAGGATTTTTATAGAGCACTAGAGCATTGTACAAATTGGAATTTTAATTAGTTTTATCGTAACGTTTTGATTTGCGACCGGTGCTGGCTTTACTCTGTCAAACCTCACCTATGGCATTTTTGGCATCCTTGTGTCCTCCTTGGAAAGGTGTTTTTTTTTTTTTTTTTTTTTTTTTTAAAGGAAAGTCCACAATAAGACCTAAGTTCTGTCTTTTTTTTTGATTAGTTAATTTTTTAGCGCAAAAAATCGTATTGCCCGTATACATTCACCCAGGGTCGACTAATTGCTACATTGCACCACGTCTGTGCGCGTATCCGTATGTGACTCGGTTGTGTGCGTTCTGCATGCATTTACCCTTGACACTGTCCAGTGCCTTGGCATCACCCTGCTGGGGTTGCGTCCTGCATGCCTTGTAGCATGCGGCCGCGGAGGGCCGCGTTAATCCGCCAGCAGTGCGCTGGGCCGCGCGGTGCCATGGCACAGTTCAACAGCAGAAGTTTGATAGGTGCTCTCGGGTTTTTCCCCTGCTGTCCCCTATTTAACCTTGCCCTGTTTTTATTACTTTAAGTAATGAACGCCCGCCTACCGTAGAATCGGGGTCATTTTTGTGAGTTATGGGCTGATGACTCAGATGCAGATCGCTAGAGTTTGCCATCTCACACATTTGCCTTTTTTTTAATGAAATGAAAAGTGGAACTTTCGCAAGAGACGTCGCGAATTGGATGTCTGCAGACGAAGGGTTTTGTTAACCCTGAAGCCTTTGGCTTCATGCTTGGGAACGGCACAGTTTCACACACTGCGTTTATTTATTGCAGGGGGGAGGATGCCCCGCCTCCCGGACCTGGACGGCTATAGTCGTTTGCCGCAGATGCGAGTTTTTGTTGAGGGCTCGGGGGGGGTGTGTCCTCGATGAGAGGCTGCAACCTCTCGTCATGGCAGCCATTCGCTGTACCAATCTAATTGGTCAGAATCAATACATGATATTTTTTCCCTCCTCTCATGATTGGCCATCAAGAACAGTCATCAGAAAACTGCTTTGCATCGCATTCATTCTGTATCCGCATTTATATGACTGCTCAAAGTGCTGACGGACCTGTCTTCTGTCTTTGAACTGTTCTGAGGCCCGAAACGGTTTCATAAACGGAATGTTTGTGAAACTTGTAATTGACAAAATGTCCAGAGATTACTTCAGTTAATCCATAAATGGTAACACAGTTGAATTGTTACCGTACTTTAATTACACTACAGCATTCTTCTTTTTAGGCTAATTATTTATTGAACTTATTTAACCAGGACTAATCTCTGTCTATTGTTTACTCACTTGGCCCCGTTTAACTGATTATGTATCTTGTTAAACTAGCAACGGTTAGCATAGAAATAGTCCTGGATCCTTGCCTGAATACCAAAGTGTATTTCCTCTTCTCACTGCCCGGCAAGCCCACATACTGCAGTACGGTGTCATGTGACTCTGTATTAGCAGCCCTAGCGGCCGAACGCAAACTCATACTTGACTGAGATGTATTTTTTGGCTTGACTCTGGGATGTCTCCAGGCCTCGCCGGCCTTCATACCTCCTGGTTGTTACATATTAATTTTGGGTGGGGTCTCCTGCAGTCTGGGGAAGACCTTGACGACGTTGCGGCTGGCACAGAGTGCTGGGTGCGGAGCTGGCCTTAAGTGTGACCCCTAGTCTGTTGCTCCCTCACGGCACCCGTTCCTGCCAGCTCTCAGCTGTGGAGGAACCTCGAGGTTTTCCCCATGTTTGGCTGCCCTCAGGCAGTCCAGACAGATTGGATTTATTATCAAAGGCGTCACTTTTCCATGAAGCTGCAGGCACCCTGGACACCAAAGGAAATTAAACGTGAAATGGATGTGAACTCAGAGGAGGAATCAGACAGAATCGCTTTAAGTGCCTTAACCGTGTTTCTGGACCGACCCCGAGTGCCGCCTTGGGTCACGACAAATCATAGACCGTTGGGTCTGTTCCAATGCCCCTGTGGTTTTTGGGGGCAGCTGTATCCAGACATTTGATTGCAGGGTTCGGTAGAAGGCAGAAAAGCACTGGGTGCCTCATTGAGGGTGCATGTTTACAGAATGGGTGCTTTTGTGTTTAAATCCCAAAAGGCTTTCTTACTGCAATCAAATGCCATACAAAATCCACAATGTATGGTCCAGCTTCTGGCTGCTCATGTAGATGCTGCTTCTGATCATATTGCTTTACCGGAAATGGTGCCATCATCGTGGTTCCTTTATTAGTGGGAAATCTGCTGAAAGGATTCCCTTTCGGAATGGGTGGCAGCCGATACTAGAAATCCAATGTCCTTTCCTGTGTTGTGTAGGACCCAACTAGCCATGGTTTGGTTATCGTTAATGGCTGAAGACTGTTTCATGTTTAGTGGGCCATATCAGATGAGTTGGGGCAGGAGAAATGGGCCGAGGTTCATTTCAGGGTCAGTGTGTTCTGGTCATGGGCCCTGGCTGAATACTACACATGCCTTACCGCGCCTCCTGTCTGTAGTTTGAGCAGATGAGTCCACTTGTCACCTCTACTTGAGGGTGGGCCGTCATCTTGGATTGCAGTTACTCCACAAGGTTTCCCTTGTTGGTCAGTGAAGGAGTCCACTTCACTGGTCTGCAGTTGAAACAAAGGAATAAATGATTAAGGTAGATGGTGGGGAGGACTGGGCATACATTAAAAATCTGCCTGGGACTTTAGGGTTCCCCACAATAAATTTTGCTGCCCCGCAAACCCTTCGGCCCACTGGGAAAATGCCCGGTATGCCAGATGGCCGGTCCAGGCCTGATGGCAGGGGTGGGTGGAATTTGAGCCAAAACCAGTTGAGTGCCGGTCTCACCTCTATAGAAACATCATGTCTGCCTAGGCCTCCTGGGACTAGAACAGGCACTGCGGCCTGCCATCTTCATCAGCTGCCGGGAACGAGCCTTTAGGCTGATGACCTCACCGGGGTAGGAGGCAGGGCGACCCCAGCCCGCTTTTTCAAGTAATCATTTGTAAACTGTCTGTTTCTGTGCGTGATGGATGTGTTCTGGTTCTGGTAATCCATTGAATTTGTAGGTTTGCGAGCCTGGTATTGATTCGGCCATCATGGCGCTGTCCTGCTCGTCATGGGTGATTTGTTATGGTTGTAACGGTGGAGGAAATGTGGTCAGCGCTCGAAACGCACTGGCATACCATAACGGGAGGAGGGCGGGGCTACGCTCTGTACCAATCCCATCCGAGGCAGCCACACCTGCACTGATTGAGCCGGGACATGGTGAGAACAATGGTGGTGATTTTCCCATTATTGCAGCATTTTCCTCCGCACAAAGCTTGGGGAGCACGCAAGCCTGCCGCTTGTGGACCTGTGTACTCGTAAGAAAAGTTTTAATAAATAAATAATAATACTACTATTAATAATAATATTAACTCAGAAAAAGGAGGACCTTCTGGAGAGGGCTGGGGGGGTGCATACCGTGACTGGACCAGACAGCTTTTGTAAAGTGTACCATCCTCTCCCTGGACATGTTATACAGTCGCTCTTACTCCTTATATGTGCTTTGTTGTGGCTGTGGTGTAGATATAGTGTGCACTTCCTGCTAGTATTTCCCATTACTTTCTTTGCGTTATTATCCTGCTGAAAAATCTAATCAGAAGATAGAGGCCATCGGCCAATATGGTGGAAAACGAGCAGTTTTCGTTCTCTTTTTTTTTTTTTCTTTTTGTTTGATGTTGCCCATTGCCTGCTTCCACCTTTAGCGTCATATAGGATTTCAGTTAGCGCTCTTAATCAGCAGTCGTCTTAAAGTGGATTTTTCCCATGCATGCACGGCCATAGTTGTTCTTATTGTTTTGTTACTGCCGCAGCGAGGTCAGCTGAAGCGCACACAGGCACAGAACCCCTCCCTCGGTTCCCGAATAGCCCCACCTTCCTCTGCCGCATTGGCTGTCCCCTGTCCAGCTCCATGACAGAAACCAATGAGGAGGCATGGATAAGAGTCAGTCATGAAAAACTCAAGGTCGGTCCTTTTTGGGCCCTTGGTGCTTCGTGCACCACCAGTCCCCAAACTCAGATTGCTTTTCATCTCCTATTTTATATATTTTTATATTTTTTTAATTGCACTTGCTAGACTAACTCCAGAACTGATAACGGCGGGGAAGTGAAATGTGTGGAACCTTGCAGGATTTCTGTGATCAGCTTGTCATTCTGTCTGCGTCTCGTGATTAAAAAACGCTAGCGTAGCCGAGTATAGCCGAATGCAGCTTTCGGCCCCGCTTCTGACGTCTCGGATGTAGCTTTTTGCCAAATGCACCCGTACGTGATCTCGAAACACCGCGCCAGTGTCACGGTACTATCTGAACTGGGAGTTCAGTAGAGGGCAGTTGGCCTTTTTATTGTGTCTTTTAAGCAGGTGTGCAAAATGTCGTTTAAGGAGGGGAAAAAAAATGTGTGGTCAGCGAGCACGCAGGCATTCAGTCTGAAGGTGGAGGTGTAAATGTGGGTGGGTGAATGCAGTGGCGTATAGCTGCTCGGTCTGAGGCTTGGGTGGCTCTAACAAGCATTGGCTTCTTGCCAGGTTCCTGATGGGTTCCCAGTGGGTGCGCACACTGTGCCGGGGACTTCAACTCCAGCCTGAGCTGTTGTCCGGGGGGGGCGGGGGTCCAGGTGGTCCGAATGTCTCCAGATGACAGCTGCTGGGTGCCGGTGACGGGTGACAGTTGGAAACTTAACCATACCCCTGCCGTGCTCTCTCTCCCTCTCTTCCAAGCACTAACAGCGCCCTAGCACTGGGTGTAGCTGTGCAGACTCAACCTGTTGTGTTGAGAAAAGCTAGTGTTCCACTCTTGGTGGTTATGCTCCCTAGCTACAGAGAATCGTGGGGGCCCTCACTGCCTCCTGAGGCAGTCAATGGACCACGATGGATCAGGGTCGGCAGAACCCCAATTTGCCACAGCAGGAGAAAACTGCTATACGGCTACGACCAGCGCTGCTCTTCCAATCAGGGTCCATCCCAGAAAATGATTCCCGCATAGCCGCGCCCACGTTGTTCCCGTGATGAATAGTCAGTCAGATTAAGCGACGTAGCAGGTAATCGATCAGCACGATAAAGGGCTTGGGAGCTAATGGATATGTTTTGTTGTGGCACGGCCTAATCTATCATTCAGTTCTCCACACCTTATTTATTCCTTCTTTCGGAGCAATAAATTGTCTGTCAGGTTAGCGTAGGTGAGCTAGCTCTTAAAGGAGCAGCACGTTATGCGTTTGGCTGTCAGAAAGGCAGCGCAGAGGCTCCACTATTCTTAAATGTGAGGTTCGTCAAATTAAATGAGCCCCCACTGGTCACTTTTCTGCAGTGCATGTTCCTAGCTTCCGCTCCAGTGTTTTTTGGAAGCTCTAGCACCACCCCCCCATCCCCCCCAAATCCACTTTGAGATTCAAGAGCACACATGTACGCACCTTGTTTGTAGAACATCCTCTGGAGCTAGTGGGCTTCTTGATTTTAATTGTGCACGTGGATCCATGGCTGCGGGCCACCACTTGAAGTGGAAAATAGGCCCTGGGGGGTGATTTGCAGAGGCCTCGCGTAGCCCTTTTAATCGTCAGCTCCGTCGGTAATGGAGAATGACAAATGGCCAGCTTTTACTGGCTGGAGATTAACTTTAGCAGAAAAGCAAGGGTGTGTGCTAGTTTGCCCCATTTTTAACAAGAGGTGAAGTTTGCAAGGCTCACACTAACTTGGGATTTCAAAGAGCAACATGTAGCCAACTAACTGCAAAAAGCCCAATTTGGGGAAAGCTTCCTTGTTATAGCTGTGCCGCATTTTGATTGGCAGTTAGGCATGCTACAGTTGTGTAGAGGGTTTCACCATTGTCGGGAGTGTCGCTTCCACTGTGCACCCATTGGGGAATGAAAAGCAGAGACATTTTTGAAAGTCAGCGAGCCACATGACTCTGAAAAAGGGTGGCCACATGATGCGACAGAACCACAATTCACAGAACATTCATTCCAGCAAACCTGAGTAAGCTCTGGGTAATAAACACAGCTTCTGCTCTTCACTGGAAAACAGCTGGTTGCATACCTGAGTATAGGAAAGCAGTGGCCTTCAGTAGTGGTGCGCCCATGTGGAAATTTTGGTCGATACCGATATTTTTGTCTAATATTACCGATAACCAGCTAAGATCCCCACAAATCTTTAGTGAAATATATGTGAGTGACGTTACTACTTAAGATCCCCGTGAATGTTTGTTGCAACATCGTGTAACACAGGCAGTGAGACTTCAGCATTTGTTGCGCCTACTCTGGCAACTGTAGCGAGTGGTGAATGAGCCAACAAAATCCGTCATCCTTCGCTATGGAAAACGGATAATCTTCCAAGGTAATTATCTCAGTTTTTAGTGATTATCTCTTTGAATATCAATTCAAGTCTTAATATTAGCTTGCATTATTGACCAAGATTGACACAGGACTGATGTTTTGATTTTTGACAAACATTGGCCAATACTGGTGTTACAGATATATCTGGAATCTTCAAAGTCTTTGGGTGATGCATGTTATTCAGGGACCTATAGTGCACCCAGGCTAAGTCAGGTGTGAGCTCTTTGACCATTTTTAGTCAGGGAGTTGTACTTGCACGCAATGGCGGTCGTGTTATAGCTCAAGCCCATGAGTGTTCGATTCCAGTATCCTTACGCTTGATGGTCTCGTTGGGATGACACTTAGACCATGGGTGCCAACAATGTGTGGCTCACTGGTTGGGAACAGTCTCAGTCCTTGTTGATGTCATTCTCTGAGAGGGAACCCCCCCCCCTTGCTTGTCCCGTGTACACTGGCTTTCTGTAACCCTGTCTCATTTGTTCTTGGGGGGAGGGGATATGCATACAGAATGCCTGGTGCATACCGGCAGGGGAGCTTAGCTGTGCCTCGCTAGCGTTCGTCTTACGTCATCCCTTGGCAGGGACTCCCACTGCTAGCCGAAACGGCTGCTGATGGAACATTCCCCGGAGACAGCTGGAAAGTGTTCTTCCTGGGAACGACAGGTGCAGCTGTGGTCAGGGGGGGGGTCCCTCACTGGGTGTGGATACCTGCTTTGGGTAGCCAGCGTATTGGGGTGGCTAGGACTCCTGCTTTGTTTTGCATCAGCCTATGTGGGTTTCAGAACGTTTCTGAAATTATTTTTCGTATTTAAGTTTTTTTTCTTAGTGGTGCCATCACAAGAAGTGCCTGAAGAATAAAAACTTAACTCGTTGTTTTGCTGACAGGAAAGGGCACACTCGAAGCCAAAAACTCCTGCGACATTACTCCTTTAATACATGTTCACAATGGAACAATTAGTTGTGTAAATGATGCAAACGTTCACCGCAAGCTGCCACACTCAAGTCATTCACATGTGAGACGAGATCTCTTGAGAGGAATCTGAGGGATTCATCAAAGGTTTGGGAGTTTGACTGCTATTCAAGTCCTTGCTCTTTAAATTCTACTCAAAAGCTGGACGGTTGTACAGCTCAGACTTGAAGGCTAGGAGCCAAGGACTGCTTTGGAGAACACTGCAGTCTCAACGTTCATCAGCCTTTTTCTCTAGCCTACTATTCTCTACCCCTTCTTCCTGGCCCTCTTTCATCCCATCCTCTCTTTCTCCCTGTCCCCCATCAGCCATTTAGAAGTTCAGTCGCTCAAAGATGCATAAGGCATTCAAGCGACAGACAAAACGAAGCGATGTATCAATCTGTCAGAACGGAAAGCGCTTAAGTCCAGAGCTTCCCTCTCGGTGTCATTCACTTCCTGAGTCACACGCAGTCACGGTCATCCACTGAAACCACACACACACACACACACACACACACACACACACGTACGTGTTCTTCCAAGCTAGTTATAAAAATCTAAAAAGAAATTGAAGCTCATTTGTTAGTGATGCAACCCCCACCCCCATTGATGCCGTTCTGAGGTTCAGTTTAGGTTATAGTCTCCTCAGACCCGTGAACATGAGAACCTTGAGAGCCAGCGATAGATACGGCGTGATCCTGAACATTGGATCCCAGACAGGTGTCTGGATGCCGGGTCCTGCTCGTAATGTTTGTATAGAGGCGCTGCTGGGAAAGCTGCCTTTAGATCAGCTGCTGTGGGCGAAAATAACCCAAGTAGTGTCACGTGACCGAAGAATGGGAGGGGTCAGCATATCAGCGTTTCCCT
>JAAGVU020000078.1:2654079-2672636 GCA_011763525.2 Mormyrus iriodes | reverse complement strand
TTTTACTCTTTATCATGTCTATGATGTAAAGGGAATCATTGTGCGTGTAGTCATTGGGGGCTGTGATGGGAAACTGCCTGTGAAACACAGCAGATAAGTAACCGGGATGTATCTCTCACTGCAGGACTTTCCTATACTGTATCACATGGCACGACAGCACATGTGATGCTCTAGAACAGTGTTTCCAATCCGGTCCTTGCAGACTCGCACACGGTCCATGTTTTTGCTCCCTCCCAGCAAAAATGTGGACACTTTGGCAGGAAGCTGGGAGGGAGTAAAAACAAGGACCGTCTGTGGGTCCCCAAGGACTGGATTGGGAAACACTGTTCTAGAGAATACCATGCTCAGCGTTCAGGAAAGTACTTAAAAGTTCTACTTTGACAGAACTATTTATTTTACATTAATGTAATTTACGACATTATTACTTTGCATTTCTCAAGTTCCTACAGTGGCTTGCAGACATACTGAATCCCCCCTTAAATGATCAGATTTGCCTGAATTTCAAATGATACATATGAATATTTTTCCCGTCAGTGTTAATTTTGCAGACACATATTCAAAAATCAGTTATTTGTGGGCAAATCTTTTAAAGAAAAACAGAAAAGGTGACGAATTCTGCTTGCATAAGAATTCAACGTTAGTGTTAGGTATAGCCACCTTTAGCTGCAATAACAGCTCTAAGTATTTTCAGGTAGGCAGATGCCAGATTTTCACAAGTGAAGAGTAAATTTCCTCAGTAAACTCACTCATGCCATTAATATTTGTTGTTTCCGAGATGAGACCGCTAATATGCGGAAGTCAGGCTTCCTTACATGTTACAATATATGGAACCAAAACTCACTCAGTCCTCATGTAATCCAATGAAGAACTTTTTTATCTCAAAACTTACAGAAAGACCACAAAAAACCCCTCTCAAAAATGTATCATGTGGACTGAGCAAGTTTTGGAAATTTGCTCTATAATTGCTTTTTAATTAAAATTCCATTTAAAGATTGACTGGACAGAATATTTTTCTCTTAAATCCGGGGATAAATATCTGACTGGCTGGTCCTTAGTGTCTCTGTGGACAGGCCACAGAAAGTGTGAATGGATGTCATTGTTCAGTTCCCTGGGGGCAGCTGCGGCCTCGATATTAACTTCTGCGAAACTGCATTGTTCAGCGGCACTAATCTGTACTTCCTGTTTTCCTGTTTCTCACCGGGCTCCAGCGCTGGTGTGAGGTGGGATCCCCCCACCGTCTCCCATAAATAGCCTCGTCTTGGCCCACCGAAGGCTCACACTGCAGGCTGGACCATTTCTGTGGTGGGGGGGAGCCGCAGCTGAAAGTTCTCTGGCTTCACCCTCCAAGCCCCATCCTTGTCACACCACTACTTACCATCCCCTCCCAAAACATCTGCGTGGCCCCTCCCAAAACAGGTTCCCCGCCCTGCGCTCTTGCACAGCATCGCTGAAACTCTGACCGTCCCCCTCCCACTCAGATGGGCCCAAATATTCTAAATATATCCCCTGAAAAACCCAATTAGCCTCACTTCAAAGCACTGATATTTCCAGCTGCATCCTGGCATTTCAGCCCATGCCAATTCTTTCATCTATTCCCCAGGCCTCAGGAGGGTCCCGCCCACAGACGTTGGCAGGAAGTCCCTACCAACGCCCAGGGTCACAGCTAATCATGTGCCGGGCACTCGGCTCCCCAGCTAATGGAAATGACCTCTAATATTTGACGGACACCTTGGGGACCACTGTGAGGCCAAGCATGCGCATCGCATGGGTCACGTTCTGCTGTTGGCATTCATAGATGGTGCTATAGTGAATAAACTTCAGTTTTGGTACACCACATAAACAAGAGGTTTGGCTTTCCCTTTGTGGTGACTGGGTTAGTTCTAAGTTACCAGATGCAAGTTACTGCAGATGAAGCAGAGGTTATTGTTTTTGTGGCTTGGGGGGGGGGGGGAGTGAGATCTTATAAACTGAGCTATGCAAACTTGATGAATTATCAAATTACTAACCCCGCAGATTCATGGGTACTAATTTAAACACTTTGGTGTTTATGACCTCTGATGGCTGACAGGCATCTGGCATTAAGGAGGGTGGGGGGGTGGTGGGGCTGGATGCTGAGTGAGGAGAGGGGAGGGGAGAGCAGATTCTGAGAAAAGCTCTGAAATTTGGAAAAAACGAAAAGGGAGCTGGGAGTCGAGTTACACCGTGTTTAGAAATCGCGCCACGGGCCGTGTCTGGCTGTACGCTGCACCGACTCGAAAAGAGGAAATTAGTTCAAATAAACAGTCCGGACTCTGTGGTGGAAGTCCTTTTTTTGCCATTGTTATTATTCCAACGATAATTCATCCACGGTGAAGGGGAACAGGTCATCGCTGTCACACCTCTGAGATTTCAAGGAGAGCGATTGGGCTGTCCATTTGTCAGAATTATGTTTCCCTGGGCTGGTGTCAGTAACATGGATAAACAGAGAACATTTGAGCTTACAGAGTACTGCAGAATGGATAATTAACTTACAGAGTACTGCAGAACGGACACTTTACCTTACAGAGTACTGTGGAATGGATACTTACAGAGTACTGCAGAATAGACGTTTTACCTTACAGAGTACTGCAGAATGGACACTTTAGCTTAGAGAGTACCGCGGAATGGATACTTCAGCCTACAGAGTACTGCGGAATGGATATTTACTTTACAGAGTTCTAAAGAATGGAGCCCTTTAGCTTACAGACTACTACAGAATGGAAAGTTTAGCTTAGAGAGTACTGCAGAATGGACACATTAGCTTGCAAAGTATTGCAGAATGGACATATCAGTTTATAGAATTGTGCCTTATAGATGCCAGCCATTTTTGGTAGCCTTTGGTACGTACCACAATTTAAAAACTTGATGGTCTGACTTGTTTCCCAGCATCCTCCTGCTGAAATCTCACCCATGTTTTTCCAACAATGCATTTCCTCCCCATGGGAGATTAACACTCGAAAAGAAGAAAGGATGAAAAAACGCTGGTGCCAGCCTGAAGAGGATGTGTGCATATTTTTCAGGGGAACAACTTCTGCATCGCCGTGGCAGCCCGCTTTCCTGGCCCATGCGCCAGAGAGCACTGTAGGTGCAGGAGCCCTAGGCCGTGGCCCCGCTGGGGCTGTCTTCCAAACTGGGGCCTCTTGGGGCGGGGGGGGGGCGTTGCTTTACTGGCCGTTGACCTCCGTCTGACAGGACCTGGTCAGTGTCCCACTGCAGAAGGTCATGGCATGGCCCACGCAAACACATATCTCCAGCGTGTCTGTGTGGCAGCCCAGTGTGTCTCCCTGGTAGCCCTGGGCCTGTTTCACACAAGTCCTTGGGTCTGCATTTGCGTGCAAGCATGTGCGTGCATGTGTGACATTATTTTGATCCATACAAGAATAACCTCAATTTTATAAAACATCTGTGCCTGCAATCACAAAAATAAAAACATAAAATGGTAAAAGTCTTGAATTTTGTGTGGCTACTAATAAATAAGGTTAGGGCTGGGTAGGGGTTAAGGTTGTAATAGCTGGGATTAGGGTTATGCCCAGAGAAATGAATGGAGAATGCCCACAATGATATAGATACTTAATCGGTGTGTGTGTGTGTGAATATTTACATGCAGGGTTGTGGCATTTGTGGTGGGTGCTGTGTTTTATCGCCCATGTGTTTGTGTGTGTGTCTATTCTCGCAATAGAGAAGGGGTGGGGAGCGCTCACCAGGATCCTGCCAAGTCACAGAGCCACTGGAACAACAAAAGCCAGGGAAATGGGAGAACGTCTTTCGTCTGGATTTACCCCTGGCGTCCCTTCCCCCCAGCCTCCATCACCCTCCCCTCCCTTATTCCCATGGGTCGCGCCCATGTCCTGATCTTGCACGCGGGGACACGTCCCAGGCCTGTTAGCAAAGCTCGCTTTGCTAAGCTAAGCTCACATGCGGGACGGGCTGCGACTCCTCATGACTTTATTTAGTCATCATACTTCTCCTCTCTGGGAGGAGGTCAGTAGATTCCGATGACCTAATTCATAGCAGAATATTCAAAATCTATGTTCTCCCATGTTGTCTGCTTCGTTCCTCCCCTCAGATCTATGACTACTTGTCCCTGGAGCAGAGCAAAAAAATTCATCTGAACAGCTTGGATGCGATTCTGAAATCAGAGGAACTCGTCGGGGAAAGTCTCTTTGGACTTTTGGTCTCACCGCTAGATCGCAGGAGTTCACTGACTCCCAAGAAGTACGGGTAATCATTAAGGTGTGATTTATAACAATAAGGTACTTGTAACGACCTTTTAAAGCTACATAGGATGGTCAGAGACGTCAAAGGGCCATGATTTATCGAGGAAAGCTGTTTAACGTGTTTCGAAGCCGTCGGTGGGAGGGATGTTATTCATGGAGACGAGGACAGGAGAGATTCAGCTGCGGTCAAACGGCATCAGTCTCTCAGATGTTTCTCCTCATCATGTCACACAAGGAGTGCAGACTTTTACCTTTCAACAGACAGCACAAAGGCAGTCTGAGTGTTTTTGCAATGCTAAATACATTTTAGCCAAAAACATGTGCATTGTAAGGAATTTATTCCCCAAAAGAGCAAATCAGCCTTTTTTGACAAGAAATAACAAATATGACTGTTTTCATTTTCCATTTCCAGTCATGGCCTATTGTCCTTGTTGTTACTTTAGTCGAATCCTCAGCTGCCTACATCGATTTTTACTGAGGTTAGTCTCATGACAGAAGTGGTGGTTCTTTATAGGAAAGGTCCAGTTAAACTGCATATACAAATTTGGCTTAATGGAATAACACAAAGCAGGGAATATATGACTCTTAAAACCACATATTATGCTGAAGAACTGATAACCCAGTTTAGACTTTTTGACAAAATGGCTTGACCAGGTTTTATAGTTAATATTTCATCCAATATTTCAATTTCAGCTAAGATTTGTACTCCGTTGTTGGATTTAAGGGAAAATTTTGGTCATTCTGAGTTTTTATGGCTGAGACGCGTCAGATGTTTTTTTTTTTTTAACCAAAAAGAAATGACGTGGCGTCTGCTGAATGCGAGCTTTGTCCCGGCATCCATTTCGAGACAGTGGGAAGCGTTCCTGGCTTTGGGATAGGCAGGTGTCTGAAAGGGGGAGGAGTCATAGCATTAGTCCAGGTCCGTCATTTCCTGGGTTTCTTTATTAGGTTCCAGCAGGGGCCATTCTAGGATTTCTTTAAGGTGGGGGCCATAATTTATACAGAGGGGCCATCCTTATCATTAGCCAATGAAATGTCTTCAATTGTTGAGTGACAGGGGAGGGGGCACTCTGAGGGCCAATCAACTTTCAGCTAGGGCCAGTGCCCCTGTGGCCCCGCCCTTGCATGCACCTCTGGGTTCCAGGGAAGGACAGCTCCACCAGAAACTGCACTTGAAGTTATGTTCCACTTCCATGGCTCATAACCCTCTTGTTGTCTTTGACCTCACCGTATGGTTAAGACCGAAGCTTCTCTCTCCATCATGCTGATTACAACTGCTTCATTGTTTCTTTTGCATATTTGAAACTGTTATGTATCAGGAGGGCATTGATGATATCACTCGTGTTTTGTATGTCACCTGAAATATTAAATTTAATAGATGCTTTTATCCAAAGTGACATACAATTGAAAGAACACAATCAGGCAATTCCTAAAGGGACTAGGGTTAAGGCCCTTGCACAGGGCAACAGCAAAATCACACAGTCAACCCTGGGATTTGAACTGGCAACCTTCTGATCACAGGTACAGCACCCTAACCCACTGAGCCACACAGTGTCCTCTTCAGCCCACAGCAAAACACAATAGACAACTCAACCTGCAACACCATCTGGGCTAGCTGGTGTTTTAATCATGCTGGGCTCTAGTTGGCCTTGTTTTGTCCCAAAGCCCTTCGTCCTTCATCTAAATCCCCTTTATGCCTTGGAGAGGGAGACACTTTTATGCTCCTTGTGTGTTTTGGAGGGCTCGCTCTGTGGAGGAATGTGCCACTTAGGGTCATGCTGGAAACTAGGCTTCCTTTTTCATCCCGTATCAGAAAGTTAAACAGCACGCGGCGGCGTATCGCCTTACCGCCTGCCTTTCGGAGAGCAGCGGTTTTTATAGCCTTATGAAGTCCTGACAATAGTGCTGCCGTGAGGGCCACCGCAGGGGGCCATTTCAAGGGGAACCCGGGAGAAACATCGAGTTCTACAAGGCCACCTGTCTGGTGGAAGGTTTTCCGAAGACATTCCAAGGAGAGACGTGCCACACATTCAGGTGTAACTCCAAGTTCATCTTTCCGCCTCTTTTTGAGACCCATGGAAACTCAGGTTGATCCCTGAAATGCCTCTTTGCCAACAAAATGCAAATAAGCACAATTTCTGCCAACAAAGTGCAAATGGATGCAGTGTCCCTCAAACTTCCATGTTTATTTCTGTTGTTGTGCTTGTTTATTTTCATGCAAACCAAGCCAAACTTAACTGGGATAGTGTGCCAAATGTCACTGTCCTCTCAAATATCACTTTGGCAAACAGCGGCAGCCTGGGGGTTTGTGCATCTGTCTTGAGCCTGATATGAATTATTCTCAATTTAGTGCTGCATGAAGAATGACCATTTTTTTCCATGAGAAATGGTTTTAACCTGACTGGAGAAAGTATTTTATTTATCTATTTTTCTAAATGGGTAGTTTAGAATTACTGGGCTGTGCTTCTAATGAAATATCACCACTCTGAAATGTGTGTTAGCATAACACAGAGAATCTCAGATGCTACGCATCCCAGTTACCAAACGACTGTAAACAATTGAAGTAGTTACCACTTTTTAAGTCACCTAAATGGTATGGAGGGTAGACCCACAGAAAACTACAGTATATATCCATCAATCCATCCATCCATCCATTCATCCATCTATCTTCCAACTGCTTACCCAGTACAAGTTTGTAAGTAGTGCATATCAATTATGATGATTATTGTTTCTCTCTTATGACACTCGTTTATTCTTAAAGTCCTGTATGTATGATATTGATTCTTTCTCCGAGATCATTTCCCACAGAAAGGCATGACAGGAACATTTATCAAACGTAGGCAGTTCTTTTGATGTGCACATGTTCCACATGCAGTCACAGTGTTTACCGCCACTCAAACCATGCATTTCCACGGGGCTTCCAAAATAAATAAACCTGTCTTTTATTTAAGAGATGTTGAAGCAGCATGTTCTGCTAACCAGCTAGCTAACTACCATCTTGGGGGCCCCCATCCATATATGCAGTCTTCAAGCCCTTTGTTCATCTAAAGTCTTTCCTTAGTAACAATTTAATTTCTTTTCTCTGTATAGCTGAACGTCATCCAGAATTGCTCATCTGAAAACGCTCCTGCTGTTAACCCAAAGAAAATACAGCCAACTGGTAGAGTTTCTCTCTCTCTTCTTGAGGACTTCAGGACCAATCCAAAACTAGCCCTGGTCATACTACACACTGCTCTATACAATGCCCAGTGCCACCACAGGTAAATTCAGGGCAACATTACTATGTCTTTCAGCTGCTGAGATAACTTCTTATTGGCTTTTGTCATCAGGTAGAGCTGAACGAGGAGTTTTAGGAGGCAGTAAGAGAGAGATCATCTGCTGTCATCCCAACATCCTCAGCTGTAGACGGTGAAACACTGCCAAAACTACAGCTGTAAACCATGCAGGATCGCTGTTTTTAATGTATAGCACCAAATATCAGTTCAATTGTGGGAAGCCCAGGATTATGAAAAAGTCACAGTGTTTCCAGTATTTGTTTACTGGTGTCCGATTCAGCTAAACTAGAGAAACAGACCTTCTTTTTAGCCTGCAGGCTTGACTCACCGTACTGTAAGGTGACAGCAGCTAACTGCAGCGTCAGTCGACCTTATAAACAACTACCTAGGGCACCCTCTACTGAGGGGGCAGCAACTTAGCAAACTGCTGGCCAGGGCCGGCTCTACTTTCTCAGGGGGATTTACTAGGGCGGCCCCCCACCAAAAAAAACTGATAATTATTTCACGTCATCCACAATGCAGGTAATTTGGGGGCCCTAAGTATCTGCCAATTCTGCCTTTCAGTGCATCTTGGGTAAAACGCCTTTTTTGAGGTATTGTGTACTTGTGTCTGTTACGTATTCAACTCAGAGCATTTTTTCACTCATTTCCTTTTCAGATTGGTAAAATGGTATGATCGTGTTGTGTGAAAGGCTGCGATAAGTCCATGATAGAAATGGTAGAAAAGTTAACAAGTGTTTTGTAGCAGAGATGACAAAGTGGCATCGGATGGCCTGGGCTGCAGCAGTGAGACGCAAAATCATCACTTTCACCAAGATATCTCCGTTTATGTGTGCTTGCTCTCGACATTTTCATAAAGCTCCTGGCTGATCGAGGTTTTTACACACAGAAAAGTGTTGGCATGTTGTGTACAGAGGTCCTTTACAAAATGCCCGTCAACTCGTTGGAAGAGATGTAGAGGAGACTAGAAAAATTGCACATAAACTGCACATCTAAGAATCCACATTAGGAATCTTTGCCAGAAGAATGAGATCTTAACAGGAATAATACCCATGAATGGGATACTTCCATGTGAAGGAGCCACATTTTTGGATTCGATTGTCACTGACAAACCGATGTTCTGTAGTTCTGTAGTCTAACTATAGTTTAGAAATGCGTTGTTTACTGGTGAATCTCATGTATCAAAATGAATTTCCATTTTATGCAACTTCGTGCCAATTTTATGCTTTTACTCCACTATCCACAATATTAAACCAAAAGCCTACATCAAACAAACAAATAAACAACCAGACACATGAACAGTTACGCCAAAACAACCAGACATATGGACAGTTTCATTCCACAGGCCATAACTCTGAAGGACACTTAAGTGTTGAGGACAATACTTATGCAATATCTGCTATCACCAAGCATCCCCTGCACCTCATGTATATATAGCAGCCAGCATCTTGCACTATGCCACCCTTGCACTCTCTTTTGTACATACTGAATTTAATTTTTTTTTGCTGTATTTTTTCCTGTCCTGTTTAAGTACACTTACAGCAACGACCAACCAAAGACAAGTTCCTTGTATGTGTAAACATACTTGGCCAGTAAAGCTGATTCTGATTCTGAAACAACGGAACTGAAGAGTTCTTCTGCCATTGTGTCAACCTGCAATTTATAAATGCATTGTGTTGATGTTTTATGCTGTTGGTCGCTTCTAATTCTGTTGCGCATTTTACAATTGCTTTTGTCCCAATTTTGTATGAACAATAAAGTGCGTACCATGACATTATTCATAAATGTGTTGTTCCTTACTGTCCTTATCAACAGCGTAACGTCTAAATTACGTATGGAAACCAAATGTCCATGGGCTTCAAGGGATTTATAATTATGGAACTGTTCCCTGTTCAGGTATACGCACTTACACCGTAAACAAGGTTCATTATGTTATATTCGTTATGTCTAAGTACAAGGTTGGAAGCAGCAATGTGGGGTCAGCACTCCAACTTCAGTCAGTTTGCATGGATCAATGTTGTGTATAGCTGATAATTTGTCCAAATAACAGTCCCTGGCATTCTTGCTGAGTTTGTTCCTATATGGGATTCTTTCATTCTCCAGTTTTATACCTTCAAATGCTGTAAAAGTCAGTCAGGATCTTTCCTTCTACTGTACCACTCACTGTAAAGATACCTCCAAAATGGCCTCTTGATGATGTAAACACACGTGACTGAAAGACCGATAGCAAGAGTCGGCCACACGTATTTTTTATACACACACACGCCTTGTATATTTTGTATACACCTTGTTACTTTGTCTGGGCCCCCTGGTGCCTGCCAGGCCCCAGACAGCTGCCAAGTCTACCTATGCCTGGATCCGGCCTTGCCATTGGCACCAATCTACCCCCTCGCCCTCGCCACCCTCCCAGGCTTCATCCCCATGCCTGCCTGGAATGCACCATCCAGGACAGAGTGAAATAGGGTGGTGAAAATTGCCAGGGCGGCTGCCTGCAGTCTTCAACTGGTCCTGGCTAAAGTATAGCCTGCACGACTGCTGCCTCTAGTGGATGGTAATTTCGGCTGAGGGCTGGTGGGCAGGTAAAACTCGCTCCCCTGCACCATTGCTCCCTTTTGCTGGAGGGGCCGACCTGGTAGCCCCTCCCTCCACAGGAGGACCCCAGCAGGGGGGAGAGCTAGAGGCATTCTCACAGCACTCCACTGACCTCCATTGCTGTGTTTGCTTTGGAGTGGGAATCGAGATTCCTGGGGGGAAGATGAGAGGAGGAGCAGGAGGAAGAGGGAGAGAGGAGGACCCGCCGTTATTTACAGTCTGAGGCCGACCAGGTCTGGCTCCGCCCTCCTCACTGTGCCTGCAGGTGCCTGGCACAGCCGGCAAGGCAAGAAAGCTCAGCGGAGATCAGCCACGATCAGCATCACCCCCCCGCATAGCAGCATCCTCAGGGAGGCGTGTGTGTGGGGGTGTGAATCTTAGGGTGTTCATCACGGCCAGGCCCACAGAACAGCCCCCCCCCGGGGAGTTCTGATTAGGGGCTAAGTGTAGCCAAGGCTTTTGGTGGGAGTGTATCAGAGAACCTGAGCACACGAGATGTGAGAACGTGCCTGTGTGTGTGCATGTATGTTTGTATCTCTGCATATATATGTGTTTGTACATGTGTATATGTGTCTGCATGCACAAGTGCATGCATGACCACGTGTGTGTCTGCATGTGCATGTGTTATGTGTGTGTGTGTGTGTGTGTGTGTGTGGAATTCAAATCCCAAGAACAGCATGTTTTCAAAATATCCTTACATGCTCTTCTGTTGACGGTTCCCTATAAACGAGAACATCCTTGGCCAGAAAACGTAACCTCTTGGCGCGTCGATCAAGAAAAAGAAAAAAAAAAAAAAACCTCACACCCCCCGCCCCCTATGTATGTTCTGTTTTGAAAAGCTGAACTTTCCAGTTTGACGTTCTCGACCCGAGTGGTGACAGCATCTGCTGGTTACGAATCTTCCCAGAATATTAAATTAGCGGTGCTTGGCGTTCATTAGGAACAGTCATCGGTGAATAAGAGCGGATGATGTCAGCGGCCTTTGGCCGGACAGAGACTCCCACTTGGCGGCGAGCTGGGTCCTGGTGCCTCAGAGTGGAGACGGTACGTCGAGGCAATGCATCGTGGGTCAGGGCCTCCTGTGCACTGTGTTCTGGTCTTCATAGTGTTCATGTGAGGTTGAAGGTCGAAGAGAAGCCAGGGGGGTTATTGCTGATGGTACAGTCCAGCCATCAGGATTTCCAAGTATTGTCCATCTGTGCCCCCCCCCCTCCCCGGCTCATCCCAGTGGGAGATTCCAAAGAAGACCTTTGCCCGGCACATAAATATTTATCGTCACAGCTGGCTTTCTTTGCAGCGTGCTTTTGCTAACGGCCAGTCGCATTAGCAGACTTGCACGTGTCCACTACGTCGCAGCACCGCTTGAAGAACGGAGATGGATGGGCAGCGTCAGAAGGCGGGGGAGGGGGGAATTCAGGGAATTCTGCACATGCGTTTCTGGTTCCCGCTCAGACCGCCAAGGAGGGTGGGAGAGGGCCTAATGTGTGGCGTCACAAGGCCTGTGACGGGCTGGCTGCTGGGTTAGCCGATGAAGTCAAGTAGGTTTACTGACGCTCACATCTACATGTTCTGAGCCATCATCCTGTGTCCGAGAATCTGTCGTCAAGGATATGCGGTGTTTAGGTACCCAAATAAAACTGGGCCGTGATGAAGGGCTCACTTCACCCCGAAGATGGATCTGTGTTTTGAGTTCGAGGAGAGGCGAGTGCAATTGTCCAAATAATAGCACGTTTTTTTTAGAGGCATGCAAAACAATTGCAAACACCTAAATCACCACACTGCAGAAGTAAAAAAATAAAATAAAATAATAATACACACAAACGAACATCTCTAAAGACCTGTTAAACAGAGCATATTTTATCCTTCTGTGTTTGGACAATGTTGGGAGGCAGAAGGGTGGGGGCAGCATCTGGGGAATCTGACTTATGCTCAAAATAGGAAAACCGATCAAATTGTATTCACTTTTTTTGGCCGAAAATGTGATGCTTACAACCGCACTGCCAAAAAATAGAGAGACTCTAGTAGAGAGTAGCTCTGTCTTACTCAACGAACCGCAGTAACCCTGATGCAGCTGTATGTGTAATGGGTTAATGGTTTAACTTCAGAGTAAACACTTTACGTTTGGAATTAAAAACTATTGCTTTAATTAAATTATCCAGTGGTAAGACTTTCCTGCTGTGATTAACATCAGATATCACACAAAATCATCCTCTTTGTTTATATCATACAGAAGCATAAAATGTGTAGGCCCCGCTCTGCCCAATCCGCAGTTTTTCCAGAAGCTTCTTATTATCATCAGTATTATATAATAATGTGGAATTTCTTCATTTCTGCCTCACACTACGTAAAAAGCTGATAAAGATCTAAGATCAACAATTTATATCCATTCACTAAATGGGAGATTTATCGCACAAATTCACACTTCGCACACTAGCTACTTTTTTGGAACTTATCTTGATACGCCTTGAAAGCGGTAGTAGGTGGTTTGTCGGATGTGCATGGATGGGCCTTCACATATCGCCGATAATGTTTTTATGGTCTCGTTAAATTGCGGTATGAGTCACTGATCACGAAGCATAAAACACAGCAACAGTGGGCAACCTCTCCAGCGTGCCTGAAATCTCAGTAAACGCCCCAAAACAACAGACTGGGATAAGCAGCAGTCCAGCCACCTTATAAGGACAATCCATAAATTCCAGGCACTGAAATAAAGACTATGAGTGAAGCTTGGATTAAATTATCCCCCAGAATTCTCAAGCTAACATGTCAACCGGATGCACAGTGCCAGCACCCCTGGAATGTACCACCGGGTTGAGGGGGAGGCAGAGGAGATACGTCACTCCTTCTACATGTTTCCTTTTTTTTTATATCTACCCATCATTTTCCTCAGTGCCTCAATCACTCCATACTCATAACCCCAAAACTGCCTCAGAAATGACACCACGAAGAGTCGTTACTCCCGGGTTATACCACAGGGAGAGAGCAGGGGTGGTCTGAGTCGCCTCTTTCCCATCTTCATCTACAAACTGTGCCATCCAAGTCCTCCACAACTATACTTGCCGTTGACCCTCAACTGCTCAACAGCACGACTGCATACCTCTCCCAGTCCCCCCCGCCTCTCTCCTTTCTGTCTGCTCCCACCTAAATGAATACAAATTAGTGTTTTCTTTCTTAGCTAGACAGCAAAGAATGTTATCCCAAGTCCAACTTTTTTTTTTTCCTAAGAAGCAATATTGTCTTAAAGAAAAATAAATGCAGGGAATTCTTGAGGATGCAATCAGAGTGTGATAAAATTGCTGCTAATGTTTCAGATCGCTGGACCTGAGGATGGAATCGTGGCTTGATGGATTCAGCCCAGCCTGGAGCTGACATTTTTACGAGGGGGTAGTGCTCCGATTGCCTCCGAAAGTCCCAATTTTCTCTCACTCACCAAAACAAGGGGGAGAAAAAAAAACACAAACACACTTTGTCTCTATACTTTACTGTGGGAAACATGTTAAATGTCCCTAGAAGGAGTATTTCCATCCATTTTACCAAAAGAAAGAAGTCTTTCAGAGAAATTAAGGCAGGTGATTTCTTTGGTGAAGTTTGATTACCTGTTTTGTTAAATTAATCATTCTTAAAACCAGATTTATACTCTATAATGCTTAGAGATGCACTGGAGCAAATTTATGTTTTATAGGAGCTGTAAAATCAGTCTGATAGCGAATAACTTACAATTACTAACTATGAAAGATAAAATACACATTTAGACAGGACCATTATTTATGAAGCTGTTCAGAGTAATTCTTTAAAGTTGTGGAAAAGCAATCTGTATTCAACAACAAATAGGTGATTCACAATGACTTCACAATCTTCTAACCACTTGTCCTGGTTGGGGTTACTGACTTGATCAAGATGTCACTGTGTGGTAGGGTAACACTAGATCTATAACACTTTGGAAGGTGGGATAACTTCAGGGTCTCACCTACATGATAAAAAGTAAACAACTTATAAATTCATTAATAAATTATAAAATTAATAATTGAATTATCAAAGAAATTACAGATTTGAATTTTTGATGGTAGCGATCAAAAGGGAATACATTTTGAGATCCTTTTATCCTTTGAATAATAGTATTGAACTGTAAAAAATTTTCTACAAAATATGCAGATAAGACTGCAAGGGTGAAAGACGATGTACAGAAAAGAGCCAAAGTCTGACAGTATAAACATTTGTGAAGGGATCTCCATTGCTTTTTGGCCCTTGCAGGAAAAGATGTGTCAATCCTGGATTATTTGACATACAGAATTGTGAATGATTGTATCTAGCAAAAACAGATTTTAGTTGTCCGTGCGTGATAAGTTTACTGGACTTCAGAGGTGGGTAATTCAGGTCCAGAGAGTCAAAGTCCAGACCATGATTTTGTTTCAGCCAACCAGATGAATACTCTATGACTGTGATCAACTCTGTGACTTTATACTCAACTAGTTGGCTGAAACAAAATTTTGGTCTGGACTTTGACTCTCTGGACTTCAATTACCCACCTCCATTGGACTTGCACTTTTGCCATCCTCACCTGGGGGGACGTGCCCAAAGCCAACGCAAATGACCTTTTAGTGCATTCATGTGAAAGTAGAATGTGCATTTCACATTAGCTGTGAGCATATGTGAGTCTTTAAGAAAAGGTGATCTCGAAGAGCTTTAACATGTCATCATAAGAACAACCGTCATCATTATGTAACTGCAGTCATGAATGCCACTGGATAAGAGCTTATATTTCTCTGCTTTATACTGCTGTGAAAAAGTACCCCCCCTTCCTGATTTCCTCCAGTACAAAGTTTTGACACTGAATGTTTGCAGATATTCGACCAAAATCTAATATCAGGTGAAGGGTACCTAAATGAACAAATAGTACATTTATTATTATTTTAATGAATAAAGTTATCAAACACCAATTTTTCTGTGTAAAAAAAGTCGTCCCCCTGCCTTCCTAATCAAATCAACCTATTAAAAGAATAGTTAGCTTACTGAACACAGCCAGGCTTGATTAGAGCTAGAGATGGTCAACATAAATCTCAGATAGTCTCAGATTTTCTCAGAATTAAGTTTCCAACAGAAAACAAGAACATTCCAGAAGTCTGAAAAATAGTTGTTGATTTTACCAAACTACAGCAAGAACCTGAATCTACAGAGAACAGTAGTGTATCGTCCCAGTAATGACCAGTCTACCGATACCTATCCAAGGGTACAGAATAAACTTAGAAGAAGCAAAAAAAAAAATATATATATATATCATTAAAATATCATTAAAATATATATCAGGCTTTTCTTGCCTCAACTAAGGTGAATTTCCATGACTCCACAATTAGAATGAGAGTGGGTAAAACTGGGCTTCTTGGTGGAGTTCCTTGGTTGAAACCAATGCTCACAATGAATATCATCAATCCTTGTCTAAAGTTTGCCAAGAAGCACCTTGGATGGTCCCCAAGCCTTTTGGAAGAATGTTCATGGGCCAATGAGTCAAAACTAGAACCTTTTGAATGACATGGGTGCCATTATATCTGACAAAAAGCAAACACAGCATTCCTTAGTAAGAACCTCATTCCAACAGTCAAGCGTGGCTGCTGGTGGTAGATAGGAGATACTTTGCTACCTTAGTACCTGGACAACTGGCCTCCATTGAAGGAACAATGAATCCTAATGGAGAAGGTAAGGTCATCCATTCATCACCTGAAGCTGAAATGCAGCTCTTGCATAAAGAGAATGTTTATAGCTTTGGAATGACCTAGTCACAGTCCAGGGCTAAACCCATTTGAGATGCTATAGCAGGACATCTAGCAGTTTATAGTCAAATATCCACAAATCTTGGTGAATTAAGGCCTTTCTGCATAGAAGTGTGATTTATAAGCCTTCCACAGGGATGTGAATGATTTGCAGGAACTGTATGGTTGTAGTTAAAGGTGGTGCATCCAGTTATCCCTGTGCCTGTCAAACACCATGTGAAGGTTGGGATAACTTTGCTTATTAAATGGAATATGTAAAACAATGTTATGATCTGTCTTTGATATTCCTTTTATTTAATATTAGAATTTTTATGACGATCTAAAAAGTCACTGTCAATCTATGCAATAATAGAGGAAATCAGGAAGGGGGCAAATACTTTTAAACGTCATCGTAAGTTGCTCGTGTGTCTCGTCCCATCGATCATAGGAGACTAAAGAGTTGCTCCTGATGTCTAATACTTGGACTCTGGACCACATAATCCTGTTGTTTACGTGAAGAATGTCACGAAGATAGATGGCCTCAGTGCTGCGAGGAGTTGGTCAAGATGGCCGTCTTGGTGTAAACCACTCACTCTTGGCCCTGCGATAGTAGCCGGGCCGACCCTCATTTGGCAGACACCCCCCCTGTGTTTAATCTGGCAAAGGGATTGGTCCTTTGATGGTTGGGTCCTGCCTCTGGCCAGGGCGACAGTTGAAAGTGCTGCCATGGCCGTCCTCATAGATCATTCCGGCAGCCTGCGTTTGATGTAGGAGGGCCACCCTGTGCGGGTGGGCTACCAGTGCCTTCCCTGGGCAATCAATCCTCTGGCTCCACCTGGGACCCGGCCCCCCCCTCCCATCTGTTCATGACCTCTGCCCTGCTGACCAGAGACCCCTATCACCCGGAAGCACTTTGCGCTGAGCGGGACTGTGACATAGCACAAAAGCTAAAACTAACACCGGCCCCAGTCATCAGCAAATCATACACTTTATGTTTTCAGACACCCCTAGTTTGTCACACACTGATCTGTTTGATCGACTGAGATGAGAGAGAAATGCACAAAAATAAAAAAATTAAAAATAAACATTTCTGCACATTTTAACTCTTTGATTTTTCGAACTCCATTGTGAAACAGTGAGCTGGATAGTGTTTTGCAAGATATAAAGATGCATTCCTTATACTTAAAAAAATCCCCATCCTTTTTTCCATAAAAGAGGGAAAAAATGTTACTTTCCTTCAAATCTTCGAGGAGATGTATGTCTTTTTGCATATTGTTTTGCTAAACGCTCCCACGTAACTTCGTGAAGACAGGCAGGTTATGGTGATTGGCAGGCGGAGAGCATCGCATACTCTTAGCTCACTCTGTCTTAGCCTGAGAAAAATGCAGCTGATTCCCCCCGCCACAGAAATAACTCAAAGTGACGGCTCCCCCCGATCTGTCTGATCCTGTGTCCCGCCGCAGTCTCGGAGCGAACCCGGAGCTCTGTGTCGCATCTCTGCTCCAAGGCGGCAAAGAGCGTGGCCAGAATAACTGCCGACGGAAGCCCGGAAGGGACAAACCGCAAGGTTACTTGTGGTTAGAAGGCCCCCAACCACAACAGTGGGGCTCAGTGTTTAAGAAAGCCATGATGTAATGAGAAATCTCACAGATGCCTTATGAGTCCCGCTCTTACATTACTGATCTTACCAGAAGATAACAGGTTACAATTATGTACATGCAGAACAACATAACAGCTACACGGAATTTTTTGTGACACGCTACTTGAGGAGACACAAGTAACTTAGTATCTCAATTACTACTCAAGTACAAATCAAGAACAAATATAGGAACTGCATGAAATACATGAACCATTATACTCTATTTATGATGAACTAACATGGAATTAGTACGTGACCAACACTTAGTTTCCGGTTAAATAATACATTAACTAAGAGTGTAAGAATACATATTATTTGCGGCCCGTCGAGTAAGGTGTTAACGAATTTTTTCAAGTCGACGCTAAAGTAACACTCATTTAGCCCCAAACAAATAAGCCGATATTTAAGGTACAACAGAGCCATTTTAGGAATCACAAAAGCTAATTTTGTTTTCCTTAGGGACTGAGTCACCATTTAAGTCTTCTCCCATGAGTAGTAACACAACTCTCTCTGCCTTATGCAAGCAAACCATCAAGCGCACGCACACAAATCATGGCGGCCACAATCTCCTATGATCTATTAAGACGAATTGAGTCCCCTCTGTTAGCTAACATGCCGCCTCGCTTTCTTTCGCCCGTATTTTCTTTTTTAAATGATGCTGTCTGGTACCTGTACTCCCTTCATCTTTTCCTCCATCCTGCAGCGAACAAACACACAGGTTGACACAGCGGTCTGGACGAAAGCAGCTCGTACCCGAGACTCGTACGAAGATCACGCGCTGTTTTGGCCCGCTGGTGCAGGGCCCAATCAGCTGGCTGCGCTTCCTTTGTTGATATCATGGATATTGTGACACGTGGTGTTATGTCACACATAATTGGTCCTGCAGATAAATCCGCTAACATGCACATCGTTGGCGTCAAGCTGCTGTTACTGGCTGTACCTTTGTCTGCAAAAGAATATTGCAAAAAATCTCTATTTGTAGTGCATTTAACATAATTTGTGTTAAAGTTGTTCATTTGTATAAAATGATGCTTGAATGCTGTACATTATTAGTATTACATAATTACAGAAA
>JAAGVU020000078.1:2640444-2653979 GCA_011763525.2 Mormyrus iriodes | reverse complement strand
TAACAAAAGTAATTATGTAGGGCAAAGATCAAACCTTCAAGACCTTCATTAGCTAGCCCGTGGTTTGGGTGACAGAAGTGTCCTCTAGTGGTCAAAGGGATTCATGCGTCAATTACTGTAATATTTATACGAGTGAAATACTCTACGATGCAAGAGAGGTATTTAATCCAAAAAAACTCTTGAACTGTGTAACTGTGTAAAAATCTAAAGAGCGTAATTAACAGTGTCATTTGTCCAACCAACTTTGTTCTGTATTTTAATGAATTAATGAAAAATACAGGAAAGAACATTGTTCTTTATGAAAAAGACAAAGAATGTCAGAGAATGACACAGAAGAAATAAAGTTTTAAGAATAATTCCACCTAGAATATTTCATAGATGGTTTTTGGTTACGGTAAGTCCAGCTTAACACCAACATACTATTCCAGCCTGTTTTTGATTTATAAGAAGTCAGTTTACCAAAGAATACAAAATTTATTTACCGTGACCTTGTTTTGGAAAACAGGCTGATAGTTAGAGGGAGTTTTAATGTTTGGACAGGGGTGTTTGTTTTGGGATGGCAGAGGAAAAAAAAACAGGCAGGTCTTCAAATGAAGCAGTATTTAAATGATATTCCCAGTGAAAACCCAGAAAAGTGTGTTCCTAAGTTTGCCATACCGGGGGGGGTGGTGTTGCGGGAAACAGCCTAGTGCCCAAAGTCAGCTACAGTGACGCTGTGTGGCCCGGGTCCTCAAAATAAACACATGGGGGATAAAAGAAAGTAAGTAGATCAGAGGCTGTGTCCTTGCGTAAGACATTTACTATACAGTTATAGGCTGCAGATACAGCCGACTGCAATTTCTGAAACCAGGTACCTTAACAGGCATTGAGTTCCTTGCCATTTTAGTTCAGTCCTAGAGGGCATTGGTTATCAGTGTCCATGTTGTTTGCTTTTTCAGTGAGGCGGTCATCGCTGTGTATGGAGATGAGGGTAGCTTCGTTCACGATGAAATGAGGGCTGGCCAGGGTTTGGCATTAGTGACGACGTCCAGTGTAGGGGCAGAGCCACTTGGGACCGCAGGGTGACAGAGTGTGGGAAAGACACAGGCAGGGGCTTGCACAGGATAAGGGCCAATAAACGGTTAAAGGATGTTGAGGTTAAAGGACACGTAAAGTTTAGGGGGCACGCAGCCTGATTTGGTCACATGCAGCACTTATTTTGACAAACCTGCATTCCTTCAGGAATGTAACACCATGTGATCAAGCATCAGGCTTACAAGACCTTATACATACGGATGTTTTCCCATTCAACGGCTCTTCAGGTGCCCAGCTCTTTTCTGAGCATGCTCAGGTACAACCGTGGGACTTCCTGTAAGATTGACGGAGTCTGCACCCAACAGGTGGAGTTTGTGTGTCTGCTCGATGCTCTTGCAGAGGTCAGGTGGCACCGTCGACTTGTTCTCCCACCTTGCAGAGAGGACTTAAAACATGATCTGTGTCCTTGGCAGAATATGTAAGCCTGACATGGCTGTGGGAGTCTGGACGGGAGCGAGCCGGGGAGGGCGTAGCTGCTAGGTGTCCATCAGACTGGAATTTCTGTTCTCCAGACACTCAGGAAAACGGAGGGAACTGAAGCAGGGGAGATAATGGCCTCTGGAAATAGAATTGGAGGAATCTTAATGGGGCAGAGTGCCGAGGGGGGGTCTGTTGTGTATCAACGGCCCGTAGGTGGGTGAGAGTATAGGAGGAAACATTAAACCGGTGGAATATTCAATGACGCACCGGGCTCTTGACACCGAGAGTGGTACTTCAGAATCCTACGTCTATGTGTGTGTCTGTGGGTGTGTGAGTCCATGTGGACACAGGCTTCACTATCTCTCTGGTCCCTGCAAATGCTGTAAAGAAAAAAAAAGATGTTTGTTATCAAGTATCGCCTGTTAGAACAGGATTTGAAATCATTAATTGCATTAAAACACCAGCTCTTCCAAACATGGAAGTTCAAACGTGTGTCCAGGGTGATTCATCTGATCATACAGATCTTGGTTTGTAGGTGAAAAATACATGTGTTTCTCTGCCTCAGAATGAAAATGCTTTGCAGTTATGCTCTGTAAAAACACTGCTCTAAACGAACATCATGAGCGACCGGATAAGAGTGGTACATGTAAGGCCAGTACCACCCCAAAGAGTCTCAGTGAGGAGCAGAAACCTTTTGTCTGCTGCTACCGTATGGTGGATGATAATAAATTAATTTGCCTTGACCTGCACAGCCCCTTGGAATGGTGGAAAAAGAGTAGCTAAACTCCTGCCAAAGGACGTGGCAACTCTAAGCTGCCTAACGAGGTGCCGGGGAGTCGTGCCGACAGGAAGTCTCACACAAACACAGGAAGTGGGCCATTTCACAGGGGCACGGACCAGGTCTGGAGCCATAAGCAACTCACGACCGATGGCCGGCGCAGATTAACCTGGGAAAAAAACACCCACGGCCCCCAGGGTCTTATCATCACTGAGTCGACATCGCCATTTCACCAGCAGTCCACCATTACAGGGCTGCGTGGATCCTCCCCTGATACAGTGACTGGGTCTTCATATGCCTCGAATAACTTCCCCCTCATCACTTCCCACTTTTGATTTATACCTGCTAATTTTTATCTCCACTTAAAAAAAAATATAAAGATTTTTAGTCGGGGGCCAGGATGAGAAGAAACAAACACGGACAGTAGGCAACGACGTACGCAGCTGTGCCGCCAATAAAAACAAAAGATACATCGACGAGAGGAAATCTCGCGAGAACAAGCCGGCGCCGGCGAAAGTTCGGGAGAGCATAAACAAACGCAAGTCCTCAGATTTCTAAACTCGTAAGTATTTTTTGATACAGTGTGTTAAAAATAATACAAAACATTTAATGGCAAAGTAAATAGTAGCTATTGATTTGTTGCTTAATGTTAAATTTTCTCATGTGTTTAATTTAGAACATACAGGTTAAATTAAGCATAAGAACGTAATTACCATTTACAGCTCATTATTCTCATTTAGAACTTGCAACTTATAATAAGCATGCAATAAGAACCACTTAAAGACCACAAACGTAAAATAAAGATCTGCCACGTTTGTTAAGATTTGTGAAAAGTGACATTTCTGTCATTTAACACCCAAGCGTGGAGGATGTAGTCTTAAGGGGCGTGTTTCACGGGGCTTGACACAAGCTGAGCAGCTGATCCCGCTCAACACAGCACCACCGATACCCATTTACCACCACGAATGGCCATTCACCAAGTAACCAAATTACCCCCACTGGAGGATTTCACAAAACTCCTCTGCCTTTGGACAAATGACCTTTGTTCCTCATGTAAAACTTCAAATAATACGCATAGCATGAAAATATTAAAGTATGAAAATTTAAGGAATGATGGAACCCTCATATCTGATAAAATGCAAATGCACTACGTAAAACGTTTTTTTTTTTAATATATGAACTATAGTGGATTGTTGCCTGGATTAAAATGTCAGCAGCATCATTTGGGTAACTATGTTATTTTTTTCATATTCAACAGATAGATAATAATATTGTCAGTGGGCGGGGGTGGACATTGCTCGTTATCACAACGAAATACGAGCTAAGCCGAAAATAGTAGACTAACTCTGTCTGGAAAAAATATGAACCAGGGAGACCCCTGGTGGCCAATAAATGTGACCCTGCTTACAAAGCAGTTTGACGCACATTAAATAAGTTGTTTTCTTAAACAAGTGTGTTATGTTTGTAAAACAAAATGTTTTTTGTAACCTGACAGATCACACAAAATTAAAGACTGGCACTGAATTCAGATATCTCCAAAGCATTATGAGTGAGTCGTTAAAAACAGAGGCGAGAGGCGTGCAAATAGAGCAAAGCTCAGGCGTGTCGTTTCTTTCATGTAAGCGGACCACGATGAAAGTACAGTTATAGTTTTTATTACCTGTAATATATGGCGCTGTAGATGTAATTAATTCAGAGTTATGTGTGTTTTTTTCCATTAGGTGTTAAGATATTAGAGTGCCACAAGGGTGAATTACAGCCACCTTCAACACGGGTGAGCTGGACGGAATAATGGTGTTTTGTAAAAGATAGGCCCGCTTCAACTTCATTAGATGTGTCGTTGAAGCGAGCCATAATGGCCTTATCTATTTGTAAACATTCGGTTCAGAGGAAAAGGAAACACAAGACGTTGTTTCCTTGGTGTCGTTGTTATAACGACATATGTCAAAGGTACATTAAAATCACTGTTCCCACCGGTTGTTGCAGGCTGTTTTTACTTATTTTTCTTCTGTCGAATCTCAGCGAACAGCCCCAAGAGTTGAAATCTCCCTTTTTCTCTTAAGTACCTATTTTTTAAACAATCCCAAGGTCACCTGGTCGTGCTGCCGTGAAATCTTTTTAACGGGCATTTTGACAACGCCGAAAACAAAACTAAGGCTGTTTGTTTAAATGGGACATTTACTTACTCAAATAGCAAATTTAATCTGAGACCTGCAGTGTCAATAAGGGGACTACGGGGTCCAAAGACCACGTGTTGCTATGGTGACTGTACTCCAACAAAAGATGTCATGAACTGCATTTCAGCTCATGACACCTGTCTTATGACGAATGATGGTTTACAATTAGCACGAAAAAGCCATATCTTAACCTGCCCACGGCTGGAGACAAAGGCATATCCACATTTATTTGCAGATAGTAACAGGAGAGGTGAGACATTGTGAGTCTAGATAAGGGTTCCCCAGTTCCGGTCCTGGAGGGCTAGTTTGCAACACATTTTGCAGATTTCCCTGCTCAAACACACCTTATTCAGCTCACCATCCAATTGCCAGGTTTAGTAGGTGTGTTTCAGCAGGGACATCTGCAAACTGCATTGCCAACTGACCCTCCAGAACCAGAATCAGGGAACCCTGGTCTAGATGTCCTTTCCTGAAAAAAGGGTAGGGATTTTAATACATACAATTAATAAGTCATGTTCTCATGCTAAACAAGACAGTTTTGAAGGAAATATGAAGCCTGACCGGAAATAACTGCGAACCCACTCTAATAATACAGACCTACTCCTTCAGAGCATCCTGATATGTTCTCTCAAAGTCCGATATGGTGGAATGGATTCCTTTACTAGGAAAAGACTGCAGAAAATTGTCACCAAGATCTCATAGATCCGTGGTTCTGACCTGCCATCAATCAAACAACTATACAAGCATCACTAAACGTGCCAAAAGGATGACGGAGGGTCCCTCACGTCGTGTGCACGGTCTGTTTCAGCTGCGTCCCTCGGGTAGACGACTCAGATCACTAACAACCAACCCCCTTCAAGAGCAGTTTCCTCCCCAGTGCGTCAGGCTCCTCGGCAGTTCCCCCTGATTTTAATACAGGACAATGAAACATTCGTAACGTTTCAGTGTTTACATTTTCATCGGCAGACCCCATACGATCATTTTGCACATTATAATTACACATTACACGTATTGTTTATTATGCACTAGGGTTTATAAATAACATCTAGGTTATATAAACTTACCACAGCTAACAGTCATTGACAGTTTCATTTAACACTAACATTACAGCTAATATTTCAGTTATCAGACCTTATACACACTTGGAACATTTCCATTTCATGTTAGCGAGAGTGCATATTTAACATTCCTTTTCTACCAGCAGATGGCGTCATTTCTCTGTATTAAAAATGGCTCGCCGCAAAGCGTTTTAGCCTTTCGTCTAATTTTCGTCCTTTAATTTTACTCATCAGCGGAAATTCTCTTTAGCTGACCATTACATGCAGGATAGGCTTGATGTATATAACTATGATAATGATAGCCATTAACATATTTTCAATGCCTCACCTTTTGGCGTAAGTAGCTAGGTACAAGGTAATATCAGTTATTACCTTGCAAATACAAACGTGTTTTTTGCTCCCTCTTGCTTAACTTAATTTTTTCCTCATATACTGTAGGCTATATATAGTCTTCTATGTTGATTGGAGCATTAATTTTGATTATATGCCTGGCAGGATTGTAAATTACAGCACTGTTAGGGATGACTATAAACTGGACGTCACAAGTGCCGAAATTTTGTTACCAACGCAGATTAATTTAAAGCAACCGAACCCACCTTTTAAACACCACGTGGCTTTCTTAAGACAGTCGGATCCGTCATACAGTAGTAGACTGTAAAACAGGGGTGCACTTTTGGCGGATACAATCTAATCCCGACTGCGCGATCGATCTTGTCGACTAACCATCCCCCGTTAGGCGAAATTTAGCGAGGTGGATACCCTCACCCCCCGGGATACTGTGTTGGGGGCAGGGGCCCTTGGCTTTATGTCACTGATGGAATTTCGATCATGGGGGAAAATAATTGAGTACCCCTGATCTAGGCTGTGGTGATTATCATAGACTCGTTTTAAATAATATGGAATGGTGCGGGTCCTGCGTGCTGTTTACTTGGTATTTGTCCTCATTAGACTTTGGGGTGTTGTGGGTGCATTGGTGGAATCCTAGATGGCTAAAATGGACATGGGGCCTTAAACATACGGCAAGGCTGTTATAGTACTGAGGGTGGATTGCGTGCCTAATCACAAAAGAAAGGCGAGGAGTGAGTAAGGCTGGACTGGTAATTTGGTACATTTCTGTTGGTGAATCATAGGGAACCATTAAAGACACCTCAATATATATATATATGTAAAACTTCCTCACGGAATCTGTAGATTATATATTGTCAGTTTGGCATAAAGTGATTCAAAACAGCGCTGCAGCATTTACAATAAGACGTCAAGTGGTGTGCCTGTCCAGCAGACACGAGGGAAGCTAATTTACAGAATTACATTTCATGTCTTAAACGAGCCGTATCGTACCAGTTTCTATTAAAAGCAGCCTCTTTTACGCGATTGCCTTTCACTTTTAATCGAACTCTGTTAATTTGGCAGTTTGCAAGTAAAATGCGCTTCGCGTTTAACTTCATGATGACGCATGATAAAGAACTAACCCAGTAACCCGATTAACTTGTTTTGGTGTAGGGAGAAAAAAAAAGACCGACTCCACCCTCACCAAACAGTGAGCGGCACATAAATAATACAAGGCATGGGTGTTGCTAGACCGCTTTGATTGGGACATGTGCTCCCAATATTGATCTCCCGTGCACCAGTAAAATCTCATGTTCGAGTTTTAACAAGCTCATACATTTGGCAGTGTGTTAATTTAGATTGGTAATAACGGGAAAAGAATTGATTTCTTACTAATCTACAATGTCAAAGAAACGCAGCTGAACTCTGAATAAAACCTGAGGCGCGCACCTTGCGGTCCGGGTCCGTACACCGCAGCGCGCACATTACTGTCCGTGCACGGCAGTGCGCACGGCGAAGCCGGAGCAGCGCGGCGCGCACGCTGCATGCAGTGTATCGGCGCGCAAACAAGAATCGGAATTGAGGAATGATAACACGATGGGACTAAAGTTAGTTTGTAAGTAATCCCGATCATCTTATTTTGATTTCGATTTGACTCAGATATTATTAACTCCTGTATACTGACATCAGCATGGTAGGGGCAGGAATAGTAGACTACGCAAGGGAAGTTCAAATAGCACATTGTACAGTACGTTTCATACATACAGCAGACATTAAGGGAAAAAAATGTGTGATTTGAGTAATAGCGGTTCTGTGTCCCACTAGAACTGTATGTCTAACAACGGCCCTGATACAAAGAACAAGAGGACGTGTCTGTCTTATTAGTAAATGAATCAGTGCGTAGAGAACGGAAAGGATTCGGGCAGCACAAGTGTCGTCCTCCCAAGCGTCAAACTACCTCATCAGCCTTCTTTATATCTGTTGAGTTTCACCGCCACCGCAAGCTTTAGTCCGCCTTAATACCTCCCCCTCCGCAACCTATTTAGTATTATGTAATCTTGCGATGCCATGTGGCGGAGAGAGGCGGGACCTGAGGAGGGCCTGAGGTGTTCGTCAAGCGTATCCGCGTCTCCCATTGGCTGGAAACACGCGTTCGCTCGCCGTAATGTTTTATTACCGCGCACACGTGACCGTCCCGTTCCCTTTTCCTAAGGACGCGCGCCTGAGCCCGGAGGAGCGCTCGGCACAACGTCGGGATCCGCAAGGGCGCTTGCAGCTGTGCATGGGCTCCCGTTGAAAAAAAAAAGTCCCAGGCTGTTTCCCCCGCCCCATCTGTGTTTTTTACCTCCCACTACTTGCCATAGTGCGGACCATGGCGGCCGCCACCAGCAGCGGCTCGGCCACGGCCGCTCTGCAGCTGCAACACTCCGGCGGCGAGCATGCACGGAAGCGCATCGACCCCCGCCGGAGGCAGGCGGCTCTCTCTTTCCTCAGCAACATCTCCCTGGACGGGCGGCCGGTGCAGGACGACGGCGAGAACCTGGGGGACGAGGGAAGTTCAGTCGAGGCCAGGACTAGACAGAGCCTAGCGATGCATCCGGCTGGCGCTCAGGCTCTCATGCTTGGCGCCCGGGCTGCCTTCGGGGTGAATCCCATCGGCACTCCGCCTCCGTGTGTCCCCCCGGAGGGCATGGCGTTTGGCCGTGCCGTGCACGGCATTCAGTCTGTCTTCGGCGCTCCTTACCCGGCCGTGTCGGCGGCGACTAGAGGGAGGCTCCAGACTTTCACTCAGGGATTTGCGCCTGCCGCCTTCTCCAGGCAAGCCGCCCAGAGTTACTGCTGCATGGAGGGCGGGCAGATCGCTAGCTCCGCTTTGGACCTGCAGAGATCCAGGTAATCTCCATCGGGCTGAATGCATAGGGATCCCGACTGCAACGCTGCCACCATTAAAGTTTAAAGAGGATCAGAATTTGCAGAAGAAACCTTTGCACCACTTGCGCCACCGAGGGCAATTAATTATATCAGATCAGCCCTATCCCTTACAAGTCAAGGGATTAACGGGCGATCGATACCTGCCTTATACCTGACGCCGTTTAAGCTGTCAGCTGCACATGGTCCACAGTCACCCTGCATAATGCCTGAATAATATGTGCATTTCACTCGCTGGCACCACATTCCCCACCTGTTAAACAGCCTGTCCCTTCATTGCTGACTCTGTTAACGTAGAAGACAGAAAATATGGCCCCTTATTCAATTCGTTTAGATCAAAAAGTCGGGTCCTTTTTAGCTGGGAGTGAAGCTGGCATTGCTTATTTTAATGATGGCGAGAAACCTTTTCGTACAAACCCTGTATTGTGTCGAATAAATTTACTACCCCGGTTTACAGTACTTTGCAACTAAATACTGAGTTGGTGGGATTTTACCATGTATTCATAACCGTTTATCCGTAATTATGGTCGCTGGGATCCGGAGCAGGCATGGAGTGGATGTGTGTGCTTCTCAATGCGTTGCCTTTTAACAGATCTGCATGTATCTGGATCTCCAAACACAAGGGGAGTTTGTCAACCCAGTAGGTCCGCGACAAAGGAAATTTCTGATGTTTATAATTTGTTTTCAAACGCTTTCAGTTTTTTCCCTTTTCTTCTTGAACAATTTAAACGCATAAATCGCTAGGTAATCTGTTACATAATATGGTTTATCATCTTTTGAGCAGAATGACGTACCCTGTCCGAATCTGTACAATGAAACCTGTGCAGTTTCCAAGTGTGTATTTGCCGGCAGGGAAAAGTTGGTGTGTTTTTGATACTGGAAGCAGAAATACTGTTTTGGCTGTTAACTATAATCCCCCCAATTGTATACACTGCATGACTGCAAAGTTCCTGGGGGTGGAGCCACATCTTAAGACGGTAAAGACTGGCTAATGAAGCCAAGCCACTCAGGATTGGCTGACAGCCCCACTGCCAGCAGGGGTGCCTGGGGCAAACTGCCACCTTCCAGGGTATCATGCCTGTGTGGGTAAAGTGACCTCGGGGGTGCATTTTGGCAGATTTGGCAGTGCACCTCCTGCGTAGATCTTATAGTGCATACTAGAGAGGTCCAGAGTGTATCCAGACAGTTATAAGAATGCAAAGCGAGTATAGATATTGAAATGCTTGGTGGTGCCCTTCACCAATGGTATTTCAGTAAACTACAAGCCAAGAGGGTTCTAAGATTCTGGTTCGCGTTAATTTCAAAGGGCCCGGTAAGTCGGCTGGTGGGTTCTGTTATCCGCAGCGCCGGGCAGAGGTGTTTGAGCACCCCCTGGGATTCGGATGTTTTGGAAGTGGCTTGGGGGTGCAGTGGCACGTGGCCGTGGAACCAGATGCCTTTTTTTGGGAGTTTATTAACACCTGCAGTTGACGTGGGCAATTGCCATACCCCCACGCCCCATGTCTCTCGGTACTAAAGAGGAACAAAGGCGGACCCCACCGCAGCCTTTCCCAGCTCCCTCCCGTGACCTTTGGGTGACCTTTCCTTGATGCCTGCTGCTGATCAGGATCGAGTTCAATACTGGGCGTGGTAAATACCGGTGCTGGGCTGGAATCCGCACAAACCAGTGGCTGATAATGATCCTGTTCTGGGTGGTATCTCATCCGAATTCGGCATTCCTCACACGAGTGCCACAATGGTGGGAACGACTCCGCCTTCCTGACACGCAGCTTGTCGTCCTCTGAGCCCGCCGATCCGGCACCATGCATCTCTGTCCTGCCTGGCCGGTTGTTGGCGTGTCACACATCGACACCCAGGTGTGTGGCGGGTTACCGTCCCGGTGGTTATGGGTTTAAAGTCTTACGTCGGTTCCTGACTTTTGGCTGAGTGGGGGGGAAAAGCAAACGTCAGCAAAACTGGTCAGGATCTCACTTTCTCACTGTGAAATAATCCTAAATTAATAATAAACAAAAATGTGTGATATCTTTTCTGAGATTGAGGTTAGAAAAACTTTGATCCTTACTTGAAAATTCTATTTCGTGTTGAAGATTTGGGTTCTGCGGTCCGGTCAGATAGACTTGCATGGACCAGCCTGGCCACAGCTCAGCGAATGATTAGGACGAAGTGAGTTTGACCCGACCCGGTCAAACGGCTGCCTATTTAGTGCTTTTTGGTATCAGGCTGGACAAAAACATGTTAAGCATCTTTAGAGAATATTAGACAAGTAGAACATGCCGGTCGCAGCTCAGTGCAGGTCTGAGTCATGTACCAAGCCGTCTGCAATTGTATTCTTTCTTTACCCACAAGCCCCTGGGGCTGTTTTGAGCTTGCAAGGAGCACCAGAAAACTAATATAACGTCTTGTTAGACTCCTTTCCACCCCCAGGTGTCATATTGCGTTAAGATGACTGACTACTCTTCACGAACAAATTAGAAGAAGCCCTGTCCTGTAACAGCCTTATTTTTTTCTCCTTTTCTTTCGATTCTTGGTGTCTGGGAGAAACCGATAAGGACGTTCTGAAAAGTTTCACAATTCGGCTGCAGTTACCTCACGGGTGAAAAGTGAATTGTTTACATACTACGGAATAAAATTTAATTAACTTTTAAATACACCATTTGTCCTTTAATGTTGACATCAGTAGACTGGGGGTATTTTTTGTAGTTTGTTAAAATCACACCCTCCGTAAGGCTTGGTGTCACATCTAAGAGACACTCTGTGAATGACCTGGTGTGAATTTCCCGTCTCCTGAGTTGTTCCTTTTGCTCGAAATGAGTCTCCTGGTACAACAGTGTGAACTTGGGTAACGCACAGCTGTTCGAGGCCCATACTCTCTTGCCTGGGGATAGGATGGTGGTGTGTGTAGCCGCTGTGAGTGTTTGTTGTTTCAGTTTGTTTTTAACGGTCTGAGTTCCGTGCTCCGTGAGTGGCTTTCCTAGAAAGGTGCATGACTTGATCCCTGTTGTGTGGCCCCCATCCTCTCTGTGGGCAGCCCACACCACACCTGCGGCACGTGGAGTTTCCCATGCGGGTCAGGTTAACGTCCTGCTCCCAAAGAACTTCCTGTGTGTGTCGGGGCATTCCCAGCATGCTTCGTCGCCCGTGGTTGCCCTTCCTGTTCCCGTGAAGCGCCATCCGCCCGTGACGTTCTGGAACGTCTACGTCTAAGGTCCTGAATTCCTTAAGCTGACATCCGCTTGGTAATGACTTCATGATTAGTCTGTCATTTTTGATGAATTAAATCTATAAATGGTATAACATTTAATTGCCCGTGTTGGGAGGGCATAAAATTATATTCTAACCGAGGTTTGTTGTCTGGAGCTAGTTACAGAAGCTTATGAAATGGGTGGGAGTGATGAACTGGGGCTCTATTTGGAAGTGGGAGTGGAAATGAGGTTAACAAAACCAGTTTGGGTGGGGTGGAGGTGATATCAAAAGGCTGATGTTTTAATATAACTATGGGGGGGTCAGATAGAAGCCAAAATGGGCTTATTCTGGGGGCCGTAACTTAGGACTCAATGAGGCTTTGACCTCGGGGGGGTGATCACTGGGGGTTGGGAGCAAGAGGTAAGGTGAACTTAGTCACGTGACTTAGTCACATGACTGCCCTGGGACATCCGTAAGCCATCTGCTCTCTGGGGGTGTTTTACAGCTTCAGAACATCTCAGGCTTCTGACAGAGCTGTTCGTTCGGGCAGCTCCGTGTCCAGAAAAGTGTCTGTCAAGGCGAGGTCAGCTGACACCGTTTTGCCACGGTCTGCGTGCTTATGGTGAGGGTTCCAGGGGGCCCAGAGGTAAATGTCAATAGCAGAACCCACAACAAGGACCTTGGTGGCCGGTTTAATATCAGGAGATGCTGAGAATTGCCTTTCTCTGCTGGGGGGTTGAACAGTGTTATGCATACAGGTGGGGTTTGCTCTTCCAGCTGAGGACTCTTGGTTTAATTTGACCTGTTTAGTGCATTGGGGCTGCAGAAACTTTTTGGCTGCCTTAAGGTACGAGGTGGACGCCCAGCACCTCATCTCACTTTTGCCTTGAGTGAAGAAATAAGAGGCTGTTTTGCAATCATCGGCCGCCCCACGCAAGCACCGCGGCGTCTGCACTTGCTTCATGTTCGGCATCCGGGGCGAATCACCAGCTGACCCCCCCCCCCCCCGCTGCCCCAACACGACGTCACTGCCAGATTTGGGAGGGTAGGGCTGTCTGTGCTCAGTGAGAGCTTTCTCCTATTCCCAAATAGCCCCTACCAGTGGGAATAAATCCCTCCGCCTCTTCTGTCCTTTGTTGGAGGAGCTTATTTCTGGGACTCTGATTTTGTCCTAATCATCATCGGTTTTTGCGCGATAAGCAGTCCTGCAGTCCCAGCCTGTCCTCAAACCCGGACCCTTGATGTTTCAATTGCTCATTCATTTATTCCTTATCAATCATCAGTCATTCCCCACCTTAACCCTTGAAGTACATTCCAGATCTTTCTGCCTCCAACCCCATGTACATGAATCGGTACCTTATGTTCCTAGAAGCCTTACCAGACGTCCGTTCTTGAAAAGCTCATAATTTTCCCTTTTGGGAAGTTTCTTTTCAGGGATGCGTCGACAGGCATCGGCTGTTTCCTGTTCATTGTGTTGATCTTGAAGGATTGGGCCTCTTCTCTGTGCTCTGAGCAGTCAGCATAGCGCGCGCCCTCCCCCCCCCCCCCCCCCCACCCGCGCTCCCCCCCCCCCCGAGCCCTCTGCGTGCG
>JAAGVU020000078.1:2616598-2627144 GCA_011763525.2 Mormyrus iriodes | reverse complement strand
TAATGCTTGTTATTTGTAGTGTCCCTTTATGCTTCCAAGGCAGAGACCTAGATCTCCAAAGAGGTTTGCCCTGCGCTTGCGTTTGCCGAATTGAGGAACTCTGTCGCTGAAGGGGTGGCTTGGGAATTTCCGGAAAGTCCATTTTCCACAGGCTCAGTTTCAGGATTTGTGATTCATGGCCACATTTTCTATTGTGAGCATTTTTTTTTTTTTTTTTTTTTTTTTTTGCTTTTTGGACTCTTTCCAAAGAAATGTTACATGCTGCAGACTGCAGGCTTTATAGATTATGCATTCTTTTTGGAACTACAGCCTGAAAGGAATCAAATGGCCAGGCAGACCTGTGGGTATGGTGCTTTCTCTCAGAGGTAATTCTAGAACACAGTGAATACAGAGATTGAACTATCCCACGGATTGAGCACCGGGATCAGTCATCATTGCTGACCAGTGGGGCTACCGTGTGGGATTGGGGGACATGAGTTGGCCTGTCTGCTTGGGGGGGGGCAACTAAAGTGGTGTTCTACACTGACAGGGAGACCAAAGTGGACGTAGGGCGTCAACGGCACCCCTCAGGAGGCGTCAGCGCCAAGGAGATGGTGATCGGGCTGGAGGGCGTGGAGCTCGGGGCTGATGGGAAGGTGAGGCAGGTGGCCGGGTTGGTCTGAGGCCTATGAGGGGAGGTGACTCTGCATGGTGGCCGTTTTTTGCTCTTTGCAACATACGGTTTGACGTTGGAATCAAAGGCGAACCCTGCAGGAGCATACATGCAAATTCTGTCACCATTGGGTCTCCTGTACCCTGATCTTCATTCTTCCCCTAGAGTTTCATTTGATGGCACCATTGAATGTAACCATCTGGAAACCCTATGAGGCCTTTGATTCAAAACTGCTTTTCAAGAAAATGGTGCTTGGATACATGGGGGACCGTGAGCCATCGAACATCTGACCCTTAGTCATTTTATTGATTGTATTGTGCAAGTGTGTTTTTTTTACCTTTGATGGAGAGGTCCTCTTTATAGCGGTCTTACTGGGTCCAGCTGTGGTTCGATCCTGGTCCTGAGCACCAGGTGATGCTGAGGAGAACCACGATTCAAAGCAAGTGAAAGTTCCTCTCGACACCCCGCTGCCATCCATTGTGTGGCCTCCATTGTGCTGTCTCCTTAGACGGTGTCCTACACCCAGTTCCTGTATCCCACGAACGCCCTGAGCTGCCGCAGGAACACCATAGACTCCACCTCGTCCTTCTCGCAGTCCCGCCACTCTAGCCACCGGAGCCTGAGCCTGGCACGAGCCAACAGCACCCAGGGCAGCATCGATACAGGTCAGCGGTTCCTCTCTGCTAGCCCTCGTACCCACAACCAGTGTTGGAATCATCAGAGGTCTTGGGGGGGCCCCCTGGGTGGGCAGTCCGACCATGTCGCGAAAGTGCAGCAAAGTTGCATAGATGTAGAGCAGGGATCGCTAACCTTATCTATAAAATTTATTGACCGGGGCAGGTGGAGGGATGTCATATTTTCTCTCGTATGAGGAGTCTCAGGACCCTTCAGATCCCCCTTAAATCAAGCACTGCATACTACACAGAGGTGGACATTTCCAGTCCAGAAAGTAGAGTACCCGTCGAGAACTCTGTGACGGTGACTCTTTATGCTCAACTGGTTTGTAGAAACAAAATCTCGGTCTGGATTTTTACTTTCTGGACACAAATGCTTAGTGAAATGCCTTAGGATCCTGGAGAAGAGCAAATTGCAGAGTGACGTGGGACTTGGAGATGATCCGGATGGTTGTGGACACCTGGACATGATCCAGGTATACAAGATTCTAACAGGTCTGGATGTTCAACCAAATAGTTACTTCAATTTTAGTTCAAATACAAGAACTCGTGGCTATAGGTGGAAATTAGTGAGAGAACATTTTAAACTGGACTTGAGGAAGCACTTCTTTACATAGCGTGTAGTTAGAGTATGAAATAGTCTTCCTGTTAGTGTAGTACAAGCTAAAACTTTGGGTTCCTTTAAATCAGAGCTATTGAGCTATTAATTGAATTCTCCCCAAATGAGCTTGATGGGCTGATTGACCTCCTCTCGTTTACGAATTTATGTCGTCTCTTAAAACCTCGTTTAATGTTTAATCATATCAAGACACATCAGACACTGTCTGTTGGAACCGACTAAAAAGTTGGTGTCTGTTCTTTCTTTCATCAGGCCAGCCTCTGTGCTAAATCTGCTTACTCTGTCACGCACTGATTAAACCCCCTTCTGTTCTGAAATGTGACGCCTTGATTTTATTATTTTTTTTCTGCATGTACAGTGGAACTAGGTTTCTGGACTAAACATTTTTATTTTTGTGACTGGTGTTGTTGCAACCAAAGAATAGGCATGATTAATTCATAATTTAGCAAATGAAACATAATCATTTCACCTTGTGAATAATTTGCCTTTGTCACGTTTTTTTTTTAATGTTCTCTGTTCTCTGGATTTTCGTGTCTAAGTCAGAAATGATTATGAACGGTTTTCATGAACAATTCAGTCAGGTGTTTTTTGAACAAACCTTTTTTTCTTTTTTAATCTGTGTAACTGGAAAATAGTTCACATTCAGATACTTATTTAAATATCTGGCCTGTGGGAAACATCTGTTTTAGCTCAGAAAGATTCATTTGGCTGCGAGATAAGTACACTCAGATTACATCAGGTGTATGGTGACCTTTAAGACCTGGTGGTTTTGAAAGTACACTAATGAAATAATGATGATCTTGATATTTTGTTGTTTTTTAGCATGTAAATACTGGCTTTTTCAGCTTTCCTGGGTGCAAACAGTGTCTCCCATTAATACCCACAGGTCTGAAATCACAGTCTGTGCATTATGACAACCTTTCTGTCCTCTAGGTGGCAGCGGTGATGTCAGGGTCAGTCAAGCGAAGCCGGTCAAGTGTTTGTACATTAACGCGTTTCCTTCATTGAGGGTGGCATGCAGTTTGCCCACAACACCCTTTCGAATGAAGGTGGTGGAAAAAGAGAGGTCATGTTTTTATGAGCATGTTGACCCCCTTCCACATTCCAAGCCCGAGGTCAATGGGATCACCGCAGTGGGAACTTGGCCAGCGTTAGTCATGTGCTCATACTGTATGCATTTTTAATTTGTTTGCACGGGAACCACCCTCACTGCAGCTTGTCTCATGGTGTTTGCCAGTGCTCATCGTCGGTAACCCAGGCCTCGTTGGGGATTGGCCAGAGCTCTTTAAAGGGCATAGCAACAGTGGTTTATCTAGGTCAGTGTTTCCCAACCCAGTCCTCAGGGACCCCCAGACAGTCCATGTTTTTGCTCCCTCCCAGCTCCCAGCACACCTGATCCAAGCAATCAAGAACACCGACTACCTGGTAGAGGTGTGCTGGGAGCCGGGAGGGAGCAAAATGTGGACTGGGGGTCCCTGAGGACCGGGCCGAGAAACACTGATCTCTGATCGAGGAGCCAAAACCACTGCATCCTAATTGTTATTTAAAGGCAGATGTTGCGTGATACAATTCATGCTGCTGTCCATCGACAGGCTTATAGTAAGACATCTCCAGCATTCATTTTCAGCCATTAATCCGGCCTCCGTTGCTCCAACTTGCAGGAAACGACTTGGGCGACTTTTTTGAGTACGACCCCAACCTGCTGGATGACCCCCAGTGGCCATGCGGGAAGCACAAGAGGGTTTTGATCTTCCCCTCCTACATGGTGAGTGACAGCCTCCCTGTCCAATCAGCTTACGCTGGGACTTTCCCATCTTCCCTTGCTCTGGTTCGAGATGCTGCATGACTTGGTATCTCATCGCTGAGTCAGATTTTTTTTTCCCCAAAGAAACTTTACTTGTAGTCACACTTCTGTGTTTTACCCATTTACTGAAGTGATCTGTTGGTTAAGAGTCTCTCGTTTAAGGGGTCTCAGAACATACGGACTGTTCTCATTGATGCTGGACTTCAGTTCCTGTTCTGGAGGATATTGGTACTAACCTCTCCCAGTGAATCCAGTTTCACCAGTTTCTCTCCTCAGTCCTGTCGTTTCATTCTCACAACATCAGGTAGCCCTGTCCTCCGAGCTCCTCCTTCATATCAGATGACATCTGTATAGGACATTATGTGTATGAGTGCAAGTGATGGCTTGTGTAGTTCAACACGTAGCGTGTCCGCTACCGACGCCAAGGTGCCGGAGTGCACACATCGCAAAGCCTAATGTCACCCATTGCTATAAAACGGTATAAAACTCAAAAATCATTGTAATCTCATTTTAGGAAATTGACGTTTGAAGGAAAGGCTACAAAGATCCCAAGCTGCTTTTAGTGGTAGAATCACTATATGTGCTGATGACTGACACATAGTCTGTGAAAATGAAACAGCTAGCCTTCCAACAGTCTGATTGTTGAGGTACTTCTATAGGAGTATCATCCATTTCGTTCTAAATGACGTCTTTCATTGTTTTTGAATATGAAACCTAAGGGAATTCTGTCACACTCTCAAAGACACTAGAGGATGATATAATGACTTGTTCCTTTTGGCGATGCTGTAATTGGCTCTTGAGTGCTGTTAACTGTTCTTTGGGCAGGATCTGTAATCCAGCTTCAGGCTTTACAGCAAGACTGCAGCTTGGGATGTCCAAAAACCAGTGTCTGATGTCGGTGGTTGTTAGCTGCTCCAGTGTGCTCACCCAGCGACGTGACACAAAGCTGTCACATATCTCAGCTTTTCTTGAACGTCTGGCTCTCTGGCTCCGAGGATGGGAGCGATACAAGTATGGATTCAGTCATTTTGTTGACGCATCGGAGGATTAATCTAGTAAATAAACAGAAAACCCGAATTGGAGAGAGGCAGCCAATCGTGATGTCATCGTTACCATGGAGAGGACTCGGGACCGAGCACGAGGCGCGGGTTTGTTGGGAGAACACGCCGCCGGTTGGGAGGGAGGAGTCGAAGCTACAGGAGAACATTCCGGGTTCGGATCTGTCTGATGTACCCTAGTAAATCGAGTTGCCGTATCTGTCTTTCTTGGCGTTTTAATAATGAGGGTGGTCTGTTGGGAGTCCAGTCCAGTCTACCTCAGCATTCAGACGCACCTGTGTAGGAAATCTGTATGAGGAAGAGGGTGAGCACAGCCCCTGGTGAGGGCTGAATATAAAGTCTCTGGGGTGTGCATGCCCTCCTGGAGTCTTAAGTTTTTTTTTTTCTTGTTTTAAAACTGGTCTTCCTGTAAATAATTTACAATTCAGGATGAATGAACGATTGTCCTGCCTAATTCGTGAATGGGACCGTTTATTCAAAATGTTCCTCTCCTGGTGGTGACACTCTGGGTACTGCGTTTCACGCACCCGCACGCCGATTTGACTGGGCAGCGTCTCACCTCCCCCCGCCCCCCACTCCTCGCACTGTAGCGCATGTTTTTGCAAAGTGTGCCATCTGGCTCCGTGCCACGCAGTTCAGCTCTGGCAGCGACACGTAAACATTGCATCAGCGAGCCTCAGCGAACTGGAGACCACGATAAGAGGGGTAACACAGGTGTAGATAACCGGATGGGCGGAGTCATCCTCCAGTAAGTGGACCTGTGACTTCCCCTGGTGTTAGTCTGGGGGTGTCATGTGTTTCATGTGTGTGAGACAGGACCTCCAGACCTGCCGCTTCCTCATTGGGTCACCGCTGGTGTTACTGTCTGGGAAACCTGGCAGTGGTCGTCTCCGGAAAGCCAGTTTCCATGGCAACGGCAAGTGGGGCTCACCTGCCTTGCTCTTCTTTCCGGTCCCCCCCTCCTGGAATCTGATAGGGAGGCTGTCAAAACCTTGCCGACCCTATCAGTGCCGTGCGTGCAGTCGTCTAAACCCACAACCTTCCGGACATGGGCAAGAGTCCCTAACCCTGCGCACCACCCCATGGAGATGCGGCCGCTGCTATCATTATTAACCGAGAACGGAGCCCGCAATGAAAAATTATCCATTTCTGATGGTATTTTTGATTTATGTAAAGTTGCTACCCCAGCAATCCAATGGCCTCTTGAAGGAAAAGCGTTGATTAAAATGCAGAGGTATTTTTATATAACTTTAAATTAGCCCGACGACGCAGGGATGCTTTCTAACCCCGGTGATGGACGTGAAACAATGTGACAGGATCAAAGAGGTAGACCTTAGCCTCCCACTCCCTTTGAGGCTGCGTTTCCATGGAGATAGATACAATAATTCTCTCTGCTGCCGTGCTTTTCCCCTCCGGGTTGTGAAATGTTGTCAACTGTTATTTGAATTGAGAAATTCTTTGACTTAATTTGCACTTAAACTCTCCTCATGAACATTAAAATTACATCTAACGTGTGTTGGTTTTGCATGTAGTTCATTGTGAAACTGACTAGTCCCTGTTATGCTTACCCATCGTGCCTTACACCACAGGCTAAGGACAGTTGAGCTGGGTTAATTAGGGTGACCAGATAATCCACGTCAGAGATTGAACTACTTCAGGTCTTACAAACTATTTTAAAACTGAAAGGCTCCTGTGCTTGGCTAAATAGTTCAATTCTTCTTGTGCTCTGACTGGTTTGTTTCCTTGATTGAAAGACTCATCTAGCTATTTCACACTAACATTAATGACACGTGCATGATTATAGGAGCCTGACCAATCAGCACACAGTGGTGTTTAAGTGAAATCCAGGTCCTGTTAATTTAAATGGGAGCTTACAAATCCTGTCCAAGCACAAAGTGTCTGGGATGACATGGATTACCTGGTCACCCTAGGTAAACCCTTTAGTCTCCCGCGACCATGTGATTAAATTGATTCGTGATGGTTGTTTGGAAGCCACTGGTGAGCCAGAGGGAGTTCATCCCCAGTCTGCTTGTTGTGAATTTCATGACCAGTTCTGCTCCTGTTGCAGACCACGGTCATAGAGTACGTCAGGCCGTCGGATCTCAAGAAGGACATGAATGAGGCCTTTAAGGAGAAGTTCCCTCACATCCGCCTGACGCTGAGCAAGATCAGGAGGTGAGGGCCTTCGGAGGGGGGGTGGCCCGGTCCATAGCCATGCGGCAGGCCTGGCTAACATGCGCCTCCTTGTACCCGGGCAGCCTGAAGCGGGAGATCCGCAAGCTGGCTCTGGAGGATTGCGGCTACGAGGAGTCCACGGTGGCCCTGGCCTTCGTCTACTTCGAGAAGCTGGCACTGCGGGGAAAGCTGAACAAGCAGAACCGCAAGCTGTGCGCCGGTGCCTGCGTGCTGCTGGCCGCCAAGATCGGCAGTGAACTCAAAAAGCACGAGGTCAAGCAGCTCATCGACGTGAGTCACTCCCTTTGGCTCACGCACCAGCAGTTTCCAGATCCTTCCGAGCCAAGATGGCTGACCATGACACCTGTCATCTCGAGTCCTGCGTTTGCAGGATTACGCTGTAATATTATGTTCTTCATTTACGTCCAGTTGAGGTCCGGTCCGAGTACTAAGCTGAGGTATTAAGAAAGTTCTTAAGAACTTCTTTTTGTTCTACTCCAAGTGCTCTTTCAGCAGACGAAGCTTATGTTTCTTTAGTGTTAAAATTGAAGCATATTACCTTCATTAGTCTTGTGTCATATCTTCGTAAACAGTATGGAAGGCTGTACACCTTTTGTAACAATTTATCGTGATGTACAGAGTTAGGGGGGGTGTAAGCGTGGCCCTTTTTATTAAGCTGTACTTAATGTTATGTATGATGTGTAAGTAGTGAGATTTAGTTTCAGGAGTTATATGTAAGTGATGTTTCAGTGTGGTTACAAAGCTTCCTTTCTCTTCCAGAAACTTGAGGAGAAGTTCCGGCTGAATCGACGAGAGCTGATCGCCTTCGAGTTCCCGGTTCTGGTGGCCCTGGAGTTCAACCTGCACTTACCAGAACACGAGATCATGCCCCACTACAGACGTCTCCTGCAAAGCTCCTAGCACTGGCTACCTGTCAGGAGAGCCGCGGCCACCATCGCTCTCCTGATCTTCTGATGGAAGAACTGCCGTCTTGGGTGGCCTGGGCCGGAGCGAGCACCTCTAGAAGCTCCATCCACTCCCATTCGCTGGATCCAGAAACCCCCCACCTTCCTCAGAAAGCAGGATCTAGGACCTCCTGCTCTCTCATCACATTCAGTCTAGCAGAACTTCTGTCAGTTCTTCAGAAACACATTTTAAACACAAACCCAGGCTGACAAGCAGAAGCTTCAGAAGAGGAGATGGTCAGTTGTTTCCCTTCCTTGGAGCTCATCTGTCTCTAAGTATCTCAGAGCTTTGACTTTTTTTGTTTCAACACTTCTAATGCAGTGTTGTAACGATGTGTAAGATTTCTAAGCGGTATGAGCGGAAGCTTATATTTTCTAGAATATTCCACCGTGTCAAACTTGGACCTTCTACTTCCAAAGACTCATTTTTTGGTCCCTGACACTTCATTTGAGCTGGTAATTGGAAGTTTGCTCAGAACTCATTTCTTATTCCAAAATTTTAACCTCTGGCATGTTGGGGTGCCTTCAGATTTTTATACGAATGAAACAAATCCTGATTCATTGTTCAGTGGCCTACCGAGACCAGACTGACCCTCTCTGATTTTGTCCAGTTCATATTTCTTCCCGAATTTCATCGTTGTATGTGCTCTTTTGTTTGTAGGACTTTGGAAAGGAATGCCAACTGTTGCAAAGCTAAATGGGAGATTTATCTTGCGTCTCCCAGCACTAGGAAGTTCTGTACGCCTAAGTTGTTCAGGAATGATGTTCCCAAATGTGCCGATCTTCACTGGCCTCAAGCAGCTGATCTAGCATGGATTTTGTTGCAGTGACGTGCACGTAAATCACTTTAACACGCTGTCATCATTCCAGTTTTCGTACTGCAGGTCAGCTAAGTTTTACACGGGAAAATGAGGAGCTGAACATAGCGTGTCATCAAGCCCTTGATCTTTTTTCTCTCCTTGCGTTCTTTTTCCGTTTTGGGCCCAGTCAGGATTCATCCGGTCCCCCCCCCCCCCCATACTCTACATTAGAGTGTTTTATCGGCACATTTCTGGTGCTATTTTGGAAGAGAGCTAGAAAGCGATAGTAAGGGTGTGTGGGCAATGGTGGGGATGTAGCCCTGTGTGGTCATGTGACACTCTGGTTGGCTAATGGGGCTCAATGGTGTAATGAACTGAAGCTGTGAGGTAATGAGTGAATGCAGAGGTGCCCGTGAAGATCCAGCGAAACTGCCTACTTTCTGAGGGGTCTGTTTTCTCCTGCTTTTTGTCTGTTATTGGATATTAATTCAGTATTACCTTTTGGCTTTTATTGTGGTCCTCCGTTTATTTCCTCTGTGATACACAGCAGTGGGGAAACTGGTGTAAATACAGTGACCACAAGGTCAATTTGAAATGATTGTTGGGTTTTCTGATGTTTCTCTTTCTTTTTTTAATCATTAATTTCCAGGAAGAGTTTCATCAGATTCTCAAACTGCTGCATATTACACAACTGAACTGATTAACTGCTATTCTCCAAGATTTATATTTTTGTATAAAGTTTAAATAATCACTTGTTTTTCAGTTTAAGAATGCCAAAGATGAAAAACAGAACAAAAAAAGCACAGGTCCGTTAGAGAAAGTAGGCTGTATCCTTCAGTGTGAGCTTCGGCGTGATTAAAACTGGAATGTCAGCCCAACCAGAGTTTAATTAGATGGAGAGCTGATCTGCAGCGGCGGCTGATCTCGGGCGGCTCGTCGACGCACAGATAACCAGCAGTCCAGCCGCACGGGCTTAGTTTTTATCACTGTGTGAATCTGTAACTGAAATCCTGCTTGAATCAGACCAAATCATTGAGAGGCGACTCCCGTGGGAACGGCGCGATCCGGGCCCCACGGCGTGCGCCTTGTGACGTGTGCGTTTGTGAGGAAACGGATTTTGGCTTTCCCCACAATACCGGTAAATAATAAACGTACATACGAGTGTGTCAACGCACTATGCTTGTCCAATAAAAGAGAATGATGATGAATTTCTTGGGGTGTCTGTCTCGCATTCCGTCTTAGAACGTACTTGCATTGTCCTTTCCTATTGTGTTTTTTTTTCTTTTGTTCTTCACTTGTGAAGTTATAATGGTTCTAAACTCACGATATCAGTATCAACCAAAGGTTTTAAACTGGGTTTTGGTCCAGAAGAACCATGGCCCAGTAACATAGTGAAGGTAATTCGCAACTCAGTACTTGAGGCTCTGTTTTTACCTTCAAAAACCATAATGTTTCTGTCTTGTTTTTAATTCTCTGCCTATTCCACATGCACACTAATTAGATGATGTACTCTGAGAGTTTAAAGCTTGTGCTATAAGATGGACACAGCCATGAGGTATGTCAGCAGTCATGAATAATATAAGCTGTTACTGAAGGTGGATGAATTTGGTCTGTTTAGTTCTATCAATACCACCCAACTTCAAAGCCTTTAGGGTCATTAAATGTTTACCGTCTGTCTCATGATTCCGAGGTTTCGTTTAAACCCTGATGAGATGAAAGAATACCCGTGGTGAAGTTTATTTGCCCTGTATCCTGTCCTGGTAAGCTGTTTACACTTTCTCTAATGTTTACCAGTTTCA
>JAAGVU020000078.1:2599316-2616498 GCA_011763525.2 Mormyrus iriodes | reverse complement strand
AGGTCATCACAGCTTGTTAGCTTGAGGTGGGGGGCAGGCGTAACCTCTGCAGAGATGGACCCTACAAATCTGATCCTGGCTGTATCTTCTTCAATACCGTTTTCCTCTTCAGCTATTGGTTTTGTCGTGTCAGCTGACCTGTCTGCTGTGGAGGCCAGTAAAATGGGAAACTCAGTGTTTCTTTATTGGTGCCTTTGTATAACACGTAAGCAGTGGGATGGTTGTCTTGCAAATTTGTCTTTTCTGGCAAAATGTTTGCAGAAGGTCAAAAAATATATGTAGATGACTGAATGTGAAGTATGTATGGTATTTAAAAAATTTGGGATGCATACACTGTACTGACATTCCCGGATTACCCAGAATACCTCTGGTTTCCTGTACATTTGCCCTCGGTTCTCAGCTGTAGACTATTGTTGAGAGGCCAGTCTTTCCCACTGCCCTCTTCTGATTACCCAGTGCCAGTCCTTATCACTGGACAGGTCACCAGAGCGAGAAGGGGTGGGGGGGAATAATACAGTCACAACTTCCTGAAAAGATGCTGCTGACTAAGATTATTTGGAAGTGCCACCCACAACGTTCCGATATCCTCCCTGTGAGAGACTTCAGCTAAAAATGTTCCGTGTCAGCAAAGCCGTTCAGTTCATCTAAACTCGATGAAGCGGATGGTTCTTTAAGGTAAAACATTTTCTTTTACAGATTATGGCTTTTAAAATAACATCAAATTGAATTAAAAAATTCCCCCAGCCTTCCTAGTGATGAGGCCAGAATGCATGAAGAGCTGAAATAGTCAGGCTGCTCTGGATAATTTAATCGGCGCTTTCTGTGCACCTGGGATCATTTACACATTCCTGCAACAAACTAATTCTACATTGCATACCTCGGTGGGTTAGGCAGCTCTCCCTGTCTCCTGTAGGTAGTTGGTTCAAATCCCATACCTACTAGAGTAATTATATCACCCTGGGGACCTTGAGCAAGGCCCTTGACCCCTACTGCTCCAAGGGACCTGACTGACCCTGTGGACAAAAGTACAGGTGGTGCCCGGGTTACCAATGAGAGCTGTTTCCTACGTCTGTCTTTATGTTGAATTTGTAGCTAAGTTGGGACAGATACAAATGGATCATATTTAGTATCAGTTAGTCAAACGTTTCTCTTAGTATACAATATATAGTTTACCTTTATATGCATATAAAACACATTAAAATAAACTAGAAATACTTACAAATAATGTTATGTAATTCATAATAATAATAATAATACGTAATGTTCTCTACTGCACCTCAAACTGACAAACCGCTGAGGCCATGCAATATTTTCATGAGTGTCAAAGTCACAAAAAGTGATTATCACGAACCAGCAGACCATTTATCACTATGAGTTGTCCGTAAGTTGGATGTTCTTTACGCAAGCATCCATACGTTTCTGATGTATGAATAATGTTACTGTACTATACAGTGTTTTATTGCGTAAGATAAAATCATGGTCGCACTCTGTTCTGTTGAAACAAACAACCATTCATGACAGGGTTACAGTGCCAACCTACTTTTCACAGAAACATCAGCCACCGCAGCTAATCCACCTTGCCATGTCCATCTTGTGTTAGACTGGGATGTCCTATCTCTGCCCTCCTTTACAAGTTACAGTGGAGAATTATACAACACTACAGTCACCCCAAAAATGTGCTGTAAGAGGAACTTTTAAAATAGTCATAGATTCCTAGCACGGTTGCTGATGAATTAGACTCATTACATAACTCACTATAATCATCAAGTTGGGTAAACTATATAGTTATATTACTTTTACTCAGTAGACTCTCTTGAATGTATACTTCAGTTGAAATCTAACCAATCGCTGTACTCCAGCTTAATCCATACCTCAAAGTCTGCAGAATTATATCGTAAAGCCAAAGTGTCCTCCTGAAATACGCCTTGTAATGTCAGCCACAGAATCTACATCCAGTCCTGCTTTTTTGTTATACAACTGGGTGCTAAATTAAAGAAATTAAAACTCTGATATGATACCCACTGCAACCCAACATCCCTCTGTAAAATTCCTACTGGCGTGTCAGGGTGTGGCTTTGCAAATCACTTCTTGGTAGACAAGGTCCCAAGCTCTGAGGAACTCTCCCAAAAACAGAATTGGATATAAATGGGAAGACGACAGCAGAAGAACTTGACAAAAACACAATTCCGGCTGAATTCTCATGCAATTATCACCAGTGTTTCAAGCCAGACTTTAGGTAGCTGGTCTGATCTCGGTTAGAAACAACCTCAGTTGCACCAGTAGCTGACCTGGTGAATCACCTGGTAAATAATTAGGTAGCTGCGATTGTTTACAGTGGTTGTTTTGCACCAGGGCACATTTTCCCTTTAGATCAGCGATTTCAGACGTGTGCGGGAAACACTGACTAACCCCACACATGCATCAGCATGAATCCGATATGTGTGTCTGTGTGTGTGAGTTTTCTAAAGCTTGGCCTGCGCTAGACACAACACCAGACGCGCTGCTGATTTTGCATTAGATAGGAGAGCGGGACATCCCGAGGACAAGAAGGGAAAAGTAGGGTCACAGATGACATGTTAGTGGCCAGATTTAGAACCTCTTTACATTGCTGTCACCAGCGGCCACGCAAGGGCAACACTGAAGAGAATCACAACAGTGCCCCTCGTAGGACTGGGTCTGAGAGCAAGTTATGGTCAGCACCACCATGAATACTAATAATCCCAGTTTAGCCAGCCACGCCGAGACAACTGCCTCAGCTCGACACGTTCCTGATTGTTAAAATGGTATGAGGACAATGACTGTGACGAAATGGTTTTTTTAAATAGCGGTCTGCCGTTATCTGGGCTATTGACCATTAGATAAGTTTAAAGTGCTGATATGAGTCTGAGTAACATCTATCCTCAGCTAATATATAGCACCAAGATTCACCAGAGGCCAAAAGTAATGCCTGCTTCTAAGGTCCTCTGTATTTTTCAGGCTTTTCACCTGCTTTAAACACATGGAGAATTTCAGCTTCTTAAAAATTGTTAACCCTTGAAGATTTTGGATGTAAGATATGACTGAAAACTGTTGGAGCGTCATAATGCTCCCATAAATTAAAATTTAAACTTTAAATGTCTGTAGTGTGTTTGCATTGCAGTGTATAGATTTGGTTTGAAATGTTTAGGGGTGCAGCACAGATAATCCCTGACTGTGAACCTTTTGTGCTTGTTTGTAGATCTTAAATTTACCATTTTGAGACATTGCAGATAATCTTAGATATAAAAAAGTTCAAATTACATTTTTAGAGACACTACTGTGAGACTGCATTCTCACAGAATGGAGTGGAGCTCTTACTCAGGTCAGACGACGGAGCACATAGGCCGTGCTAGCTTTTAGCCTAGGCAGTGACAGGTATTTACATCATCCATAGAGGATCAGTGGGGATTGTGTTACAAGCACAAGCCAGAAAGCAAAAATGTCAGAAGGTCATGTCGTGCTAAAAGGCCCTTTCGACCCAGCGACACAAAGGCCTGTCTGAGTACATGCCTGACTTCCTGTTTGATTCCACTGCAACATTTTTGAAGGGTGATTCACGGGATTCACACAATTATCTTTCAGCAGCGAAAACTTGGCCTGGAAAATTCCATTTTCTATCGGTCCAGGCAAATGGCTTATGTGCGTGAAAATCAGGGCCATGGCAGAGGGTGAAGAAGATCTGGTGCATAATGAAAAAATTTAACAGAATGGTATGGACCAACCTGAACAATTACAGAGATTTTGGACAGTGTTATTTATAGAGAACAACTTTCCTATCTAGCTTTTTGTCAGTCTCACTGGCTTCTTTTGATGAGTTAGGAATCATTGAGATTTTAAAGCAATTTGCTTTCAACGTATGTGTGAAATTGCTCATACTCAGAAAACCATTAAGAGAACAACAAATGGGGAGTCTAATTAGGCGACGCATTATTCTGCCATTTGCTGAAAATTCAAAACATTAAACTTTGCGCATTTTTAATAACAATTTGCAGGGTACACTGCACAACAGGATGGTAACACATCAGCACACTGGGTGTCTGTAAAGCTTGCTCCCCCCCCCCACATCACCACTGCAGCCAGGAGACACAGATGAGGGCACAAGCGGCATGATCCCCCCCCCCATCTGTACACCGGAACTCGGCCCGCGAGGGGCACTGAAGTGACGTCTTAGGCTCTGGATTCACCCAGCTTGTGAGCAGACATTAGAGATACTTCCCTCTCATCTTTGGTGCAATTCACCAGTCTGCATTATAATGATAATCACAGTCCATCACTCATTTTACACATGCCGCTTATGTAACCAAAACATGGATTAGCTCCCAGATCAGAGGTGGGTAGTTCAGGTCCAGAAAGTAAAAGTCCAGACCAAGATTTTGATTCAACCAACTAGCTGAGTACTCTGTGATAGTGACCCTAATACTCAACAGTTTGGTTGAAACCAAATCTTGGTCTGGACTTTCACTCTACTGGACCTGAACTAAGCACCTCTGTCCCAGATATGAGTCTTTACTGGAAAATGTCTTAGACAAACTTGAAAACAAAGAAACATTACTGCACCATTAGCTGCACTTGCTAAAACTGATGTTTCCCCCTTTTAATTATTGCATTTTACTAAATTACTTCACAATAACACACCGGTGAATGTCACACAGCATCTCGTATTTCCTTATTTTTCTATTTATTAAACTGAGTTGATGCTTGACCCATATTTGTCAGTGAACAAAGAAGCCCTTTGTTGACAAATACAATCCATAAAACAAAACTGAACAGTTTCCCTGGCTGAACTAAAGACACATATAAGGTCAATTAAAAACAAAAGAGGGTCCTTTTATATATGATTAAAGAGCATGTTAAACATTATTTCAGTGAATGTCGGTCAAGCTTTGATCAAATAATAGCTAATATGTGCCCTTTATATTGTACAGCCTTAATTCAGTCAAAGAATGAAATGATCTGGATATTATTATGTTTAATGTGATGTCATAAGGCCAACAAGCTACAAGCTAACAAATCCAGAGAACAAATGTTCAATTGTATTGACCAGAAAGCACCTTCATTGCTGGTGATCATTTCCTGGTTATCAAGGACCTACGTGTCAGGCTATTACAAGGCTGATAACCAATACAACACACCCTCCCAATACTGACAGTTTTAGTTTAGCCACCGAGGTTTTTGGTTCCACAATTGATCTGCAGGTGTACCCAAGTTAGAAATTTGGTGCAAATAAATCGTTTTTGTTTCTGAGGAAAATAAGCAGCAAAAACTGTGTCCTGGGGCCATAAACTTTTTTTTTTCAATACAGTTGCCAGTTTGTACAGTTACAACAAGACTGGTTGGTGTAGTTATATTGTCAAGTAAGGTAATGTCATCTCTGGAATTAGTCTGAAAGTTTGAAATCACCTGGATGAAACGCCAGTCTGCCACATATCTGCAGAAACCAGGTACTGAGGTCAGTTTAGAGGGATTGTACTTGGGAACACGCAGGCCTGTACTGTACGTCTGTTTTAAAAGGAGACCGAAATGACACATAAGAATATATAACTCTACTTTTGAACTGGGACAGAAATTAAACGAGTTCTCTTTTTGATTTCTTATGATATTAAATTGACTGTTTCAGGATGCTGGAAAGAAGAACCATGCAAAATGTTTCTTTTAATTCTACTTATATTTTTATTCTCAGCACTAGTGTGCGGAGTGACAGTCAAAAACGACACAATTGTATGCATCACAACTCGAATAGTTTCATGCAGCTGATCATGTTATGCATTTTTATAAAATAGGTTCCTAATTTGAGATTGTGTCTCTCCACATGGTCGTACTATATGAATACTGTAATGTGCGCCTTCGTGTAATTAAAGAGGAGTATAGCTTGGGATCAAAATTAAACAGCCAACATAGCTACGTATGGTATATGAATCTTTTTCCACCTTGACATTCATCAATAAAAAGCCTGAGATTGAGTAGTGGGTAGTGTTACGAAGGTCGTCTTGGGGTTCCAGATGGCTCATAAAGAGATCTTCATGTGACTGCTGTAACTTGACATTTTTCAAGATATTTATTCGGTAGGCCTACATTATAGAGGGATGCAGCTGCGTATTATAGAAAATCTCTTTTGTACAAAGGTGTGAAAAACGTTCATCTGATGCACTAAATCAGCAATATAACCCGATAGCTGAAAAATACTATAGCTTTGACTGTTTCCGGAATCCCTAGATCCAACAAAGTTGCGGTAAAGCTAATATTTTGGCTACTCGTGATATTTTGTTAAATATCATTTCCGCGCAGTCATGTTCCTATTTTATGTGCAAGTGGCTGATAACGTTCCATAAAGTAAACGGTCTCTGGCGCCATCTGTCGGATGTCCTGTAAAGCTCAAGAACTGTTAAGCGAAAGGTTTTAATGGGTGCGTCTGTATTCATTAATTAGAAAACAGATTCGACCAAGCGAAAAATAGCATAGGAAATCAAGCTACGATATGCTATAAAAATTTAATGCATATTACAATCCAAATATATAATTTCTTCGTTGAATTAATTTCCCAAAGGCATTGTATTAGCATGCAAAGACCGCTTGCAGCTTCTTCTGATGTTGTTTTTGGAATGTGTAATGCGATGTTTCCAAACTGTTACCCAACCGAGTCAATATTAAAACTATGTTTACTTATATTTTCTCGACAGAAAATGTTGATACTAAATAAATTGCTTCTAGTGACTATACATATAAAAATGAACTAGGCTCAATTTTAGCCCAAATCAAATAGCTTCATGCAGCTGATCATGCTGTCGATTTCTGTAAAATACTTCGTTTTGAAATGTATATATTTAAGATTTACACATCTTTAATCATTTCAAAAACTAACATTTATGATAGATGAAAATCATTAAGTTGCAGGGCTGCCAGCTCTCACGCATCTGGCGTGACACTCACGCTTTAAGACTCGTGCTCACGCAAGAAATCTCACGGCAAATCTGTATTATTCCATTATAAACCTAAAATTAGTTATATCTAAAAACCTACAGACTATTTACAAAGCAATAAAACTGTTACATACATATAAATGCGTGTGCAGACTTGTCTCGAATTAAAAATCTCACGCCAGCCAGCTGAGCAATGTTGGCAACCTGGGGGTTGTATTAATTTATGTTCAAATATGCTCAGCGTAACAAAATGCACTTACAGATAACTTTGAAAACTGACAGATATTTTGAAACCAGTCATAGATATATTGATTTAAACTCCTGAAAAGATGGATCACGAAACTATTTGTACCAGCACCAAGATATCGTAAATAAATGGCTTATATGTGTGAATAATTTAGCGATCATTCTGTAGAATTTTGGCGTTTGGTATCACTCAGCAGTCACAACACCGTATCCGGTTGCTGGAAGCGGGTCGGTACTCATTTCGGCATGTCCTTGTTCCGAGTATCGGAACTGAATCACATTTACTATATCTATAGAGATGGTAACATAATATAAACTCTATTTTATATACACACATTAAAAAAAATATTTAGCATATTTAATTTGCCGTGTTTCTCTGTATGAATATCAATTCTCTGTTAATGCTACATTACGATTAAAATCGAGACCCACTGAGCTCTCTCTCTTAGTTGTGATACAGTGTGGCCAGCAGGGGGCGCCGGAAGCCGCGTCATCTGGGAAGGGGCGGAGCTCCGCGGCGGCGGCTCAGCTGACAGCCGGAAGCGGATCCGCCCGCCGCAAACTGAAGGCGCTGCTAGTTCAGCCTGGACGGTCACAGGCTGCCTTCGTGCCGCGTCTCCGGGATGGGAACCGTGCCGGGTACCAGGCTTTCGCTGTGGCTTTGCCTCTTCGCGCTGTCTGTTGAGGTGTCGCACAGATGGGTGAGTTTAAGCTTTTTTTCCCCTCAGTTTAACGGCCGGTTGGGCCGGTTTGTTTGTAGGGAAACGACGCAGGGGTCCGGGGCTGTGTTTTCAAGCGAGGATGTATCCGGCGAAAGGGCCTGGTAGTGGGATAAGCAGCCGGCAAAGCGCCGCTGGGGCTCTGTACTCGGTAGCTGGTGCTCGGTAGGGAGCGTACCGGCCTCTCAGGCGGGCCGGAAAGTGCCGCCTCCGGCCCGGTGGGGTGTACAGACTTGCCCTGGTTCGCGAGGGGCAGCCTGAGTCACGTGAGAGGCGCGAGGATGGCCGTGGCGGTGATTCGGGGGCTCGCGGCCACTGGGGCCTGCCTGCGGAGCATCTCCGCGCCTTTGATACGGTGCACGGGCTCGGTGGCCGCACAGGCTCCGATTAAACGCTTATGCAACCGCTTCGGCAGATAGGTGTTTGGGGAGGGGTTAACTGTTCATATCCCTTTGCTTTGGCACTTTTAAAGTGTCGTGTTGTTTTTCGGAGAAATGGTGTCCGACGCTTCATTAACTCACCTAATCCTGATCTTAACCCTGACCCTAATCCTAACTGCAACCTGCTGTCCCAGTCTTCGGCTGCTTGGATTAAAATGGATGCGATTATTTGTGTGGATGAGTTAATGAGTCAAGACTTTCTAAGAAATGCTCCTAAAAACTCGGAAATTGAAATATACATTTCTTGTCATTGCGGTGTATACTTTTCTGGATTACCGTTGTACTTTTTAAATGAGCACATTGCGCATTACACGCTTTCTGCAGGTTAGGTCCAGTTGATCAACCTGCTGTTGATGCCCTAGGTCACTTTCTAGAAGCTTCCCAGGCAAAATCATTTCAGAGGCTGCAGCTCTGCTCTTCAAACTCATGCCTGTATCCCCTGCAATATAAGGGGTGCGTAAATAGCAACAATTGCAACATTTTGTAAATTTCTGCATTTTACTTTTATAGTTGTTTCTGCTTAGTAATAGATTTGTTTGACTTTGAGTGTTTAAACTCAAACTCAGTTTAAACTCTTATTTACTTTCTCTGTGTGAGGTTGGCGGAAGAGTGTTGAATTCAGGGGCCTTACAATCGAAGCTTTGTCAAAAAAGCGCCAAGTGAATAACAGCCATAATCTTTATGCCTGTCTGCCCTCATTTGCATTCTCATTTGCAAGGCAGGTTGCCAAGGACACTTGTAGGGAACGAAAACGCACTGTGATTACAAAGAATGTTTTATTTGGTCATTATATTTAGTTATATTGGGATTTTAAACTTGTATTTTCTCTGAAGAATGAACTTTCAGTTTTGACTCTGCTGAAGTTGTTTTTTTTTGCTGTGTTAAGCATGTATGACCAGCGTGCATGGAATAGACAACTACCATGTGACATCTGATCATTTGATCCTCTGCTCCGCCCATGGAGTGTATTGTATGCTCAGTCTTCTGGAGTCTCTGTTTTTCTTTGTCTGTAATAAACAAAAACCTTTACCTCTCCTAATGGGGGGTGTCAGGTTCCCCATGTCACTCACACCTCAGTCAAAGGAGTCCAGTTCCCTGACAGTCCCTTCTGGTTCCACTGGTGGCGTGGAACCCACAGCAGGCATATCACATTTTTTCTCAGGGGACATCCTCTTGTTCGGTGCCCTGTGTTGTCCCGTCTGGCTGCAACGCTATCACTTAAGCCTACAGCACACTGAGCTGATTTTTGGCTGTCAAAAAGCATCGGGCTGTTGATGAGTTGGTGACTGCCTGTTGCTCTGGTATGTGCAGCACGTTTGGACACAGTCCCTGTTGGTGCTCTTTTAGGTGATTGAGCATGTTGAATCAGCGTCGAAGCTCTCTGATTGGGCTGTATTCAACCGACACCTCTAGTTGTGCCGATGTGTTACTGCACACATTTTCACAATCAACAGGAGGGGATGGGAACTGATCATTTGTTGGCTTTCATTTTTTTGCCGTCGGCTTGGTGTGTATCTGACTGTAAGGTTGGAACGCACCAAGCAGATTTTCATCCGTTGGAAGCTGTCAGGCTGTGATTGTTACTGCCTGTCAGGCTGGTGTGTACAGTACGACTGGACACTGACCGTCCTCGTTGTTGCCATTTCAGCATGTTGAATCTGTGCCAGAGCTAGTTGATGTAACAGAGCTCTGATTGGGCCATATGTCATCTGACACCTCTAGTCGTGCCAGTGTGTCCCACTCCAAATGGCAGCCGATCTTTCGTTGGCCTTGGTCGCTACTTGTTTTTTTCCTTTGGCTTGCTGTGTACCCAGCTTTAGAATGGGGCTTCTCTCTTCAAGGCCGATATTCACCGTTTCCTGTGTGTCCCTTAGCCGGTTTGTTCCTGCCTTGTTTATCGTGCACATAAATGTGTGCTGGAGACAAAATTCTGTACAAAACAGACCGCACCCTTCATCTTTGGTGGCATGTGGAATTTTTGTAGGTGTTTGCTGGCCCATCAGCCCCTGCTGAGTTCAGCGCTATCGCCAGATGTCAGCTGATGTGGTAGCTGTTCGTTTACCCTTACGGTCAGCAAGTCGGTGAACTCTGAAGTATTTTGCTTCTGGGTTAGGCATCGTTTTTCCAGGAGTTTTGTTTGGCAGGCCATTAAAGGTACATTTTACAAACTCTCAGAAGCTACTGAAAGAGGACATGTGGTTAGGTCTGTATTCCACCACACAAACATGGGTGTTCTTGCTTGTTGAGTAAGTGAGAATTTTATCTGTGTCGCCCATGCTGTTTTAGGAAGCAAGAGTCCCTGGTTAAACCGCACGTGAGGGCACAACAAAGCTGTCTAGTTACTGTGGTCACGCCTGCTCTCATATTTTGGAGTATGGATCCACAGCCTTAAGGGTTTTGTGCTCGTCTAGAAACTCTTGCATTTTTCTAGAACCATAGATTCCTAGGACTATTACAACTAAGGCTAAAGGGATACTCTACTAGAATATTGTTGGATGTCAGCTGGCATAAGATGTAAGTGTGTGCATCTGGTTTTTATACTGAGACAGGAAAGTACCAAAAAAAATGCACAGACTTCCTTTAATTTTTGGCTGCTTTTTGAAGTCTACTAGCTTATGGTTCAAGCCTTAAGCTTGTTTGTTTTTGTCTGCCTTGGGAGTGCACAATAAGATGCAGAGTCACTCACCCCCAGGGGACACAAAGTCCATGAGACGGTGAACTTGAGAGACTGTCCATTGGTGCTGAAAACGGACTGAATTATTTTGTTATTCTAACCACACTGTGACCAAAGCTGAAAGGGGAAGCAGGTGAAAGTGGGTCATGGGGTTAGGAGGCAGATTAGTTTTTGGCGATGGCTTTGCAGGTTGCTTTTGTGCTGAAAGGGGATGTGAGACTCTGCTCAGGCGTTTTTCTGCACGTACTTTAACAGCTGACAACTTGTCATCTTTCCAGGCATTTTCATAACACTCCAGTAGGCTGAGACTTCGCACTCAGTCTGGTGAACAGAGTACCTGACTCTCTTGTGCAGTTATGTTGTCTTTTTATACTCATCGCTGTCCCCCAAACAGCCAGCTGCACCTTTGGCGTCCAAGTTTTTGGTCCTGTCTTCGCTCTGTGTAGTCCAGTCGGATTCTTCGCTGGCTGGTTTGTTTTTGCCTCTCCTTTGGCATGTGACCCAGCTGACACGTGACTGCACTTTTGCACGTTTGCAGATGGCTGACGCTTAGCCGAGGCCTTTCGCTTCCTTGTGTGATCGTAAATAGATCCAGGCTATAAGCAACTACATGAAAGGATGTCAGAGTTTAAAAATAATGTTGCATTTGAGCCATTTGTCATCTTGCCGCATCCTGGGCATAGAATTTTCTAGAAGGGCAGACTGTGCCTAACCCCCCCCCGCCCACAGGTGTCTGCCCAGCAGTGCGTGTGGTATGGCGAGTGTGGCATGTCTACCAAGGTTCCTGGGAAGCGCTACAACTGTAACTACACTGGTCCCCCCATCCCATTGCCCGAGGAGGGGCACGACCTGCTGGCGGTGAGTTTCCTGGGTAGGCTTGGGGTTTGCGTGGACAAATGTGGGCCGTCTTCCTGTATTTTTTCTTGGAGACACATTTGTCCATACAAAGACTATTTTGATCAGTAGTGGTTGGGATGTCCCCATGAAAAGAACCTTTTTTTAAGGGAAATGTTTGTCAATTAGTTGTTAATGTCTTCATAAAACACAAATATGCGTGTGTTTGTCTGACTGTCCAGGAGCTGTGCCCAGGGCTGGACTATGGCACCGACAGCCTCTGCTGTGATGTCCAGCAGCTACAGACCCTGAAAGGGAGTCTTCAGCTTCCTCTTCAGTTCCTCTCAAGGTCAGTTGCAGTCTTAAATGCTGCCTAGTTGCCCCTCATCTGTTTGATATTTTCTTCAAAACACAATACAGCCAGATGCACTCTGAGCTCATAATGGGTATAAATCAGAGGCAGTATGTTTTTTTTTTTATTTTAATGTCATGACTGATATATAACCAATGATGTTAAGAGTAAATGTCCACTTTACATTTACCCTGGAATAGTTGCCCTTTTGAAGGTTTTAGGAACCCATCGGAAAGAATTTTTGTGTAAAATAGCTACCGCTCTATTGGTCAGTGAAAAAGCACCTCACGAATGGCTGCCAATCAGATTGACACATTGCTTCACTTGTAATATCACTCCACCAGTCATCAGTCATGCGGTGTCGCTGTGACTCATGCTTCCTCAAGATTATGCATGCAGATGTAATGCAGTCATGGCACCGCCTGTGATGACACCTTTTGCCTCTCACTTTCTCCACAGGTGTCCCGCCTGCTTCTACAACTTAATAAACCTGTTCTGCGAACTGACGTGCAGCCCGCACCAGAGCCTCTTCCTCAGTGCCAAAAAGTTCTCCCCTGATGCCGATCACAACAAAACCAACGTGGAGGAGGTGCAGTACTACATCGGGCAGATGTTCGCCGACGGTGAGGAGGCCCTGTCCGTGGGGAGCCAGCCATACTGCTGCTGAAAGTCTGTTCATTCTTTGTTTGTCATCAATATAGATGGTTGCATAAACATAAATGCAAGTAGGACTCAAATCCTGTGGATGGTATAGTGATGTCACTATTGGGCCCTTGAGCACTTCACTACAGCTGCTCCAAGGACAGGCTGACCTTACTCTCTGATCCTAACTTTGGACAAAAGCGCCTACTAAATGTAAAATATAGCATGACCTCACCTAGAATACCTTGTATGGCTTTGGTTTCATCTCTTTTGCTATAATAAGTCTGTCATAGCTGAGTGCAGAAGAACAGGAATGATTTATGATCTTAATCCTCCAAGGACTGGTTAGAAAGGCTAAATTTCTTTCGTCCTGTTTGAAAGTGGATGAAGGGGATTGTGGTGAAGGTACAAAATCTGGTGTTGCTGAATCCAGAACGCAAGGTTAGATGGAAGTTGCTTGGCAACCGGCTTATGTCACAACAAAGAACATTTCACATGAAGAATGCAGAAGTGACGGTGGCTAAATTCATGGACAACAGCACATTTTTCCATCACTTTAAAATTTGTCATCACAAAAGGAATTTGAACCCATTCTTCGGGTAGCCTTTGCTTGTACAAGAGCATGGTGTTTCAGGATGAGACCACGTCACCCTGATGCGTAACATGGCAGTTCCAATGAATCCAGCGTGAGACTTCTCATTTCGCGTGGGATCGAGCTTTATGTGCAGTTGTGACTAGGGTGGGCAATCTTATCCGCAAAGGGCCGGTGTGTGCGCGGGTTTTCACTGCAAATCCCAAATTAGACTACCAATTAGGGGACTGATTGGCTGAGGAGTCCTCACACCTGGGTTTGAATAGCTGACCTAAAGGTTATCCCAAAAACCTGCATACACACTGGCCCTTTGCGGATAAGATTGGCCACCCCTACTATAGAGTGCTCATCTGTGACTTCTTCGAAGTCTCAGCGTATGTCAAAGAAGGACTCGATTGAATAGCATTAACTGATCACTCTGTCCTGGCTGAATAGTATCAGATGCTGGTCAAGCAGTGGCTAATGATTAATCTCTGAGGAACTACTCTAATATTTGATTTATAAGATACCGCCTAACGGTGTTTGTGAGTAAGACTCTTAAGCAATTGTTCTGTGTTGCAATGCAAAAACCCCTGACATGGTCTTTGGGTTTTATTTAGTTATTTCCTGTGTTGGTGAGCGTTTGTAGGTATCTGTTCAGGGTTGGGTCTTTTGACGGATGGTGTTGTGCCCCATGTGTTCAGCGATGTACAACGCCTGCATGGACGTGCAGGCTCCGTCAAGCAACGTCAAGGCCCTGTCGCTCCTCTGTGGGAAGGACGCCAAGGACTGCAACGCCACCAACTGGATAGAGTACATGTTCAGCATCAACAATGGCCAAGCTCCTTTCTCCATTATCCCCATCTTTACAGGTGAATCAGATGTCTCTATACAACAGGGCCTCGCCCAGCCATTCCGTCTGCTAGGGTCCAGTTACAAGGAAACTCTGTTCTGACACTAAAGGGCAGTTAAGAGCTGCTGCAGTGTGACTCAAGATAATTGGCTGGGGTAGAAACCACCGCCACTTGTAATACTTATATTTTCTGGCCGTATGACACAGACGAGTGGTTTCTGAGAAAAGGCACTGCACTGTGGGCCATTGATCAATGAATAGTCATGGTCTGAAGATGTAAGTCCCGTTTGGAGGAATATAAATAGCCATTAAAAACCAAATGATTGGTAAATGTTTTTTTACTTTGTTCAGCTCAAGGTTTGAAAGTTGTTTTGCTTGTTATTTTTCGCACACCCATCTTCTGCCTGTCCTGATCAAGGTTGGGGCGTGGTGGGGTGGGCAGCTCAGGGCTCAAGGCTGAAATGCCCTGGATAGGATGTCAGTCTGTTACGAAATTACGTATTGGGTGTTACTGAATCCATGAAGACAGCCGCTGAATCAGAACTTTGCTCTCAGTTGTGGGTTCTGTTTTTGGAAAGTTCTGGAAGGTTTTACGTCTGTTACAGGGGAGTGAGGGCAGGATTTGTTTTGAAGATATGCCCATGTAACTGTGTGACCTCAATTTGTGCAGATGTTCCCGTGGCCGGCATGACGCCAATGACTAACATGACACGCGGCTGCAATGAGTCCCTCCCCGACGGCTCGGGACCATGCTCGTGCCAGGACTGCAGCCTGGTGTGTGGGCCCATGCCCGTGCCGCCCCCCCTGCCCCCACCCTGGACCATCCTGGGCATGGACGCCATGGCCGTCATCATGTGGATCTCCTACCTAGTCTTCCTGCTGGTCTTCATCGGTGGGGTCCTGGGCACCTGGTGCTACAGGTGAGGACCTTTTAATATAGTCCTTGAGCTCTATTCTGTTCTATTCTGCAACACTTTGGCAGAAGTGCGCAGTGACTGTTTTCAGAATGGGCATGACTGCTTCCGTTTGTGTGTCCTGCTCAGGAGGAGAGCCGTCCTGTCAGAATATGGGCCTATCCTGGACAGCAACAGCGCTCACTCTGTGAACAGAGATGGTAGCGGCCTGGGTGAGAGTCACGGCCACAGTGGCGCTTTGGCATCTGGTGACGTTAATGTTTCACTCGACTTTTTACCCAACTGCTACAATTGCCTTGTTCTAGGTTACCAGCAATACTCAAGGGGATTTAAATTTTCATAAACCTCAGTCTACTTCTCGGTAATAAATTTCTCAAGGATAATTCACCTTATCTGCTCTCTATGCGTGTCCAAAATCACAAGTTAAATGGATGATTATTTTAACAGGCAATGTTTTTCTTTGAAACTTGGGCTTCCTGCCCTTCTTTGAATGTCGTTAAGCAGAAACTTTCGCTACCTGAAATTCTGTGGCACCTGCCTTTATTGTCACACCATCTATATCACCAGTGGCATGCGTGTGTTGGCTAGATGTCTGTGCAGTTCGTACTAGTGTCTCTGCTTTAAGAAGGGGCCAGAAATAACAATCACAGATGTGTGCACATACTGAAACAAACATCTTGGGTATAAACTATTTTGAGGTGGCAAGTGTTTATGGTAATGTTTTATTGAAACGCTTTTGTACGGTTTCCTAACATCACTATTAAAAAATTTTAAAAATCACTGTAGTCAAATATACTTTTAAGCAGTACATTAGTGTTTTTTTTATTATTAAATTACGTAAATTAAATTTTTAGGTTGTCTTTGAACACGGTGCAGTTTTTTCCAACTGTTTTGGCCATAAAAGCTGGTGAGCTGTGAAATACTGCCCCCTGCAGGTGAGATCACTTGCTGCGAGACGCTGGGCGAGGCCTTTGAGGATGCGCTGCGGCGCCTCTTCTCCGCCTGGGGGTCGCTGTGCGTGCGCCGGCCACTGGCCGTGATCCTGGCCAGCCTGGTTATGGTGGGGGCGTGCTCGGGGGGTCTGGCCTACATGCGTGTCACCACCGATCCGGTGGAGCTGTGGTCAGCACCGGGCAGCCAGGCCCGCCAGGAGAAGGACTACTTTGACAGCCGTTTCGGGCCCTTCTTCCGCACGGAGCAGCTGATCATCACCACCACCCTCAAGTCTGCCTCCATATACTCTCCCTACTTCGGAGGTCCTGATGTGCCGTTTGGCGCCCCGCTGGACAAGGGGGTCCTACACCAGGTACTCAGCTGTCAGTGGGACCCAAGCCTGCATTTTGTGTTTTCAAAGTACTAGAGTTCAACCAAAACAGCTTTTTCAGTGATCTTTATGGTAGTTGTGGTAATTAAAGATAAATCATTACATTAGTTAAATAGCATTAAAAATCATAAGGAAACAACATGTTTGATTCAATATATATCATCATAATATAATATAATATATAATATAATATAAAATATAGATTCCTGGAGTGAATGGCTGCCGTTCAAACCTTTTTCCCCGCTGCGTTTTAGCGGCAGGTGTGCTTCAGCCTAACCTCCCTGTGCCACAGGTGCTGCACTTCCAGACGGACATTGAGAACCTGGAGGCCATCTATGGGAACGAGAGCGTGCGCCTAAAGGATATTTGCATGGCCCCGCTGGCCCCCTACAACGACAACTGTACCATCCTCAGCGTGCTCAACTATTTCCAGAACAGCCATGAGGTGCTCGACCACCGGATAGGAGACGAGTTCTTCACGTATGCAGACTACCACAGCCACTTCCTGTACTGCGTAAGGTGAGCCACGGCCACTTTCACCACCTGACACTCTCACTGCCTGGCAGAATGTAAACTTTGTAAACTTAACCCCCCCCCCCCCCCCCCCCCCCCCCCTCCCCCCCTTACCCCACCACGCTCCTTTTCCCCCCCCTCCCTTTCCCCCTTTGCCGTGTCCAT
>JAAGVU020000078.1:2574291-2584972 GCA_011763525.2 Mormyrus iriodes | reverse complement strand
TGTTTTTAGGAAGGAAAAACTGGGAACGCTGCAGGTTTGCACTCCTGGGACATGGCAGCAGATTAGGGGCAGCTCAGCATCATCAATTAGCCAGGAGCACCGGTCCGGAACATTCGCCGATGCGTGTGGAGCTCCTGAGTGTTACTGTACACCTCCTCCAGCTCCTCACGAACCAAGCAAGGAGATGTTTCACTCACCCCATTCCGCCCCTGCCAACTGACACCTACTGCTGGCACTCCTCCTCCACCTCCTCCTCCCATACTGCTGTCGAGAGACTGCAGAGAGAGGGATTTCAGTCAGGATATCAGCGGGCAGCCTGATTTGTACGGAGAGAACGGCATGATGGTATGAGCTCCCCCCCCACCCTCTCTCTCCATCACACCCTCTCTCTCTCCCACTTTCACCCCCTCACCCTCTCTCCCCCCCCTTTCTCTCTCTCTCTCTCTCTCTCTCTCTCTCTCTCTCACACACGGAAAAATTGACACCAAAGCACGGCGGTGTATCTGCCATGGCCAAAGAGGACTGCCGAGTGTCAGAGCTCTTGAGACCATAAATGGCCATGTCCGAAAGCTGAGGGGGTGCGAAAATATAAGCAAACTTCATCTAAGGAAAGCAGGCCCCCCTCCCTTTTTTTAAAAAAAAAAAAAAAAAAGGAAGAGAGCCAGATAGCTTTATCAAGTAGCGTTGCTTGTGTCTGTGAAGGTCATCATGCACAAAGAGGCTCTGGAATTACAATGCATTTGTGGGGTGGGAGGGGAGCGAACAGGTTTTCTGAAGTCCTCAGCAGACACGCTTTGAAAAGCGAGAACGAGCAGTGGCGGGGGGGGGGGGTCCGGAGACCCAGCAGCCAAACAGGACGCGTGGGCGCCACCCCCACCTCCCAGTCACTCAGCACCGTCTGGGGCGGCTAGGTTATCCATTACGAACCCACGTCCCCCCGGCCTGCATTTTCTGTCCCCCCTCTTGGCTGATGGATGGAGCCCCCCGCTGAAACCCGGCCTAGACTCTTACTTTAACTTAACATAACTAATTGTAAGTTAATAGGTTATGTTCTTACTGTTAGCTTTTAACCACTTTATTAATCCTCGTTATGCCAGACCCGTATTACTTACCTGTACTTAACTGTACATGTATACACACAGTACATCAGAGTGGGGAACCTGATCCACGGAGAGCTGGTGTGGATGCGGGTTTTTGGAATGACTTCTCACTCAGCCAATAATAAAGCAGTGGTTCTCAACTCCAGTCCTGGGGACCCACTGTTACTGGCTGATTGAGAGGTCATCCCAAAAACCCGCACCGGCCCTCCATGGATCAGGTTCGCCACCCTTGCTGTATATAAAATAAGTTTGGGTGAAATAGTACATAGTAAAAAATTTGCCATTCTGCAAAATATACCCCACCCCCATTCAGCAAATTTGATCAAAATACATAAATTGCATTGCTTTTCAAAACACTGTACACCACGGTGTAATATCTGGACAGTATGAAAAATCTGAACTCACCCAAGCCCAATATATCCCCTGGCATCCACTCCCCCTGTTTTTAACATTGTCTTGTGTTTTTTTTCCTCTTTGAGTATTGTAAAAACCCTCTCCATCACTTGCTGTATGTATGCAGCATCGCAGTCCTGGGGGAGAGTTATATACTGTCACTGTATATGGACAGTATGACAAACAAGCCCGCTTCACTTGACGTGACTCGACCTGGCGTGGCGGCAGAAGCCAGCAATCGCCGCAGGAACCCAAATCCCCGCCACGTCACCCCGGTAACAAAGGCGTCTCTGTCACACAGGGGGAGCGAGGCGGAGGTGACAGGCTTCCTGTATGATATTACGCCCACATGTGGCGAGATGGTACACCAGCAACAAGCAGCACGAGCTCAATGGCCCAATGGCAGCATGAGGCTGCTGACCCAGCAATTCGAACCTGTGACACTCCAGCAGAGAGTCCTGACCCGGTAAGCCACACACCCCTCCCCACAAGCACTGTGAGAATACGGCCCATCGTGGATGACGCACTAGGAGGCTCCTTTTGGAAAGCCTTAGATGGACCGTGGTTCAGGATGACCGGTTACCATGGAGTGCAGCAGCTGTGTGTGGGATGTGCTGGGGCTGCTGAAGAAGCCGTTGTAGGGCACCAGGTATTGGTCTGCATCCACGGCGTCCTCCATGTCCTCGCTGCTGGTCAGGGTGCGGTAGAACTTGGAATCATTGGGGCTGGGCAGGTACATTCTCTCATCACCCTACAATGGACAACATAACACTTTACATCCCATTAAAGCATCTTTGACCATCACCTTCACATACATGATGCTTGGGGTCATACACTGAGATGAAATATCGTTCTCGTTGGTCATGGTGCAAATTGGCATAGAAGTAGAATGTGGAACAAATGAATTGGTGTAGTGTTAGAGTTTGAGTCTAGATTTGTTAGACTGGGAGGAGCTAGATTGGTGTGGACCCTACTTCTAATCAGCAATGAGGACCATCATCTGCCTAGTAAGACCCAGCTCTGGCCAGTACTTCATTCATCCTACTTTCCTTTCATTGGAACTCGGGATAATTCCTAGCTCCTCATTTTCATAGTTGATTTCTCAAATGTCTATTATATCTCCTGCCATATATCTGGGATCGTCCTGACTATGTAAAATGTCACACAGGTGCTTTATATCATGGCTATTTTGTGTGGCCGGCGTCCAAGACGAGAGCAAGCCAGATGGGCTATGAGGCCCCCACCACTGCTGATCTAAAGGTGGAAGCCCGGTGGGGCTCATGGAGGAAGACCTGCTTATGTAGTTTGTAGACGAAGTTCTGATCGGTACCTGGATGACTAGGTACCGCTGTGGGTCCCGCGCCATCTTGGAGAACTCTGCCACGAGCTCCCGGAAGCGTGGCCTGCTCTCGGCATCGATCATCCAGCCTTAGGAGACAGCAACACAAAGCAGAAGGCTGTCAGCGACAGCCTCCAAGCCAGATTCAATTGCCTGTAGCCTCGGATGGTCCCAGTGCGGACGGCAAACGATTGAAGACCAGATGGTTTCTTCTAGTTCTTCGTTAACCATCTGTGGTGTAAACAAACTCTCTGGCTTAAAGATAAGATTAAACTAGACATCAATAAATAAGATATTCTTCAGAATAGCATAAATTACTTTTAACCTTTTCTTTGGTATTGCCTCAATTAATTATCGCAACAATGAACGTCTCTGAAGATCCAAAGAGAGGACAGGACATTCTGGAGGAGTTGACACCAACTTGATGGCACCCAACACTACGACAGTCCAGCTTTTCTTTGACTGTTCATATGGTACGACCATAGCTTGATGTTTTACTGAAGTGGTTTGTAGCTTGCCATAGCACGCCACACCTTCTGAGTGCACCCCAACTGTGGCTGTGTCCGAATTCTGGAGCTGTGTCCTTTCAGGCTGCATTCAAAGACCGAATGTGGCAAGCTATGCAACAAGGCTGCCCCATTTTGAAGGCTCCTTCAAATGCAGCCTAGAAATGCACCCGATGGATCCTTTGCAGCAGAACATGTCCCAAGATTCATTGCAAAGATTTTTAGAGAACCTTCAAAAGGACGCAACATACGAGGGTTACACAGGCCACGTCCTTTGACGGATGTGGCCCCGGAATTCAGACCGAGCCCGTCAATGCTGCAGTACTCAGCATCCCCATGGTGACCCGGCCCCTTAGGCAGACTCACATTTGACCATGATCATGTAGACGTCAATGGTGCAGATGGGTGGCTGTGGGAGACGCTCGCCCTTCTCCAGGACCTCTGCGATGTCACTGGCTGGGATGCCATCGTACGGCTTCGTGCCGAATGTCATCAGCTCCCATACGGTCACTCCTGTGCAGGAGCAGGACATGACATCAGACAAGAGTGCCCTTAAGACGGATGTTTCCGGACAATACTCCTGGTTCTGCCCAGTCTTTCAGCAGTTACATGGAAAGATGCTAAGGTGAGGTTTTTGTTGTAGGAATGTCATGTGACAGCAGCGATGAGCAACATCTTGGGTGTGTCAAGGGGTATGTTCTCTTTGTGGAGACAATAAACCTTTGTTCTTTGTTTCTACGCTGCTGCTGATGTTATACATGCTGGAATCCGCCTGCAGCGTCATTTTGAAATTCTAGGAACTGATTACTTTACTTTACAAGGAGACCCTACGGCAAAGCAAAATGGCCACATCAACTCATTTGTTTCTATTAACAAGTGGCATTGCCTCCCCCCCCCCGGGTACACTGTGTCATTAGAGAGTCTCAAGCACTCGCTCTTTCAATCGTGCTATAAATCAGAGCAAGTCAGGTTAGTTTAATGGAGTAGCTCACTTTTTCTGCTTGGTCTCCAGAAAAGCTCCTGGTGTAACCGATCCCCATTATTCTGGAAAGGGAGGATTTAGTGAAGCTCACATTACCTCGTCCAAGAGGATGGGGAGCTGCAGAACCCATTAGGGTCATTATTATGGACTTTTATCCAGAGGCTCTTAAACCCCAGATCCAGCAGAGCAAACTGGTTTCGGTCTTCACTGGCATAACACTCCTGGACACCACAACGGCTACCCAGTTTGAGGACTGGAGAGCGGCTGGGAGGTACGGGGGGGTTGGATCGGTTCCTCAAATGTTGACGGCCTGGGCCTTACGCCGTTCTGCTGACTTAATGAAATGGGCAGATGGCTGCTGCAGGCAGCCCATTTTCAGTGGGTCCAAAGCAGGTGGGGGTGGGGTGCTCCTCTTAGAGATGGATTTGCAGGAAGGTGTGGGAGGGGGCAGGAGGAGGTCCTGCCCCATCCTGCAGCCCCATAGCTGCTAACAGAGTGGGTCAGAAATAGGCGAGGGGGTATTTTGGACCTCACACAGTCGGGGTGGGGAGGCGGCATAGAAATGAGGTCTACAGTTCTAGCCCCCCCCCCCCCGTCAAAACAAAATGTCTGATCCAAAGAACCTGTTAAAAGATCTCCCCTTGAATAGGGAAGCAGAAAGCACACCCACCACCTGAGGCCTCCTCCTCAGTAAAGGTGGTCACCCGCCCCTCCCCCACCACCACACTAACCGTAGCTCCACACGTCGCTCTGGTGCGTGTAGGTCCGGTGCAGGATCGACTCCAGCGCCATCCACTTGATCGGCACCTGTGGGGGGAGAACAGGACCTTGAGTCGGCGTATTACCATATCGCCTGCCTCCATGACCTACAGCGAGGAAGATCCGGAATGCAGAAGAACCCTGTGTCCCCTTTCTGCCAAACCCTTCAACCCCCCCCCACCCCACCATGTTTTTCTGAGACTAGACATTTAGATAACACGCAGATGACCTAGAGCTAACTGGTGTCATGCTGCTGCACAGATTAACACAGAGGCAGTTTGTTCAAGACAGCCAGTCTGATGAGAATGGCTTTTGTACAGAGCAGGGGGATGGTTGAGTCTGACCACAGCCTCACCCCACAGCTATGCTCTCAAAATCGCTTACACAGACAAATCACTGCTACACGTTTACAATTATTTGTTTTGCGTGGCAGATATGGGTGGTTCAGGGCTTGGGTTCGAATTCCACCTCTGCCCTGTGGGGCGAGCGTGCATGCGCTCTGTGTTGCAGGGTTCCTCTCACATCCTGCAAAAGTCCAGTAGGGCAAACTGGTCCCAAAACTGCCAAAGTGTGTGGCTGTGTGGACTGGTAAGCCATCTAGGGTGGTTTTTGGGGTAGATTCAGGCTTGCTGTGACCCTATACTGAATACACAGCTGGAAGGTGGATGGATGCACTGTTGAGCGTTTGGGAGACGGCTGACCTTGCCACCATCAGCGTGGTACTCCTTCTCGTCGGTGCTCAGGAGCTTGGCCAGGCCGAAGTCTGTGATCTTGACGTGCTGGGGGGTCTTGACCAGCACGTTCCGGGCAGCTAGATCTCGGTGCACCAGGTGGCGTTCTTCCAGGTAGCTCATGCCCTGTAAAAACCCTCATGCTCACAAACACAAATGGGGGGGTCGTCATGCTGCGTGAGGGCATCATTAATATCAGGAGGTCCAGCCTACGCAGTCTGCGGCTTCTTAATTTGATCCTAGCCAATCAACAGAAGCCGAATACAAAAAATGTGGCCGTGTTCTACCAGACCAAGTCATGAGAACGGCAACTCAAAATATTCACCCTTTACAAATATAATGGCAGTAATGAGAGAGACACTAAACGATATGTAGTTACAGTTTTAAGCCTTGTGAACCATTTAACGTTAACATTTAATACAGGCTTATTTTTTACAATATAATGCAAAACTGAAATATCAGAAAACAGATGAGCAATAAAATCATGAAAAAAATCGATGAAAATTATGAATTCCCAGTCACAGGGAAATCGAGGTAACCCATTCATACGCTCATTTCATAGCTAACAATGAAGCCCGAGTCATTTTAGCAAATTAGTGATGGCATTAATGCAAAACCACAAAAAATAAAAAAAGTATTTAACGAGGATGGGCCGAGGGGACAGAAACAAAAGTGTATATGGATTTGATTTCACAGCGAAACAATGGGCCACTGTCCACGCACCAGCAGTAGGGAACAGGGACTGCACACTGTGCTAAAAATCATGGCAACACCACGATCAGACGGATGTGAGGGTACGGTAGATCCTCTCTGAGTGAGAAAAGACATTATCCAGAGACACAAACGCCAAAGAGTATCACAAAACACCCTCCCACATAATTTATGGGACTCTGAATTGGCTGAATTGCTCCTATCCACATAGTAACAGCCTTCCTTACTTAAGGACGCAGCAAAGACTGTCTCACCATCTTTGGGTTGGGGAGGGAAAATGTGATGGGGTACTTGTTAACGATCTCTCCAAGGCCAAGGGCACAGATGTGGAGCAAAATCAGTTAAATATATTCAATTAGAATGTTCCAGAGTGGCCCCTTTGCAAAATTCCAGCCCATACCCAACACACAACACCAAATACAACATCCGACCCCACAGCTAAATAACGAGCCTGATGTATTTATGTGAGGCATGGGTCACACCAGTCTGCAAGGCAGGGTTCACTAAAAATCTACATCCTTTGGACTCAGAACTAGGTGGTGCGAGAAGGGTTTCATAAAACAAGATTCTCTTGGGAAAGCAACAGCATGAGGTGCTTTTAGGGAACTGACTCATTGGAGACCTTGACTGCCGTGATCAAATGATCTCTCTTCCAAGAGGAACACACAGCTGCTCGTCCTGCTATAAACTTCAGGCTTCGTGCAAATCCCCATGTGGGAGAGGGTGGCCTGCTGGTGTGGACTCTCTCCAACAGTGGCGGGGGCTGGCGGATACGGCGAGGTCCTCCCACTTACCTTGGCAATCTGCACACACCAGTTGAGCAGGCACTGGGAGCCCACGTTGTCCTTGTTCTCCCTCACGTAGTCCAGCAGGCAGCCGTACGGCATCAGCTGGGTGACTAGCTGCACGATAGAGGTCAGGCAGATGCCCAGAAGCCGGCACACGTGGGGGTGGTCCACGCTGGCCATCACGTAAGCCTCCTGTGCCGTCAATACCGTGAGTTAGGCTGGGACATTATTACAGTAACACAGTATACCGCGGTATTTCAAACGTATTGTGGTATTTTCATTTGACGAAACTGTTTTGTGGGAAACCCCGCCCCCGGCGAATTTCATCACAAAGAAATAGTAATACTAGTGTATGGCCATATACCGCGGTGTCTGGGCGGTATGAAAAGGCCTACTGAGAGCTTACACACCAGCCTCTCCTACTGCACGGGGTATCCCTCTTACCTCTCCCCTCCCTCCCTGCCTCTCCATGCTCCCCAGCTGGTCTCTAGATGTTTAGACTCTGTTGCAGACTTTCCTTAAACATCGACATTTGTTCCCGAGACCTTCCCGCGAGACCTATTGCCATATGGCGGCTGCTTGAAGAACATACTGTGTATACCTCCTGTTTATACCTCTCTGGAGAAAATTCGCAACAAACGCAAACGCCGTTTAGACACGCCCCCACCCCTGCTTGAGAACATTCCAACGGAGAGCTGTGGATCCTCAAGCTCCGAGCACTCTGCCACCCCATCCCAACCAATTTCTTTGGATACTATGTTTTCGACCACAGATGTCAAGTCATCCTTACAAGGATGTGGAGGTTCCCTGACATTTGCTTGTCTATCTGTTTCCCTATGGAAGAGGTGCAATTTAATCCTTCATCTTGATTGGTCAATGCCAACATTCAGTGACCCATCTGTGAAAGTATTTTGTTTTTGTTGGAAAATTACATTTACATTCCTTATCCTCTTTGTGGGACTTTCAGATATTTTCTCTCTTGGACGGTTCCTGGGTCTTTGTGTGCGCCTGAGCGTGCAGTCGAGTGAAACTCAACGCCAAAACCTGAGAGATCCCATTCAGTGTCCTAGAGGCAAGACTTCAAGATACAAAAATGCCGTTCAACTTAAACGTGAGGGTTTGTACATATGGGAAAATAGCTTCACAGGAAGGAAACGCTGGCCCTGGCTGCATTTACCTTTATACCTTAACCAGACGCCCTGTTCTGGTAATTTAAGAGGCCCCACGCCACTGACGACGTTAAGGTACTCTGGAAAAAGACAAGATGCTCTAATTGACAAATGACATAGCCAGATGTTGCGGATGATTCACTGAAGCCCACGTTGGCCAATCACCTCTTTGAGATTGTTGACCCTTCTATTTTTTTTTTCCTTCAACTAATTTGATTAGTACTTTTTTTTTTTTTTTTTTTTTACCTATAATCAGAATGCAATCATTGTGACAATTTTCTGTGAGACCACAAAAAAACCTTACAATTTGATGCTTGTTTACTCTGGATCTCTTTCAGAAGTGTCCAAACTTCATAAACTTGGGCAAGTCCTATCAGAGCTTTGGAAAACATCGCCCCCTCCCTTGGCCTATCAGCCTATGAGGAGTCGGGTTTATAAGACAGCAGCCAGTTCCGTCTCCGGCCCATTGGCTGCTGGCCGCCGGGCACCCTGCCACCCAAAGAGGAGGCCCCCTCACTCACATCCAGGATCTCCTTGTTGGCTTTGGGGGACGTGGCCTCCCTCAGAACCTTGATAGCGACGGGGATCTTGACATTTTCACCCTCAGGGACCCACAGACCCTGCAGGATAAGACAAGCCATGGAACCACAATACCCCGTATCTGACCGCAGGCCCCAAAGCACAGATATCTCAACTCTGGTCATTGATAGTTACACAGGCAGACCTGAGACTTACTTATCTGTAAATAAACTTGGTAAAAATAAAGTCCAAGCAGAGATAATGGACTAGGCACAACTGTAAAGCAGGTTCACATGCAGCAGTATTTGCTCTGTATACAAATTAGCACTAGTGCTAATGGCAGAATGTGCATTGCAATGACTTTCACCCCAGTGGGAGCTGTCAGGAAGTCAGCTACCTTGTAGACCGTGCCGAAGGCTCCGGAACCCAGGACCTTGGTCTTTTTGAACTCGGTCTCCTTCAGGATGCGGAGCAGCGCTTGGTTGGGCGCCTCTCCGCTAGGGGTCAGGGGCTCCACCAGCTGCAAGAGACAGTACAGCGTACCCTTAAAGGTGAGGTCACACTAGCGCAAAAAAATCATCATCAGCCTCTCATTCACTTCCATTAGCACTGCGTGAGTCGAATACCAGATTCCTCACTTCCTTCTGGTACAGCGGTCAGCTTTGATTTTAGGTATCAGGGATGTGTCTGATTTTTACATCTGAAATTACAGAGTAATTTCAGAAAACTGAGCAATTATTTGGTTGATTTTCTTTTTTATTGACTCAAAACCCTATTTAATATTCATTATGAATTTATTATCCTGTATATTGATCCAACAACAAAGCGGTAAATCCTGAAGCCCCCCCCCCACCCATCAGACCCCCCTGCATGTGGGTCAGCGATCCCTCCCAGGTGCCTTGCCTCCTTCTCCTGCAGCAGTCTGCGCAGCGTCCTCTTCCTCTTGATACGTTGTCTGCGCAGCAGCACGAAGACGGCAAGGGCGAGGATGAGGAAGGCCAGCAGGCCGCCTACCACACCGGCTGCGATGGACGACACCTGGGAACTGCGGAGAGGCCCCCTTCGTTACTGCCGGTCCCCCCACGGGCCAGGGACACTGGCACCTCACTTCTTACTTACTTCAGGATGCTTCTTTTAAGATATCCCATCATGCTCTTCTGACTCACCTTTTCAGATGGCAGCCTTCCAATCCAGGCCCGCTGCATCTGCATAGAGGGGAGGGGGGGGGGTTAATCCCTCCAGAACAGAGACATCCATGCAAGATGTAGGGTTCCTCTGTATCTGAACCGAGAGTAGATGCAGCTGGGACTAACCCCTGGGTGCAGTTGATGTGGCACGGCTGGCACTCGCCGTTCTCGTCGTGGTACTTCCAGATGAACGTGTCTCCCTCCCCCGGGATGCCATGGGGGCACCGGTGGACGCAATGGGGGCCATCTCTATAATTGGCACACGCCATGCACATGTCGGGACCCTACGGAGCAGCACAGTGATGTTGAGGGGAAGCCCTCTGCGCTTGTGATTCCCAGCACCGTGATCGGCATGATCAGACTGGCAGGCTAATCTCACACTGACTGCACGTTCCCGTTAGACCAAGGCTAGAGTAATCGCACAGAGAACACACATTCGTGTTAGACTGTGATGGTGCAAAACAGCATCAGAGGATTGAGTAATATGTCAATAAGAA
>JAAGVU020000078.1:2515007-2535619 GCA_011763525.2 Mormyrus iriodes | reverse complement strand
GGGGAGGGGTGGATCATAAACAAGACATTAGTAATGCCAACTGTCGCGCGGAAGACCTGGCCAAATTTGCTGCAAGACCTGGCCAAATTTGCAGCAAGAAAGTGGGCTGCGCACTGTTTAAACTCAGCGAGCTCTCCGCGTATTGCTGACCTTTCATAAGGTCCTCACATACTCCCAGTCATAACATCTCCTGACGGAAGTCATACTGACCTCAGTGCAGGAAATACGGGCAGACGCAAAAGATCTATAACACTTGATATAATCTATGTCTGCATAAAGGGCCTTCTGCACTGAATACACATAGTGCGCAAGCTGTAGGTGGGTGAACAAACGAGTCTGCAGACAGTACAAACTGAAGAACACACAAAACATCTGTGAACATCTGGCTCGGACTCAAGGTCTTTGTATCTCACTGGGCTTTAATGGAGTTAAACCTGATTTTTCCATGTTAAAGGGTTTATAGATGCAAACAAATAAAGTTTAACAACTAAAAGTATTTACAAATGGGCAGGGCGACCCGGCCTGTGATAAACACATCTGAGCATTGGAACATCTGGTTGCTCGCCTTACATTAACTGAGCACTTGTCACGAATAAAGCGGGGAGGCAATGCTGTAGTGTGATTCCTGTAAAAGGGCCAACAAAGAGAAAAAAAAAAGTGTGTACTCCTGAAAGTCAAATGTAAATTACTTAAAAACTTTGGGAAGTGACCCTGTGCAAACTCGACCTTACGATCCCACCCTCGCACAACTCGGATAACCACATCGGAAAAACATTATACAAGTCTCGGACCACCGTAACACAGGTTAATCGATTTATCATAATATTAAAGTTTCAAAAAGTTCTCGTGATTGTAGTACACACAACAAGATTACGTTAATGACGTCCAAAGTCGCTGTAGGTCAATATGAAGCAGACAATACATAAAGGAGGTAAATAGTAGCTTAGATAAAACAAACATTATTACTATTAATAATAAAAAAATAATATAATCATCATCATATTATTATTATTATTAATTGTGCACGTTAACGGTTTTTCACACCTATCTGCTGATATCTGCAAGGGATTCATTAAATTGGCGGGGGAGGGGGGACTACTGCAGCTGACCTGTAAATAGTAAATTCATGGGGCATTTAATAGATGAATAAGCGCACCAGGTCGGGCTTGTCTCGGTACGGCACGGCACGGCTCCCTTCCCCGGGTTACGAAATATCGACCGCGACTTCCTTCATGTGCAACACAAACCTCCAGACCAAGAATACGGACGCATTACATAACTATATTGCAAAGGGTTACGGTTATTTAGCTCAGCGGCCAATTATACACTACTAACCACTACGAAAAAAAAGTTAGTGGTCAATTTTTAAGTGCAAGGGAATTGAATAACTAATATCATTTTAAGGTTTGAATTAAAAAAAAAAAAAAAAAAAAAAGTCAGTTACTGGTACAGACGGTCCACAACGAATGCTTGTTCATAGTCGTAAAGATAAAAGGGACCGTCTCTTTTCATCGCCAGTGCATGGAGACGCTGACTTTGGCACGGCTTATGTTACCTGCTCTTTGTCAAAGGGGTCTAACAATGAAGGTACTGTGTAGCATTCATTTAACTATCTTAAAGCCTTTAACTGCATTTACCCCATAAACACATAGACTAGTTTCATTTTTAAATATCTGCGACTTGGAGTTTTTAATGAGCAGCAATGATTCAGACTCTGTAAATCGGTTACAGTGCGCCTAATGTACTTCGGGAAAAAACAGTCAGTAAAGATTATTCACGCAATTATATACATGGCACCGTTCACTGTCGGCAATGTAGCCTATAGCACGTTTCAGTATCAGTCACTGATCCCAACAAGACGTATTGCTCTGTAATTAAACAGTGACACAAAGTATAGTGTAATGTTAGTGCCATAATCCTACAAAACTGGGAAAAATATCTGACTACAGTGGCACAATTACCCAATAATTAGTTCGATTGATTTATCGTTACTATTAACCTTCGCTAATACCTACAGATCATTATCTTTAAAGCAATCATTAAGGATACGGTTTCCAGACAGCCCCGTATTCAGTCACACCACACTATGGGAAAGACGCATTTTTAAACCACTTTAATGGCGTTTCACACGAACCCGGGCAGCATATAACCGCACAGGTTACAGCGCCAGATGAGCCCAAAAAAACTCACAGCTGTAATAACGTGGCCAGCGTGGATATTTAATACGCAATTCCAGGAAGCACTCGACCTTTTCCCACGCTGTGTGCGATTTTTACTTTGGGGAAAATGCAGCATTTAAGCTTTCCTTCGCATTTACTTACCTTTCTTGTCCGGCAAACCGCAGCAGCCCAGGGCGATCAAGAAGGCAAAGGCGATTCCGACTTCACTTCTCATTTCCACGGCTTTTCTTGAATTCTTCGTCCGATTTCAGCTTAATCTGTAGCTTTTTAAATGATCATTAATATATCTTAATATTACTCCATAGCACTTTCCTTAAAGTCTGTGCGGAGAATCCGGGCTGTCAGACAGAGAAGCAAGCGATCTCCGGCAGCGTCTTCGCCAGGCGCTCCGCTCTTTCCCTCTTCTCCGGGAGTTTGACAGCTCCTCCTCCGCCTGCCTAAGTCGCCCTGCCGGAGCCTCTGCGTCACCGGGAAGGAGGACCGTCCGATGATCAATTAACTGCAGTTAATCCAGTCCTACAGGGAAAGTCATTAGCTGGCTCTTACTAGTTCTGATTGTAGTTAATGTGCCACCTCCCCAAAAAATCTTCGTTTGTTTGACAGGCTAAGTTACTTTGCTGCTTTAAAAATGTATTCACCGAAACACATTTATGCACACAGCCCTGCCCTGTTGTAGTCATTTAAGATGACAGATATGCGCTTTTTGTTTTACACGTGAATCATTTTAATCGTACTTCCGACTCTCCGATGCATGAAAATGTTATCTGTCATAGATTACCTGCACGCTCTGCAAAGCATCGATATTAATGAAAATCCTATCAGCATCACTGCTGCAGTGCGCTCAGTACTATTAAATCTGACTTCTCAATCAATGGACCGGAATTTAACGCGAAATGCTGCGTGCGGTTTCACTCATTCTTCAACACACCAAGCAATCTCGACAGATAGCGTCTACATGAAACTGCAAATTCTGAATCAACCTTTGATAGACTTCTGAGGGTCACTTGCTTGATTTTAACATTTAGCACACATACAGTTCATTCGACAAAAGGGACATATTTATTGAAGCCTGTTGAGTTAATTACTCTTCTCAAAAGGTGTAGAAAACAATCAATGGGTCCTTTTGAGCCACAACTGTCCTTTCTTACGCAGTAACACAGGGATGGGCGATATCACTCTTTTCCAATCTGATTAGATCCAGTAGGAAATTCAGTGTCGCCGACACCTATCCCGATATTGATATTTAGGGGAGAGAGGCAATAGATTGTTCCGCTACACTAATACCCCGCCGCCCGATTATGGACGGACCTGCCTTATAGTAGTAATATATAACTAACAATATGGACATTTAAATTTAAATAAAAAATATATATGTTTTAGCGTCAGAATCGAATCTAAAACTGAAACATTCCGATCGAAATAATCGATATTTCAGCATCGATCTGCACATACTTACCAGGGCAGTGCAGACGCTTTCTAAGGGACAGGTGCTCAAAGGTTAAAAAGGGGCATTTATTATGCCTGCCTTTAAAGCTTAGGCGCAAGTTCACATTAAATAGTTCGGGCGAAACGGGCAGGTGCTCAGGCACCCCAGTCCCCTTGTGCACGTGCCTGATCCTTAGTAACAACATCGGACGTATAGGCTACCTGGGGGTGATTAAAATGCTTTGAATGATATTATCCTTGCAGGCTACGGATTTTACTGCGAGGGGACGCCGATGTTATTTATCATTGCAGCGCTAATTTTTTTGCCAGTCGCCAAACAGCCTTTCCCGGGACGCATGTTTCTCTTCCTCGCGAGCAGTTTTGAATACCCTAGAGGTGTTTCCATATGAAAATGGTTTGCGGCTCACAATCCAACATCGACCACACTAAGCACCAAACAGAGATCTGCCACAGCCCCACATTGGGAAGCATGTAACGCAGGCTGATTTATGGCAGTGTGATTCGGAGCGAAGAGGGACGAATTAAAAAGCAGATTAAAATCCAAGCCAGGTGAATGACTGCTTGTGAAAAGCAACAAACACCAAACGCACGTATACGAACATCACATAAATATTTTTGTTTTTATTACTGTCAAGCCACCACACAGGAAGTTGAAATCCGACTCTCCAAATAAACATGCACGCATTAAGTTTTCGGTCACCGTAAGAAATCTGAAAACCGAGTGGGCGGAGTTTTGGAAATTTAAGCACAATATGAGTAACACGCGACTTTAACACCGATTGTGACTTTGCACGCAGCAACATTGGCTGCCTTATCAAACGATCTCCAGCCCCTGTTTGCCAACCCGATTCCCCGGTTTAACTTTTTAATAATGTCCCAGGTCATGTTTGTCTTGTCAGTCACTTGCGGGCAAAGTTACACAGTGATGTTCTCAGGGACAGTGACACAGGCATGACTTGAATGCCATGCATTTGCTTACAGAATGACTGGATAGGTAGATATTTGTTTGTGCACAGTGATTGGTGCAGGGCAAAGATGCGCTTGGTTGTACCTCCATCTTCCTGTCAATGTTTGTGCGTGGGATTGGGAGTAGAAGCATGAATCACGGTTTACCATTAGTAAATTGTTTAGAGATTAAAAAAAATCATGCTACATTATTATTTTCTTTTTCCAGGTTCATACAATAAATGTAGATACTTTTCGGCAGTGAAAAAGACAGAAATGTCCTTGCTGTTCTCATTTCATCTACTTGTTCAGGCAAATTGTACAAATTGAGCAACCGACCGAAACGTCGTAGCACGGGCAAACGGGCAGCATCCGGAGATTTCCACATTCTTCATTTTTTTCTCAGAAGTAAGACACAGGTAACTCTGCAGGCTGCAAGTCTCAACAGTCCAGAAGAAAGCCGAGTAATGTCAGCCCGCCGCGCCGGGCGGGCAACAAGTCCGGACACGGCGTCGGGAATTCGCCGTATTTGTTGATGTGTTTTTTCCTTAATAACACGGCTGCTTTGGCCGCGCTGTCTTCTGCTTTGCAAACGATCACTCCGACTACCTCCTGTAAATGATGGACTTTGGGATGCATTGGGAGCGATGGCATTAGAACGAGGCATCTCTAGCTTTCAATTTGAAAAAGCAAATTTAATCTGATTGCGATTCAGGGCTCTGTCGCATAGGCTAACTGTGTCTAAACATTAAGAAAACCATGTTTGTCTGCATTCAGGCCCGCTAATGGCATGGCTGGACACCAGGACGCCAATCAGAGCTACGATGTAAAAGTCGGCAGGGGCTGTAATTAGCTGTTATTTATTCTCCAATGCTTTTACACAAATTTAATACGGATGCTGCTGAAGGGGAGCAAGGATAGAGGCCTATTGATCGCCTTCCATACCAGCTGTAGTCATAAAGCTTTTACCGTAGCTCTAGTGGAAATTTACGTTCGCCTCATGTTTACCTGTTGTAGGAATTACTGTTTCACAGTGTATGGGAAATGAACCACATCCACATGCACGATGGCAATATATTCTAATTCAATTTTAAGGTGGCTCAGACAAAGTGGGAGTAGTTTATGGAACTGGCAGATGAACAAACTCAAACTTATAGAACCTGTCATAAGTTCCAGGGAAAAGTAGTGGATGTGCATGCCACCTGACCATGCCTCCAGTCAGACAGTACAATGAGCCTATCAGAAACAGGTTCTGATGATGAATCCTGGAGTTTCTGATATTTTAGATCACAGCCAGCCCAATGCCTCTTAGCGAAGCTTCCAGGATCTGTCTGCTAGTTCAGCCATCCACTTATCCATTCATCCATCCTTTATACTTTATAGAAAAATAAACATTCATAAAGTACATTAGAAAAGGGCCACCCTCACTCCACAGTTTGTCACCTACAGTCATCGTTCATAAGATGCTCTGGTTATTTAATTAGTATTGACTTGTCCAGGATTAAGGTGCCCCAAATTGAATTTCATCCAGGAAATGCTAATCGGAAATGTTAATCCACCATGATGAAAAATGCCCTTAATTGTGCCCATATTGTTTAAGCAAATAAAAGTCAAAATGACTCATGGGCTGGTGGAGCGTGGCATTGGTTTAGCAGCGTGTGTGTGCGTGTGTGTGTGTACAGGCAAGCCATCCCAGGGACTGTGGGTTGCCAGCTTGGCTGAGATGACCGGTTACTTCCTGCTGCCACCTCTTGGGGGGGTCGTTCTTTAATATGCATGTTGCCTCTTTCTCTGCTGTACATGCTTGACCGATTCCCTTCTCGCCTGAATAGAGAAACTAAGAGTTTAAGAGTCGCTGTCAGCTTCCCCTAGCTGCAAGTTGCCATGATCCAGTCGAATCGAAGACCTTAAATAAGACTCCAGAGAGCTACTGACATTATTAAGTAGTTGTCAGAGGATATATAAGTGATGATATTTCTACTGATAACGATTTTAGGAAAAACATATAAATGTTTTACTCATTTTGACAACATTAGTACGCAATGTACACTATGCATTTATGTAGAATTCTCTAAAGATCAGATGCATAAAACAGCTTCCACTGTATGCCTAGAAATAAAATTAAACCTTAAACTGAAATATATAAAAGCTAAACAGAAATTTATCTTTAAAATAAAAAACTACTAAAGTCACGCTGAAAACTATAACTACATTGGATTTCAAATGGAAACTTAAATCAGAGAGAATTAATAAACTAAATTCAAAAATCTAAATTATAACCGTGCTGCGTCTCAGAAAATCCTGCAGATGAAACAAAGGGAGCAAAGGACCTAACAATGATTTTCCAGGCCTTTGTTTTAGCCTGATTTAATTGTTCTTAAAACCACACACTGAGCAGCTAAAAATGAATAGATTCGTGAATAGATGCATGTAAATTCTGAGGAGTGGATTATGAACTATTGGCTCATTGAGTTAATGCAAATGCGATGAATTACCGGCAGACTGAATCCTTGTCTTTACAAAGCCATGGAGAAACATCTAAAATGCGCACACATCTTGTGCAGACACACATACTGTCTGATTCTCATATTCTAGGTATTCTCTTAAAGACACAGTCACGGCATGTTAGTAAGGCATGGCTGCCACCCTCTGTGCTGAACCATGAACCGCTCCTTAAGCATTAAAGCGTGTCTAATCCCTTTAACCTGCCTTCCCCCCTGCAAGTATCTGCTGTATGTCATCACTCACCGATGGCCCCGCCCCTGCCATTGTGTGAATGATTCTGATCGCCCAATTAAAACTGTGAGAGGAACTATGTCAGCTTAAACTGATCTCAGACTCTCTAGACCTGGGGTGTTTGTAATTCTTTGCAAACATTGAATAATAGTCATATTAGGTTCTTGCTTTGTTAGAAGTTATTGTGTAGCTCCTGCTCCAATACTGTTTGCAATACAATATACCTAGTCGACTCTTCAACAGCATGTGTGTTTGTGATGTTCTATGTGCCTCACTTGAGCATTGCATTGGACAAAAGGGGCTGCAAAAAATGCAAAATGTAAAAATGTGAATTTACAAGCCAGTTCACCTGGAGGTGTCAATCAAATGCTAATGAGAAACATGTCCTGAAAACCCATAGGGCTCTCTCTCTCTCTCTGTGTCACACACCAAGGCTAGACACCTTTGCTCTAAGACACTATACTTACAGGTATTAAAAACCCATCCATCCATCCATAGATCCATCCATTCATCCATTTTTTTGTAACCACTCGTCCTGTTCAGGGTCTTGTGGTCCCGGAGCCTATCCCACGGGCTACGGGTGCAAGGCAGGGAACAACCTGGGATGGGGCATCAACCCATTGCAGGGCACGGTATTAAAAATACTTTTTGTAATTCTCGGATCTCAAACTTTTCCACGGAATGGATGAGGTCATTTTCTTCTGGAGTTTTAGGCCTTACGGCATAACCAAGAAGTACAGATGTGAACAATGCAGCCAGTCAAAGCATACTACTTAGTCAAGAGGCCGACTATGACATTTCAGCTGAAAAGAGTGATGTTGTCCATTCCAGTCAGCGCGGGATTTCATGTCGAAACACACAGTTCTCCATAAATCAGACCCTTCCTTTATGCTGATAATGGCAGAAGCATAAATGCAGGTATTGTGGGGCCTCCCGAGATCCCAAATAAGCCCTGGGAGGATATCAAGACATCCAGACTTTCATGAGAGACATGGAGCACATTTATGGCTAGAAAAACCAGATGAGTAGGATTTACCTAACAGTACTTATCTGTCAAACGGTGGACGTGTGATCTATGGGGTTTTGTGGCGATGTCCATAAAGAAGGAGAACCTTTTCTAGATGGAGTTACTTTAGTACACTCCATAATTTTTAAAGATTAAATCTTTGTCTATTGAATTGCATGAGAGGTTCCCAGGAAGATGAACACTTGGAAATGCATCATGGGAGATGGGGCCGGGAGGGCGAGTGATTTATTAATCAATAAGTTTTGTCTCTTTGCGTCCCTTAAACCATGTCGATTTACTTTTTCCTGTCCAAGGGCACTGTAAAGGGGGGAACGTTAGGATGATTGCATGAGTGACAGGGGCCCTAAAGAAATTGGAAGATAATTGAATTGGTCTTGGATGGAAGCCCAATATGATGTGCTTTTATGAGGCTCAACATCTTTAGCTGCACCCCTATGCCTGTCCACCCTGCTCCCCACCCCACCAACCCTTTGGAAAATGCCCCATGATCATAGCATGTTACTCCCCCCCCCTCAGTGGGAGAACCCTCTGTGAAAAAAAGCTCTTTGTCACATGTGGTAAATATATATGCCATATCTCGCGGTCTCATTCACTTTAATGCATCACAGGCTCCATGGAGCCACAAAGCGACGACCGCCGCTGTCCCTGGGAATTAGGGAACGTGCCGGCTCCTTCTGTGAGATCCCCCAATGCCAGAATTTCTCATACACTGCCCAGAGTCCCAGGGAACAATTGAAAACAGTCATCTGCAGATTCAAGATTTAAGTTATTGGGAACAGCTGAGGCGATGGTAGGCCACCGCATGACGCAATGATGAGTTTCAGGTCGGGGAGGCGTTGCGGATTCAGGTCAAACGCTTTCCGGTGTTTCATTCACCCTCTGAGGATTCATACTTTTCAAATTCAGCCCTAACCTCTGGGAAATGATACAGAGAATATTTAGGTTCCCATATGGGCCACAACCTGTATTGATTAAAATTTGATTGAATATGAAAGTGTTTTGTTTTGTTAACAATAAGGGGAGAGCACAGTGAAAGGCATAAGAATTGGGACAGTAAAATTAGCTGTTTTGTGGCAAATTAATGAAATTTGCTTTTCAGAAAGAAGAAAATAACTGCAGTGGAAATGCAACCACATCTGACGGAACGAAACAGAAGAGATGTTTTCCCAACATTGTTTAGGATAAACAAGTAATGTTACCCAAAATTAAAGCTGACATTCTGTACTATAGCTTCCTTGTCTTACAAATTTCATAAATATGCCACGAATTATTTTACTTCACTGTCTTCAATGCCTATTTTTCCCACTCTGGCTGAGGTAGAGAGGGACCACAAACGCTGCCTATGACAACAGACGACCCACAAACGATCAGCCATTTGGCGACAGGCTGATCTTCATGCCCCACGGTGCCACACGACGTTCTCCAAACCCTCCCAAAAATCTGGTGGTGCAGCTGGCGAGGGCTGAGCCCCTCGAAGTCCGTTCTGCATGAGGAACACACGCAGGACATTTCCTAGTGGCCTGTAATTATTTTTTCATGATGTATCTGCAGGGTAATCGAACGTGTTCTCTCAGGTCTCTGCATGTTCATCAGCAGCAAATAAAATTGCTTTTGTGTCCCAGTGACCGTCGTCATGACGACTTCTGCTGCGTGTTGTCAAACAGTGGCATGTAAAAAAAAAAGTGTGTGTGTGTGTGTGTGTATGGTGTGTGTATATATATATATATGCACATACAGTATTGTGCCACAGTCTTAGGCAGTCAAAGAAAAGGCTGCTTATCTGGATAGTAAATTTATATTTGCACAGAAAACAGTACAATTTAACATAATTTAACATTAGAACATATGCAAATTAAGAGTGACAATAAAAACTAACAGGAATTTCCTCAGTTCTCCAAAAAATTACGGATATCTAGTTGGATGGCTAGATGAACACTGCTTCTGCTTCCAAACCTCTCCTCAGGGGCACCTCAGCCATTCCATGCATTTATTAAATTTCACCACCAGCTACATTAATTTATTTACTTAATTCGTTAAATAACACCGTGAGGTATTAATTAGCCAAACAAGATGTGCTAGTGGTCGAGTCAAAAAATGCATGTGTGTATTGGATGGTTGCTGCAAACAGTGGGGTGATTTTAGTAGAAGTTTTGAAATGGCTAAGCTAACACACTTTGACAGGCATAATAGTATAGTTTTACACTAACATGGAGATCATTTCGACATCTTTTTCTTTGACTCCCTCAGACTTTCGCTCAGTGCTGTATGTTTCATGTTTTTGTATGGTCCTCAGAGAATTATCTTGCCATTTATCCCCCATTGGATTCTGAGGTGGCTTCCTCAAAACTGAAGTGGTCACATGACCATGATGTCACAGGCACTTTTTGGTTCCTCTCCTCTGTTCTCATCTTGCTTTCTTTCTTTCATTTCTTTGTCTTCCCTTTTTGGGAATTTTATTATTCAGTCTTAATGATGTAGTGATGTATCACAACACGCCCACGTAAAGCACCATGCGGCGTCTCTGTTGCAAAAGGCGCTATATAAAAATCAATTGGATCGAGCAGGTGGTTCCACTGTCATTCCTCTGTTCAGCGATGTGTGGCTGTAAATTAGCTTTGGGCGCCCACTGTGTGAGAGCCGGTTTACAGCCAGTGTGGATTTTGGTTACGTAACCCGGGGCGTCCTCAAGGGCGGAGCAGGGTGACCATGTGACATCATGTCTGGAGGGGAGACCAGATGTCTCCTGGGACATTCCCTGGGGTCCCGTACGCTTTGCTATCTAGAAGCAACAAGGCAATATAAATGTCTGTCAAAACATAACATCTGAAGAAACTTCTGGAAGGGCACAGGCATGTTCCTATGGTTACCAACGGTTCTGCTGTATCTCTTTGAGCTGAGTGAATAGATTTAAAGATGGATGTTCTTTAAAGCAACTTTTACAATGTTGTTGCATTAGGTCTGTCAAACACTCTGGAGTTTGGCTGAGCCATGAACATCTCAGGAGAAATCTCTGTCTCAGGAGGGAAATTTCCAGCGCTCGTGTCATTTGAGTTTGATCCTAAAGAGGTAGAAAATATGTAAACAAGGGCAGCAAAGGCTTGTGGGCACAGATCCTGAAGGCGGCCGCTCTGAATAGGGCTGGGGGGGGGTTGGTTAATCTTATCTGCAGTCTATACAAACTGACAGCGATGTGTAAGTTCTTCTGTGTAAATGAAATCCTGAACATATTTCCAGGAACCAAATTCCAGATCAGGACTGATAGGCCGAGAGAGGAGGACAGCATGTGCAAACAGAGGATCGCAGCAAAAGCCCTTGTGGTACCTGTTGTTTTATACATTGCTGTGGCCTCTTCCAGACACTCAAGTTCCCCAAAAATGACACCACAATTCACTTCCATGTGTGTTTCAATAGAATGGGGACCAGGTGGTTGTGCTCACAACGTCACGTCCATTTCTATATTTCCATGATATCATCTGTGGAACAAAATGAAAAAGTGTTCCTTGGTAGAATTGCAATTACACATTGTATTTGTGTAATTCCAGGACTCCTTTTTCAGCAAATACACTTGCCGGGTTTGTTCGAAAAGAATAATTACTTCAGAGCTGAGAACATTCGGCCTGCGATGAAAGTCCCTGCCCACATCTAGTGTGTTTCACGTCCAGGCTCAAACTGTGCTTATTGGAATCCCTGGAGAAAAGTCAGCTGCTGGGATCTGGGGAAGGCAGGCAGATGGTTTCGTAGAGATGCCTGTTTCTTGCGTTAAACTGGATTCTTTTACTCCCGACTGATATGACCACAGAAAAGGGCACGAGACCAAAAACTCTGAGAGTCGTGATTTTAGTGGGTCGTATAACAGACATACAAGCAGGGCTGAATTTAAAATGTAAACCGCTAAACCGGGGTGTAAGACAGGAGGGTGTGGGTGTTCTGGAGGAGGGGTGGGGTAGGGAGGCACACACCTGTAATCACTAGTTAGAAATAAAGTGTTTATTTCTGATGGATGGGAGCTAAATCCTAGCGCTAAATTCCCCGATCCATGTGCCGTTCCCAAGGTCACATGGATCGGTTTCCCGTCCCAGCAGATGAAATAGGATCACTGCGTCCAAACAGACGGCTGTGGCACAGGTGTAGCTGCCCCTTAGTGGACTGGTGGTCCCTCCCAGATGCCACACGGTCAGAACAGCAAAGCGGATACCACCAGGGGCCGACATTAGCTGCATGTGACCGCTTTCCAGCGAGACAACCCCAGTGCATGCTGGGATTACCAGCAGAACTGTAACGTATTACTCAAAAAAACAGACCAATTAGTTAAGCACGTCTTTACGAACAATTTGTCACAAAGCACTTGGCTGCGATTTTCCCAGAGCCAGAGGAGTGACTCTGAGAGCAGACAATGACAAATGCTTTCATAAATAGTTTATAGAAAACTTGACTTGGATCTTGCACATGATGGTATTGATACCGTCACACTGTTGTGGGCCCTGATGCACAGGTTCCGGCAGACAGAGGCCTAGTCTATGTGTAGGAGACACTGGGTCACCCCGGTGACTGTGCAAGGCTCTCAAGTTTCATCTAAAGTTTGGAGTGAGATTACATCTGTTAGGGGTGCAGCATGCGTCTCACGGTCAATGCGTGAAACTTGAGGGCCCTGCTTTACTGAAGAGACACCTGGAATGGTCCTTTTCACAATCTAGGCCGAAGATTTGCTATCTTGAGCAAACAAACCATACAGTTAAGGCAGGCTCATTTAAAACAATGAGATGTGCTGTGGTTTGCACATGTTCCATGTTTCTGACACCTGACAGCGCTGGGGAGGACGTGGCGTGACAATAATCATTATTCGAGGCTTCAGATGGGAGAACAAAACCTGAAGACAATAGAGGGGCAGCAAAATCGACCAGATAATTCCAGCTTTCTTCTAGGATGAAAGCTGCTGGAGAATCCGGCTGGGAGATTCCACGCATAATAGAATTCATTTTGCAGAAAGACATTTTACATTTTGAAAAAGTAAGAATTATTCAGCCCTTTATTTGCTCGGTTTTATTTTCCAGGGGCTCAGTAAAATTATGATGTATTATGTGTCTGACAATCCCCCACTTTATAAGCAGGTATTGAAAATGGATTGATGCAGTGATGCAGTGGATATATATTATACAGTCATTAAATAGTTGAAATCAGCCTGGGTTATTGCATTAATCTTAATAGGCAATGGCATCATATTTAGGTTTGCATGTGGCATTAATCATCTTTAAGTTCAGTGGCATCTTGGGTAACAGGCACCTACATGGACAGATGCGGCACTGTAGGCGGGGGGGTACTCTTTCAGCCACTCCCCTGAGGTCCACATATGGCTCAGGTGACATGGGACTCTGATACACTCTGGCAGTCAAACAGAAAGACCTCTCACATGTGCAGGCTAGCAATACCCCGCCGCTGAAACTCTGGAGCGATTGCCAGACATAGCGAGGTTCCTCCTGGCCAGAGATACAGATTCCTTTGTGCCAACCTGCAGCCGTCTGTGATATATAGCCTCTGCTAATCGTCTCTGTGGTGTAAGTTCACGCAACAGGGATATTTCATTTGTATATTTGAAGAACACTTCTGTTGAGTATCAACATCATTTATTCCTTCATATTCCTCTTATGCATACAGAGCAGGGACAAGGAGGGGGGCCAACCAGCTTTCGCTTGGCCAATGCCCCTGTGGTCCCACCCCAAGTTTTTAAGAAGCACCATGAGGACTGAGAACAATGCGATGTGACCAGCTTAAAGCTTCAGGCTTTGTTAAGGTGGTGGCCATAATTCATACAAAGGGACCAACCATATCATTAGCATGTCATTGAGTGACAGCGGAGGGGTCCAATCAGCTTTCAGCTAGGGCCTGTGGCCCCACCCCTGTATACATTCATGATATAAAGTTTATATTAAGACATCCCTAAAGGCAAGAGAAATACATTTTGGTGGTGTTTTAAGGAATGAAAAACTGCAGATGATTAAGTGGAGCAGCAACATGCTGAAGCAGGCTGGAGGGGCAGCCATGCCACGTGGGGGGGTTACTGAAAGCCACACTCAGCCACACCAACAAATACAGCTGTACCTGCGCTGCCTCCTTTCTGCACATCATGTCCCCGTTATGCCACTGCAGGGCATGGGTGTTGACGCTGCATGGGTTTGGAAGAGAGCTGTGTTTGTGTGCCCGGGACCCGGAATCCGGGCCAAGGAGGACCAGATGGGCCTGGAGACGGCAGGGACTGTGCACATCTGTCAGACTGCTCGTGCTGGGCTTGGCCTTCCTCCAATGTCACCGGTACAGACTTCCACACAGGTGGCTGACTGGGTTTGGAGGCTTTGTCTGTGATTGGAAGGTTGCGGGTTCAAATCCCAGTGGTTTACTATTGGGTAGAGCAAAACCCTGAACCCCTTCCCAGATGCTCCAAAAACTGTCTGACCCTAATTTCTCAAAAATATGTTACATACATTGGCTAAATATGTCTACAAAATAAACAAAACATAAATGTGTATGACACCTGTGGTGTTAAAGTAAAACTGCCTGTTACTGTCCCTTACTAAGGCATCACACATTCTTTTTCATCCCAATAATCAAGGATATTTGGGCTTATGCTACTTAGGGACCAACACAATCCATCCATCAATCCATCCATCCATCTTCCAACTGCGTATTCTGCACTGTGGAAGCTTCACCTGTAATGTAGCACCACGAAGTGTGGGGAACTCCCAGCATGGGACATCAGTCCATCACAACACACACACACACTGTGAGAAATTTAGAGACAGTGTGTGGGGCGGTGTGTTGGCTAACCCTCTGCACCTGTGATCAGAAGGTTGCTGGTTGCACGGCTGCTCCTTCTCAGTGACCCCCAAGCTTACTCTCACCTGTATGGAGAGCAAGATGGGGGAAAGAGAATCAATAAAGTATTACTATTCTATACATTAGTTTGCCTAACTGCGTGTCTTTGGACTGTGACCGGAAATCACAGTATCTGGAGAAAATCCCCGACACAGGGTGAGCATGGAATTCAAAGCACCGACTCGGGAGGTGCGAGGTAACAGCGCTACCCACTGAGTGGCAATACAAATCACACTGGGAAAGGAAAATAAGAGAAATAATTCAAGACTGTGTGCTGTGGGTGGGCTTGGCCCTCCGCCATGGAGGGAGGGAGGGGCAGGTGACAGGATTCATTCATACTGATTATTTCCACCTGTCCTCATTCTCTGTAGAATGTATGAGTATTTTCTGCTCTATTTCTCCTCAGAAACGCAGGAGCACAAGTTCAAGCCATTCCCAAGACGTGCCATTCTCTCACGTGCTCTAATTCCTCACAACAATGTCAGCTCTGCATTTTTTCATTTCATTTTCTCCTTTCTTCATCCTTGCTTCTGAATTCTGTGGCCCCAGTTCCACAGTGGTTCCATCCTTACCCAGGAAGGGAAATCATTATATTTCCTCGCTACCAAGCTGCCGGGTCCTGAAACGTGGTACAGGCAATGTTGGGGACGGCCCAGGAATGTTGGGTCCTGAAATGTGGGACAGGCAATGCAGGGGACGGGCCAGGAATGCCGGGTCCTGAGACGTGGGACAACCAATGATGGGGACGGGCCAAGAATGCCGGGTCCTGAAACGTGTGACAGGCAATGATTGGGGCAGCCCAGGAAGATGATGGCCGCCAGTCAAAATGAAACAAACAGGTAGAATAGGTGGCTCTGCTGGCCCGGCGGGTGACTCTGTGCCTCTTGGACTCCCGAGCCAGGGAGGAGGGACATGCAGGCGGGCTGGCTGAGCAAAGAGGCTATATTCACTCTACCTCAGGGAGATCTGTCCAGAGGTGGGTGGGCGGGAGGAGTAACGCAACAAACACAAGCAAGGTGCCTTCCCTCACCCTCCCCAAGCTCCTCCCACAAAACACAGGCCTGTCACTAGAGAGGCTGATTCATGTAGCCTAAGTCCTAGAAAGTATTAACAAAACATCATGACGTAATAGGACACCTCTGCCCAGATCCGACCCACCTAAAACGCTACTGTTTACCCTCCCATATTTCCCAAATGTTCACACCCTGTCACTGGAAATAACATGTTATTATCAGCGGTGCGTTAAGGATCTGCAACGCACTTAAAAAATAACAAGACCATCAACAGCCGCTCGTTAAAATCGTACCCAGCATTCACACATGGCAAAGTAGCGGATTTCCTACAAATAAAATGCTAATAATAAAATGTTATACAAGTGTAAGAGAAGGATTTTAAGCTTCCTGGAAGTGTTCAGTGTCCTGTGTGCAGGTATTTTGTGGTGTGCAGGTGAATCCCAAATCTACAGTGAAGTGTGTATCATGGCTGTATGAGCCCTTCATCCTAGACACACAAATGACCGGTTAGATAAGCACAGAAGTGTTTGGAAGCCTATGCAGACCCAAGCATGTAAGTTTCGGAGCTCATCAACACACACACCTAAAGAGTGTGATTCAGGTTTTTAAGGTTTGGGATTTTTTTGGTGGAAACCGTGCTCAGTAGAGCAGAATCGTAACACACCCTGGTGTAAGAAAGACACCAGGAGCACTTTGTCAAAACACCAGAATGTGCGGTCCGTTGCCATGGCACCTAGGCAGGCAAACAATAAATACCTAAAAAACTAAAAAACCTCCAGATGAAAGCTCTTCCTACTCCTTTCGAATCATTCCTGACCACTTCAGATCTCTCGTGTTGCTAAATCTGGCCTGGCCACATTTAACAGAATCCAAACTGTTTATTTCTAGTTTTGAATGTGTTAAATACTTTTGTTTGTTCTGACAAAGGAAACCAAAACAGTATGAATAATATCAAATAAAGCACAAGGCCAAGCTAGCAATAGTGTATAAGCAAGATGGCCCCATTGGACTCCAGATCTTAATAACACTTCCAGCTAACCTTGGATCTGGACACAGGGGTAGACAGACAGACCCGTCCTATCCACGGTGCCAAAAAGCAAACTACACTGTTTTATTTTTAACAGATCAGAACAAAACACTGGCTGATCAAGGACGTTCATGCTTAGACAAAGTTTACATTGAACTCTTGCCGGCAAAAACATGGCTCCCATAATGCCTTGGGGAGCTCTTATCCTCTTGCAACACTGTGACCACTTTGAGTGGTTATCACAAAGGATTTCTAGGAAAAAAACACACGCATAAACCAATCGATAATACCATGAAGACAACGGTGTCAGCCAAAAATCTAGTAGGCTTTCTGAAAATGTGTACACTGTAATTTTCCAAAAATTAATGAAAATTTGTACTAAAAGATTAATTCAATAAAGCCTCTCCAGGGATCATTTATGACGCACGTGATTTTGTCTAACCAAAAAGTTCAGTTCTGCTGCCAAGTGGGTTAAACCTTCTTCTGGGATCATTTAGGTAAGATGTGGCACTCTGCTTAAAGTCAGGCAGGGGGCTGTGAGCTTGTCAGGTAGATCTCTTTAATATATTTAGGCATAAAAAATTTGAAGCTTCCCCTTTAAGACATTTAAAGGGACAGTAGCTGCATGAATTCTGAAAAGTGTGGACATATTGGTGCATTCAGACTGAAAGACCTAAAGATACAGCATGGGTCAGATGGAATTTTTATGGACAGGCCTGATTCAGACTACAGATTTAACACCTAGCAATTTTACATATTTGCATATATTAGTCATAAGCATTATTTTAGAAAAGGTTTTATAATATTAATGTAAAACAGGTTAAGTCAGCCTGATTCAACAGTCCAATGGTTTTTCCACTAAAACAATGAAACTCTTCCAACAGAAATTTAGATTTTCCATTTTTTCATCTTAAATCCTCTGACGTTATACCTTCCAGCTTGTGATCTGTGAACGAAATCCTGCGGTTTGGCAAATGCATGACCCCGCCTGCTGAATCTGCAGCTAGAAGTCATCGTCAGAAGCTGTGGAGATATTCCTGAGTGGGGAAATGCCCACACACCCCCAGGAAAACTAAAAACCATGCCCACTGACAGTGTGGGTCCCCCACCCTGTAAGGCTGCTGCTATCACAGCTAACGTTCACAGAGACGGTCCCACCCGAAGCAGGTTATCTGGGCTCAGATGTGGCTCCTCCCACTCACTGCTCCTGGTGGTGAAATACCTCTATAATATGGGGGAGGGGGGGTCATGCTAGTCATGATCTGGTCAGAACTGCCTTCCCCACCACCAAATCCATCCAGTTAGGAAATTGTGAGGCTCGTTGCACGAATAACGTCAGATCGACAGGGAGAGGTGCACAGACATGTAGGGGTTTTGCAACTAGGTACCGAAAATCATCACTGTAATCATGTTTTGGAACCACAAACAGCAGGATGTTCTCATGAACAGAGCCCAAGCCAATAGGAAACGAATACACTCTTATGTTTTATAATATACAGCAGGCAAGCAGCTGCATACTAAAGCAATGGTTTGAACTCTCTCTGAAACATTTCTGCTACTAATCAGTTACTGTCATTGATTATAATTACGAGTTTAAATTTTGTTCAGGGCCCCCAACAGAGGTATGCAGAGATTTTGAGGGCGAGGTACTCGAGGAATGGGGAGGGAGTGCTTGGTTAAATTTTCCTACAGGGGAGGGGGGAAGAAATTTAAATTTGACCCAGTTATAGTTGGCTAAGCTGGTGATCATTGGTGAGGAAAAAGGAGACACTCAGGACCTCATAAGGGAGGCACTTTCAATCGTTTGGGCGAGCTTCTCCACCCATGGCTTGCGAAGTCAGCGCCCCCTGAGAAGATGGCACCCCAAGCCTGGTGGGTTGACCGGCACTGATTGTAATCTTCATGCAGAAAACAGTGAAGCTCTGTCCTTCTGCTCTCATACGTATTCACGCAGATAACATAATGATTAGAATACATTATTTTATTTGCTGACATCGTGTCTTGACACAATGGAGCCAACAGATTTACTCAGTAGATTTGGAGTATATAATTAATTAGGATCAGGCTAACACAGCCTTCATGTAGGAAACAATGTTAAATTTGACATCGTAATGCAATTATTCTGTCAGATGATCATCGAAAGACAACAATCTCAAACGAACAGCATGCTTTTCAAAAACACAACTTCATTTGAAGGTCATTTCAATGCAAAATGTACGCTATATCCCTATTCCGCAGGGCAGCAGAAAACGAATAACTTGTTTTAGGCAAGGCGAGTTTATTTATATAGCGCAATTCAGACACGAGGCAATTAAAAGTGCTTTACAAAGGCAGAAAATTGTAATAAAAGACATTAAAATTGCATTTAAAAGACGAAATAACAACAACAACAATAATAATAATAATAATAATAATTTAATTTTAAAAATAAAGCCAAACAAACCGTTAACTGAAAAGAAGTTATTCTGTAGCGATAGTGTATGGCTTAACTGATTAAAATTTATTGAAGCTTAATCTTATGATTTTTTAAATATTTATTATTAAAGCAGTAAGATCGCTTTTTGTATTAGAGCAAGGGTTAGTGTTGCTATTAGGTCAGAGAGAAACTGTCCTCCACAAGTTTCTCCTCCAAGGTGAAGCACCCTGTGAGAGACAAGATCGCAGATGGCACCGGTCGTGTTCTGTCACCTTTGCTAGCTTTGAGGTTCGGGGTGCCATTAGGGTTAGGGTTAGGAGCAGGGTTCAGGATAAGATTAGCATATGGGTAATGTGCTTCTAGGTATATTATTGTTTGTCTGTGGCCAATCCAATTAGCGTTCTGACCACAGAATTCGTACAGAGAAAGATGATTTCGAGGACGCAACAACCACACTTTCTAAGGCACTGTTTATTGGAAATGCAGGGAGAACTTTCCAGAGTCAAAAAGAAAAGCTTTAGTGGGAAATGCTCCTGATAATACCAATCAGCTCCAAGGTCAGAGCATGAACTCCATCATGAGGGACAGTATCAGGGAACAACCACAGGGCAAACACACTTCAGCAACCTGCAGGGTCACATCAGCATTCACAAAGACTACAGAGTAAAAAACATGTTGCCAAGATTAAATTACATTCCAAAACATAGACTGGAATTCTTTAAACAGCACAATAGACAAAAAAACACTGAAGTAACACAGAATCACACTGTGACCCTAATAGCAACCCTAATCATACCGCTAGCGTTTAAGCTAACCCTAACCCTAACTCAAACAGCAAGGGTTACCTAACCCTAACCTTGCCGCTAGCGTTTAGGCTAACCCTCACCCAAGCTCAAACAGTAAGGGTTACCCAACCCTAACCTTACCGCTAGCGTTTAGGCTAACCCTAACCCTA
>JAAGVU020000078.1:2497648-2508151 GCA_011763525.2 Mormyrus iriodes | reverse complement strand
ATCCATCCATCCATCCATCCATCCCATAATGCCTCTCATCCCTTGAGTCAAACTCTGGAGATCTTGTAGGCCCATGAAATACTATCAGTACACAAACACTGTAGCCTCGTCAGCTTCTCAGGAAATCCTCTGAGTAGAGTAATATGGTCTTGGAAAAATATATTGTACAATTTTCATTTCATGACCACATGTTATTATGGTCTCTTGGATACCGACATTTTTTTCTGGTCTCTTTGAAAATAGATAATAGTCACACATTTTCCACATATGGCTCGTTACTCCGTTTACTTTTACTGAAAGGCTTTTTGTTTGTATTGACGGATTCAGTATTGAGTAGCCAAATTATAGAGAATAGAGTGATAGGTTAATCCTTTCTGGAAATATGCTATCAGATTCTTCGACGTACTGAGAGCTAGACACAGTGTCCAAGTTTTTGTAAATGAAGTCAGAGTGACCACTAATCCAGCCGATTGAGGAAGTGACAGTAAAAGCAGGAAATGTTTGTGTTAACAGCGTCTAAAATAAGATGAAAGGAGACAGACACAAAACCCAGACGCACTTAGATCAGAGTTAAAGAGGGCACCCAGATAAGAGAATACGCACGTGTGGTTTTGTGTCTGAATGCATGCTTTTGCGAGAGAGGAAACCTCATAAAAAATGAGGCTTTGGTGGCTGCGATCTGTCATACGTTCCTTAATGTGCATTCTTTATTTAATATGTATTCTTTATTATCCCCCAGTGTGGGCGCTACTCATTAAGAGTGCCTATTTTTCTCACACAGCTAAGTTAAACAAGCACGTAGTTTCTCTTTTGTTTTTTTAAATCGACCTTTTTTGCCTTGACATTTGAACGAAACATGACACCCACTTGGCTTCAGATACAATAACCACAAGCTAGTGGAAAAAAAACAGACATATAGTTTAAATTTACGTGGCTGGTCATGTGAGAGAATAAAACGAAAGTCATTTTTATTTTTACATCGCCCATGTGTATCTTGTATACATGGAGCTGAATCCCTGCATTTGGGGAAATTTGGTTTATATGTAAAGAGATGTTCTGTTGTATGTGAGGGGATGTGTCTGTTTGTGGGGCACGTTTAGTTTAAAAGCGTTTGAGCAGAACGTGACCGGTGTGATTGCCAGGATGTATGCAGTACTATTTTTTTTTAGCTGGTTCATATACGTAATTTATGTACTTTTGCTTGTGTTTCACTAGTCTTGGACTGTCTTGCCTCCTTGATATCTTCCATCCCATAATTCACTTTCAGCCTCATCGTTTTAAACTTCAGACGAAGCCTGGGAGTGGCCAGCTGGGAGGGGAGGGTGGCTGTTTCCTGACACAAATGCTGGATTCCTGAGCAGAAAGGCTGTTTGCACCACAGACTGAATTGCAAAGAAACACGCACATTTTCCAATGCAATAATTTCTTCATTGTTGCACGTTTTGCTTTGAATTTTAAGTTCAGATGACTTCAGAAGATGAAGCATCTATTAAATGGTATTATCTGTTCATTTATTATAATGTGCAGTTGTGCTATTCTATAAAATCAGATGTGAAACCAATTTAATATATAGAACAACTTCCTGTCACCAAAACAACACCAGCTGGGCCATAGCTATGATCAACAAGAGGGATTGCATTTGAAGACTGATCTCTCCAGCACTCACTGACCCAGTACTTTATACTCCAGAATATCTCACATTCCAGTACATTCTAGAGACTTTTCAATGTTTAAAATTCAATTGGTCTTTTTAGGAAGCTTTTAATCTTGTCGATTTTGCGCTCCTGACATCGTGTGACAGTTGTGTTTGGTGGTTTTTTGATGCGCTGTATACAGCAGCCCACTTCCTGTTAGCAGAGGCATCCAGAGATCACAGCTCGTCAGAAAGGCAGCCCGCAGCATTGGAGGCCCTCGGCCATGGGGGACGGTTCTGCACGCAGGGGCGGGAGGAGGAAGTGGCTCGTGCATGAGCGGACACGTGTACAGCAGACGGCAAGAAGCGACTGCACACCTCGCTGAAGCAGAGTCTCGCCAAACCATTCTCCTGGGGAACAGGAACGGACCGGTGGACAAGAGCTCAGGCGTCCCGATGGCGTCCAGCCACACGGTTATGCACCTGCAGAGGAAGCTGAAGAACCTGCAGCAACAGCGGTGCAAACAAGGTGAGCGCAACAGCGCAGCCGCCCGCAGCTGAAACGGCCCCCACGCTCAACGGCAACGCGGCATTCACACGTCTGTGACTTCTGGCTGTCGCTTCGCAATAACTCCACCGCACGCCTTCCACAAATGAGCAAAGCCTCCTCTCAGCTTGCCTCGGAGCCCGAGGCACAAAAGCCCCAGCACGCGTCTATTCCCGAATGCTACATGGTGTGCTTTTGCAGAGTCATTAGGAGCTTTTCCACAGATGGACCGCCAGGTCGTGTCAGCCAATCAGCTTCCTGTCCGCTCCTTAAATGAAAAGGCACTTTGAACGTTGGTATTTGTTAGGAAACGTGAGAAATGCAGAAGGGAAACTAGGCTGTTTTCTATGGTCTGGATTCAGCTGACAGGCGCTCCTGTTCACTGTCAGGGTTTGCTTGGGACTTAAAATCGGCCCTGGACTTAGGAGGACTCCCACATCAAATTTTGCTGAATTAGGAGTGAGGGGTCCTGTGATAAATTTTGCCAGCCCACAAACCCATCAGCCTGCCGGGAAAACGCCCGGAATGCCAGATGGCCAATTCAGCCCTGGCAGCTGCAGGCTCAGGATGCCTGGTCGTCCGGCCGGTTGAGTGACCCCAGCGTGATGCTAAGGGTCCTCACTCCCTCTCCATCTGCAGTTGCAGCAGAGACCTTTAGCGGGCGGGAAACACGATGGACTGGCTGTCCCGAGGGATGGGCGGGGAGTGCGATTTGACAGGGAGCGAGAGACCAAGGCAGTAATGAAGCATGTGGGGGCACATAATCAATTAGGAACGCAGGAACGAGACGATGAAATGAGAATTCGTTTTTCATTGTGTTGTTCCGGTTCCTGTATGTCCAATCTGTTGCTGTTTAGGATGTGTGTGCAAGTAATGCTCTCTCATACATAAATACCTGTAGGAGGCAGTCTGGAGTCCAGGGCCCTGGGGACTGTGGTACCTACCATGAGGAGCCCGATGAGTGGGTCCCCCCTCATCTTCCCCAGAGATGCCAATTACTCCAACAGGGGTGTGCCAGTACTTCACCCTTTGCCTGCAGTGCCAGGATGGAGCCTGGATGGATTAGTGACAGATATGAGGACCCTGACCAAACCAGAAAACGATCCCAAAGGTACAAGTGAAACAACATACACATAAACTATAAGGCTTGTATATTTGCTGCAGAAAAAACAAGTTGAGTTTTCCAATGCTGATGAGCACAGATTCAAAATACGGCAGAAGGGAGGTCCAGTCCACGGCCAGAGAGTCCAAACTACCTGGAAGGGTTTCCAGCAAGCCCTTCTCAGAGCTCTTGCAGCTGGGGAGGAGTGTACCTGTGGTTGCTGTGCCTCCATCGGCTCTCATCCCTGACCCATGGAGGGCAGAAAGCTCACAGGTCAGATCTTGTTCATTTTTTTTGTCCTCACCATTTCTCTTTCCATTCCTTAATTCGGGTTTTCCTTTACTGAAAAAACAAAGCTTGTTTATTACCACAAGCTTATTCCCAGTATTCTGATCTTCATGGGCAACAATAGATGAGACATAACATGACATTTAGATGAAATTTTGATCCTACGTTTGACAAAAGCAGCATTTGTTTGGACGCTTTCCTCTGCCTGTCACATGCAGGCTTTCTCAACACGGCCCTCAATCAGCTTTGTCCCATCCACTGCCATTACCCCTCCTGTGGGAGGCTACTATTTCCAGAGAGACCCAGCAGCCAACATAGAATTGTCTCCACAAAGGTAGGCGTCCCATTGGTCAACAAGCTAATCATGTTGCAGATGGGTCTCTGGGCCCTGCCCACATACCCAGATATCTACTTAAGCACTAATGATTAAATGGTATACTCTGATGAGATGAGTGGAGGGGGTATTTCTCATCCTCAGCACTTTGCTGATTTCTGAATCTGTCCTCCATCATCTCTCAGTGGCAGACCAAGAGTGTTAAAACTTAAAAATGCCTTTAACATTTTCATAGGTCAATGCTAATTTAAGATGCATAGGAGCAAAAACCTGTCAACATTAAATTCATAAATACCAGTAAATGGTGATAAATGCTACAGAATGGGATGCAAGCAAATGATTAAATCTACTTACGACAAATTACTCATACTTGATGTGTGGTACAGAACAAGCATTGGGGTACGTTTTCTTAACAAACAAAGAACTCCTGAAGGCATTAATGATTTAAGGACTCTACTGAGTCACTTCCCTTCCGTCAGATTTGATCACCCTGTGGTTTCGCCATAATTAGCATTAGGGGGACCATTCTGAGAAACTTTCATGAAAGTTCTGTCGTTTTGTTAGTGTCTCGCTGTACAAAACCGGTTACAGACTTTCACTAACACAGCAAACTGCCAAGCACAACTAAACTAGGATCACAATAATAGCGCTGATGAGGGGTCTGTGTATTTTCATCTAAAGATTTACAAATAATCTATGGATTGATGGCTTGTTGGTGATGCAGTTCAACAGTAGGGAGCACTGGTGCTGCAAATGCGGAGGCTTCTTATTTTCAGTTCTGGCTCAGCTTGGTATCCATGGAGATCATCTGAAAACAATGGGTCACAGAAATCCCTGTAATACTTGTAATAGACGTGCTGCTGGATTTCTCTTGAAAAGTTCTCTTGAACTTGGAAGTCCTGTTATTTCCAGCTTTATATGCTGCGACATTCTCTGCAGTTATCTCATTTCCTGCCTGCCTATTCCCATGAGAAGGAGGCTCGATTGCAGGTCCCCTCCGGCAAATAGAACAGCGATCGCTTGATGGGCCTTGCCAACAGGTTGAGATCATTGCTGTTGTAAGCCATGTCAGAGATCATTTGAGCTCTTTTTCTCCATATTGTAAAGGCTAGCCAACAACAATCATCAAATTGACTCTGGCCCTAACACCCGCAGAAATGTCCTCTGTCCATTGCCCGGATACCTTGGTGCATTTACCGACTCAGCCACGATGTCGCCTGCTCATCAGTATTCTGCTTACCTTCCTCATGTACCTATCCAGCCATTGTTGTACAGGTGAGTGTGGTTCATCAGCTGGGGACAGGGGTCTATACAAGGGCGGGGCCACAGGAGCATTGCCCACAAACTGAATTCTGATTGGCTCCCTGCACTGTCACTCAGAGATTCAAAACATATCATTGGTTAATGATAAGGTAGGCCCCTCTGTGTAAAATATGGCCACTACCTTAAGAAATCGTATAATCACCCCTGGTGCGGAGGAGACCTTAGGCACTGTCCCCGGGGGTACTGCCCCAAATTGCCTACTACTCCTGAGTCATGCTGTGTGCAAGTGTGTCTTTGAAATAACAATGATAGTAGTGAAATAGTAAAGAGAACTGAATTCAGCCCCTTCACGATCCTGCCCGGGATAAACGCTTGGAAGATGGACAGATGGATGAAGTCACCCCCTGGCAGCTAGGATGAATTGGCTTATATCAGAGCTGTGATACATTGGTGTCCCTGTAGACATGACCCGTTTTATGTCAACTGAAGACTGTCTATTGTCCGCCCCTCACACGAATAGGTTTGACACGTCTTGTCTCACGTACAAGAAGATGCCTCTTCAGGCTTCTGAGCTGAGTGCATTTTCTCCTCTGCACTCGTTCCACCCCCTGCCTACGGACCCCGTTGTCGCCAGGCTGCCAACCCGCAGGGCTGGGCACCGTGACAGCGATGCTGGCAGAAGGTAGGGAGTCTTTTTTTTCATTAACTGATTTAATTATATCTAACAGAACTGTACTCTTCCTGTCCTGCAGTGGCAAGCTGCAGTTTGCATATAGATGTGGTTGGTTGCGCTTGGGTTCGGTAGTCGGTTCGGTAGAAAATGTCATGCTGGTATTAGAGACCTCAAAGTTTTTGATTAAATTTATCCAGACAAACAGTCTTTTAATGGCTGCATGGCTGACTTCCCACGTTCACATGGAGTTCATGTTAAGCGCCACCAGAGACACGTGACCCTTGCTTGCCGCAGGAAGATTAAGGAGGGGATGGCAAACCATAAGGGTGCGGAGAGCAGGCTTGTTTCTCATGTGGAGCTGGAGTTTTCCCTGAAGAAAGAGAAGAGGGGACAGGGGATCGCATTGGGAAAGACCCCCAGCCGAGAGGAGGACGTGCAGCACAAAGACATGACGGTGAGCAGGGCTTCACTGAAAGGCCTCCGTTTCATCAGGCGTGGCTGTGATACGTGGTTTTGATAAACGTCTTCATGGATTTTCAGGACTTGGGTTCAAGGTCAAAGATGTCTCCACAAGAGACGCAAAAGGGTAAGAACACCACTTTAGTGGCTACAATCGAACACCCTTGATAATATTTTTGTCTGAACGCACAGCATACGGTCCTCTTATCTATCAAGTGACCCTCTGGCTTACAGTTACGGTGGAAAACTTGTGCTAAGCCTCTTAAAAAGTTTGTCTTCCATGTTTTCCCCAGGGAGAGGATTCTGTGGAACCATCACAACTGAATGCAAGAGCCTCTTCATTCCAGAAAAATCCCTTCATCTCACTAAGGAACATATGCGTCCTCAAAATCCACCACAAGTGGAAGCAAAATTATGGAACGGTCTCAGCAGAAAACACAGTGAAACATGGTTAGTTTCATTTGTCTTCCATCAAATCCTTCCTCATCTGTAGTTTCTCTCTTCTCACACTGGGTACACTTCAGTTAGGCACAATAAGCTGTTGTCAGACGTGATAAATCTCCCTTTGCTCCACAGCTTCTTTACAAAGCGTCTTCACACTCAACTCCATGACTTGTTCACTTTCCCGGTCAATATTGGTTTTATTTCTTTGATGAGATTAAAAAGCTTTGTGTTCCTGGCCAGCTATGTTTAGAAGTTCTTCCTGCTTGCGCTGAACTTTTATTTCCCTCAAACGTGTCTTTTATTCCATTGAAAAACCTGCCTTGGTAATAGAATCTGCTGAGAAAGGACATGGCCGATATTGACAATAATAAACCGAATCATGTTTGTACTTTGCATGTTTTTATTAGCTCAGCCCAAATGGATTCTGGGAGCTGCCAGAGAAGACCAGAGCCACAGAATTCATTAAAGGCTTTAGATCTCAGTCCGACGTACCAGCAGAATAAGCATAGGTGTAAACATAAGCAAATGAGCAGCTGCACCAGTCGATGCCAGGACCCTCCCTTCCACCAGGAGGTGATTGTTCCCCGACATGGACAGGTGGAGGAAAGGGTACCTATGCCATCAGGGAATGGGCCCAGCCCCAGACAGGGTCATAGGGTGGTACGGTCCACTTCCATGCCCAACCTGCTTTTAACACAGGTTCCTCTTGCCAACCAGGAAGTATCAAAGGCTTCGTATGAAACAGGTGTTGGTGTGAAGGAGGAATTGCACAAGGAAGACCTTAATTCAAACAGAGCTCCATCTCAGGGTGGAGTAATACAAGACATCAGAGTGCCAGGGGGTGTAGAACCAGCGTTTGACACAAGGACTTTGATCTGGTGCATTGCTGAAACCAATCAGGCAGAAAGAATGCTTCAGCTGTCCATGGAAAGAAGTGAGTGAGACGGACATAAAAGTAACCAACACAGAAGTGGGCTTCAGAGGTTCCTCAAAAACAATTTTAAATAGCTCATTTGTATTCATTTACGTAGGTGAAAATTCAGCTCAAGAAATATCCAAAAGAAAGATGGACACAGCATGCATTTCTGTACATAACAATAAAGAATTCTTCAGTGTGGCTCAGCGTGAGGTATGTATCTATACCTACGGCTCTCCATGTACACACCAGTAAAAAATACCCTCCCATTAGCTTTATTGTGAGGTAATTACTTCATATTGACAGAATTTTGCATATTGTAGATCTGTTGTTGCCACGTTGTGCATCTCTAAGATTTATGAATGAAAATGCACAGTTATGAATCGGTATGAGGGGCATTTCCACAGGCCCCAGGGGCAGTGACGATAAAGCCTCCTCAAAACATGAAAAGACAACTGTCTGAAGAAGTAGTTGACACTCTTCAGCCCATCGCCCAGAAGAGGAGATCAACGGCGCACTCTCCAGCTTCACCCCAAAACTGCATCTTGGGTGTACCTTCCCTGGGTGGGAGCGACCCAGAAAACTTTTACTTTACTTTGCTGGACCTGAAGCCTCACCTCTACCCCGAGTATAGAGGTAAAGCGAAGAAGTAACGTAGCATGACACGTTGATGATGTCATAGGGCTTTAGAATCCTCCAATCCACCAGTGGGTGCCATAATTATAAGCAGTGGTCATCCTCCTATGCTTCCCAGTAGAATGGTCCAAGCTTCAGAGACATTCACAGAGCAGCATGGTCCATGCATCTGAGGAGCAAATTTCCAAAGTTCACTCAGGCCATTTTTTTAGGAAAAAACGAATGGGAATGTAACGAAAGTTCTTTGTTGGGTTACATGAGGGCTGAGTGAGTTTTGGTTCCCAACGCTGTAACATACCATGAGGAAGCCTGACTTCAGGATATTAGTGGTCTCATCTAAAAAAACAACAAAAAAAATGGAATGAGTGAGTTTTGGTTCCTGATACTGTAACATTTGATGAGGAAGTCTGACTTTAGGTCATTGGCGGTCTCATCCTAAAAACAACAAAAGATAAACCGTGTGAGTTTCGGAAATTTGCTCTTCATTTAGCCTCTATGAGCAGTTCATTATGCTTAAACAATCAGCACTATGTGATTATGTGATTTTTCCTTATTATGCCACAACTCTAAACACCTTTCCGTGGTGAAACTGTAGGTCAGACTTTCTCAGCTTCAAAACCATGAAATCCTATCATCTCCCCCAACAGAGGGTCATATGGACCCTGCACGCGACTTGGCCAAATCTGAAGGTCGAAATCGAGGTGAGGTTCAGGATCTGGGCACCACCAGCTTGTCACGTGAAGAGTCCATGGAAATGTTTCCAGACTATGTCAAAAGGTGGAAACCTCAGTGGCAGGGCATTGAGGAGATCCTGGAGACCTACAGGGGCTATGCTGAAGGTGACACTACCCGCTGTGAACATTTTACGTTCTAACATACTTCAGGCAAATGAAAGTGAATATTTTAAGCTGGAAAATGCTTAATTAATTTACAATCTTTTAAATCTCAATATTCTTAAATTTACAATATTCATGAATTATTACTATCTGAAAGTATATAGGGGTGATTTTAATTAATTTCATTACTCGTTTCGAAGAGAGAACATTTGAAGAGAAGATACTTCAAAAACAACTCAGGGTTTTAAAGGAGAAAAACAATGAATTGAGTTTAATTGCAAAAAAACTGAACACTCGGATACAGGTAATCGATAATAATTTTCTCGTTCTCCAGTTGTGAAATAAATTGCATTTGTACAGCCACTCAAGCGCAGGTGTTCGGGGTATATTTCCAAATACAGGCTAAGCCTCATAAGTACATCAGAAAGTGACACGCTGTCGCACGCTAATTACATACACGTATGCAAAAACAGGGAGGCTGCTGTAATAGACATCCTGCTTCCTGTTTGCTCTGAGATGCAGGACCTCACGGGTGTCTGATGCTAATGCCTGTCGTTGTCATGCTTGTGCTCCCCAGAGTCTGCAGGTCACCAAAGAGAGGCTGGAAAAAGAACAGAAAGAGCACAAAGCAGCATTGGCCTACCTCAGGAACTGTCTCACCCTTTTCTAGCTGTGGGGACCTCAACTCTAACAAATACAGCACTTCCCAGCCAAAACCTTCAATCCGGCTCCCCTCCTCCTCAGCCCACTTCCTTTCATTTTGCTTATGTTTTCCTGGGATGCAGTTTTATTTATATAGGAATTATTTCAGTGTTATTCAATTGTATAGACATAACTGTCAGACTGACATAGCGACCATGGTACTAGTCCTTCCTTTTATGATCCAAATATATACTCTCTCTCTACTAGAGCCATCATGTAGAACACGAAAACCATCGTCTATTGCAATGAATATGTATGTTTATTTCAGATCTTGTGTGGTTATATAAAATGCTGAGAAACCTGGGAATCTGCAGGACTTACCTGCAGCACAAATGGCGAATTTTTGTTACAGGCAATTTGTTCTCTAACGTGCTAAAAAATGCCTTGATTAAACAGGCATGAGAGACTGAGTTACTCAAATGAGAGGATGTGGGATAGAACAGCCCAGCGATCTGACAGGGACATTGACACAATGACAGAGTAATTTTATTTTGGGCTGCTTTTAAAAAAAAAACAAAACTATGAGCTCATTTTGAAATTGAATATTCATATTCTGGTGTATTCTGCACTGTGGTTGGAGGACTTATTTTATTACTGGTGTAAAAGACCAATAAAAAGTATTTTGAGCTTTTATCTGTGAGAAGTCTGGCTAAGAAGAGAGCTTTCTAAT
>JAAGVU020000078.1:2427325-2437913 GCA_011763525.2 Mormyrus iriodes | reverse complement strand
CTTAGGGAACAGGTCTTGTTCGTAACCTACCATGAGTTGGGCACAGGATGCTTTCAATCAAATTTAAAGTCACGCTTTGTTCCAATATAGATGCCATTGTTGTGTTCTAAGGTGTTTTCTGTCCAAAAATCCAACATTGCAAACATAGATAGTAAATTGTGCTGCAAGACGTTCCAGTAATTCCGTAAATCCCTCAATCATTCCGCTCAACAGCTTGTGTTATTTATTGCATAGAGGCTTGTTAAATCTAGCAAACTCGTTTGCACGTCAACTATTTTGTGTTAAACTGCATTACAATACATTAAATACACAGATAACTAACCTCCTTCCAACCACTAAAGTTCCTGGGAATTTCTAGCACCTCTGAGAGTCCAACAGATTAGACGTTTTCTGTGACTTTATCGGTCATAAGTTGACAGTGTGTTTCAGCAGTTCACCTTACGTATGTAATTTACTTCAGTCAGGCTTTGCAAGCAGAGTATTAAATGAATAGGAAGCTTTTCCCCCACATCAACTTCACCTTCTGGCGGCGTTCCTGCACGGAGCCTTCTCGTGTTCCCCTCTGCCGCCCCAAACAAGCAGACTAGGGTCACATCTTTCCCCATTGGATCCGGGGGGGAGGGGGAGGGGTGTTCCATGAAGCGGGATTTATTGCTTAGCCGGATAACTTGCTGGATTTAAGGTAATCTGGGTTTAATGGACTTTATCTTTGTTCACTTACATTTAGCTCAGACTACCTTAAATCCGACAAGTTATCCAGCTAAGCAAGGAATCCTTCTTGGTGGAACACCCCACAGGCTCTCAGCTTTTCAATAATTCAGTGTCACTGCCTCCAGCACCGAATCTGGCATCTCTGCGCTCATTTACCGCCATTGAGTTTGTGCTCTGTGGCGTCTTTGCTGTCTTTCCCCTTTCTCCTCCTCCATTACCTGTGCTCTCATACCACCAGGACAAACTACTTCTGCACTGTCACCCCCCCTCCCCCATTTTCTACCAGAAGAAGACCCGTGTTTTCCGAGGGAACTCTGAATCCCTCAGCACCAAGGCAATTATTTGATCCTAACTGGCAATGTCAAACTCCAATTTCCATCGCTGGGTCTTGGTCACACCCTCCTGATAGTTACCTATTAGGCTGGTTCTTTGTATTTATCTCTTACTTACCTGTTATATATTTCTGAGTGCTTATTTCCTTTAAGGCAGGGGTCTCCAACTCCGGTCATGGAGAGATACTGTCCAGTAGATTTTCTATCCTCCCTGGCTTCTGATGTGCTATACCTGCTCTCAGGTAAATGCCAGGAACAGGTGTGGCTCATCAGAAGCCAGGCAGGATGGAAAACCTACTGCATAGTAACTCTCCATGACCGAAGTTGGAGACCCCTGCTTTAAGGTGTTACCTAAAAGGGATGACATGTACAACAAAACTCCAAAACTTCTTAGCTGCTGACCGGGGCCCTGGTGTCGAAGCAGATCTGCATTCCATTGCTACGCAAATCACCATGATTGACTTACAGCTGGGTGTATGTTGGGGTGTAAGGCTGGGGGGGGGGGGGGGTCTTGGTTTCAGATTTGAGTTCTTGTTGAGACTTGAAACGGAGCCATTGGTGAGAGGCTGTGAGGCGACCCCCACTGACAGAGGCATAGGATAGACACCAGGAATCTTTGTCTGATGAAGAACGGACTCGCTGATGATAGACGGCAACGATGCAAATTGTCCAGTCGAGGGAAAGTATTGACAATACAATGAAGGAAGAGGTGACTTATGGGAAGGTGAGTTGGCTTCATCAAAGGTCTTTGTAGCGAGTCTCTCGGTCGTAAGTGTTCAATAGATATGATTCAGTTTAAGAAATTATGGATTTTGCTTAAATTCTTTACAACTCAGTTTAATATCCATTAATCCGAATGACAAGTGAATGTAAAGCCATCCGCTGTAATTTATTACTTAATTTAGCCAATGATTATAGCACTGTTTTACTGGTTAAAATCTTGAGATAAAGTGTATATATATATATATATATATATAAATCCATATATTAAAAACTAAGCTATGGTTTGATATGACTATCTTTTTAACATTTCCGTATATCAAGCCTAAGGTACTAAGGTAGTTACTTTTTCTAGGTGGAGTTTCCATATTGGTAGATGGAGGTTTGCATATATGGTTTAATACGGCTAACATAAGAGTTTACAAAGCGTGGGTATTTCCATAAGAAATTCCAAATATGTATTTTAATTATTTTAAAATAAAACAAACACATTGATAATAAGTCTGTGTAATAACTACTTAGGGAAATATTTTATAGTTAATGATACAATCTATAATTTGTGAAGAATGAAAACACAATTGATACTTGAAAATGGGTTTTAGGGCTGGTTGAATGTTGTTAATCCCATAAAGTCCAATAAATCTGTCAAAGAACAACCTGTTTACAGAGCAGGGGTTTATGGCTAGGGGCATACTTAATCCTAAACAGTTTTAAGAATTTTAATGATTATTGAGGGGATTCCTGCTTTTTAAAGCAGTATAGTAATATATATTGTAAGAATATTTACATGTACGAATAACACATTGGCATGAACGTGGTAGTATTACAGGAAAATGAAAATTGTAATTGTACAATATCGGCGTGATTCCTAAATTAAATCGACAAATACAGACTTTCATTTAGCACACCGCTATATGACAGTAGCGTGTATCACACAGCACTGTGCTAAGGAGAGGATTCGGATTTCACAACAAGCCATCACTTGACATCTTTTCAGGAGGACTCCAGTCAAAATCACATCTTCAACTCATTGTGCACAATGTACTGTGAAGGCCGGGCTGTCTCCATAAAACATTCTTCTCCTCTAGCTTCCTACTCCACTTGGAACTGGATCTAACAGACATGTGGACGTTTGTAAGGGTATAATTAGAACCGCAGTCTGTTTGTGTTAAGACCTTAATGACTACCAGACTCAGTGGGCTGGCTCTGGTCATATCTGGCCAGCATAAGGCTGCTTGCCAGGTCTTGCATCCAAACATCCTGGAATACTAGCTTCTAGTCAGTTCTGGGAAGCCGTAGGAGAACGTGCACGCATTTGTTTACTACACAGAAGAAGAAGTTTGTCTGATTATTTTGCTGTTTCGTCAGTTCCCTCACTCTCCTGTCAATCTTTAAATGAAACAAAGCCATTTGCCACTTGTACAAGTGCAGGTCCATTAAAATACATTTTTTTTCTGAGTATTCCATCATGCTCTCCTTTTTTAAGGCACACACACATATAGAGGTGAGAGCGACTTGGGGTCTGAGTGTAAGGTCTGTCGTTAACCCCCTGGAGAATTTTTTGCTGGGGGGGTGGTTAAAGACCTTATTCAAGGGCCCATAGAAGTAGCACGGGACTCAAACAGTGACCTTCGGATCACGAGCACTGAGGTCTAGCCCGCTGAGCCACACACCGCCCCCGAGAATCTTTGCAGATAGCAGTGGCCTGTGCTTAAATCCGGAATACACATCATTCGTGCACCGTGACAAAAGGCATGAATACAGCGCTTTTTGATGTGCAGGTCTTCAAATTTGTCTAATTCCTGTTTTTCTTTTATTTTTTAACAAGGATATCAAAAAGTAACAGTAAACCTCCTAAAACCTTTCCTCAGCCACTGCAGAAATAAAATCCACCGTCCCAGAAAAATAGACGAAGGGTGTTTTGATCCCACATACTGCTAGCGATCTGTCAGTAGTCTGTCAGCGCCTTACATGACGTAATGGATTTTGCTCCGCTCTGGCTGCAGACTCGCACAGGTCCGAGCTCCCTGCTACTTCCGGGTTCGCCAGTATCTCTCATTAACGGGGAAATATGCTTAATGACCGCAAAGCACTTCATCAGTACCTTACTATATTTGCGATTATTAACATCTGTATCCCCATCGCATTACCTTTTTATGACTTTGTTCACTTATTCTTATATTGCACTGTCTTGTCTCTTATTCAGGGGAGTTGGAAGGGCATGGAGACTGGGGCAGAGTCAGGGGGCCCAGCACTTTACAGGGGCCCCCAAACCAACTGTTTGGGATCTCCTTCCACCTGGGAAAAACTACCAGGAGGGCCCCAGTGAGGGCCCCAGCACTTATCCGGGGCCCTAAAATGTACCAACTCCCCCACTTAGCAAAATCAGTTGGGGTCGTGCCCCCCTGGCTCAGTAGAATCTACTGGAGGCACCCTAGCAGGGAGCCCAAGGTGACATTTTGACAGGGGGCCCAAAATTTCTAGCTATTTCTCCAAGAATTCCTCCCTTCATTTACTGCACTGTTGTTTGTCCTGTACTGTGCTGTTTTTTTGTCCTATTGTCCCCCCATGCACCTGCCCCCTCCCCTGCAATTGTGGCACAAAAATGTGACAACATAAATTAAAAGGTCTGAGTCTGATTCTCTGCCGTTCCCCACGTGGAGTCGACGTGTGACTGTATGTCTCCACCTTACATCAGGCAGCGTCTCCTAAAAATGTGGCACGGCGGATCTTCGCCAAGGTCACAGCTGAGTAACCTGGCATAGAGCCCCACAAATAATCTGCTAGAGTCCCCTGTGCTGAGAGGCCCGTGGCAATAGGGAGTGTAGGGCTATTTTTCCCCGAGTTTCTGTGCCTGCCCCTCTGCATCAGACTTATTTCAGAGGAGGAAATCAAAGCGCAATTTGCATAATTCCAAAGCAACAGGCTAAAAAAAAACCGTAAGAGTTTCCTGATATGACGAGCAGAGATGTAAAATACAAATAATACTTTCCCAGCATGCATGTAACCTCATTAAGTCATAAAATACACCACTGGTTGTAAAATCCCACTTTATACGTCATATTTATGCAGCTTGAAATGTAAATATGTCCGGAGTCTCCAAAGTGCATTATTTTGTAATGCACTGCATATTTAGTAGAATTGTGAAGGAATGGGTTGTTGAAAACAGATGAATGGGCCACTTTGAAGAGGTTGACTCACCTGGATGAGTCACGTGGTGTTAGCAGAGTCACTACCGATGCCGTTAGTGGTTAGCCCCTAAAAACCACACGCGATGGCTCCTGTCCAGGGATTCATCAAATTGAATGCCATATAAAGCAAACTTTGACCTGTGACCACACCCCCCCTCCCCAGCCAAAGGAACTCAAAGTAAACACCCATGCAAGGTGCCTTTTGGACAGGAAGGAGTTCAGCATGCAACCCTGCATGATAACTGCTTATATAACCTATATATATAGTATCTTCTTATACACATTATAGACTCAGGGATGCCTTAAGCAGAAGTATGTATTGAAACACTGTGAACAAACCATAGACAATTCCTGCCTCCCAGTGCATGATATTGCCCTCAGTAAACACCTTATTTATTTATCAGATACTTTTATCCAAGGCGATATACATCTTTGGGAAAGCAGGGTCAGACAGTCCATGGTGCATTGGGGGTTAAGGCTTGCTCAAGGGCCCAGTAGTGAAATCACTCTGTCGACCCTTAGATTGGAACCAGTGATCTTCTGATCACAGTGTCCTAACCCTCTGAGCCGTACACCGCCACCATGCTGCAGCGCTCGTGAGCAGATTGTTGCGATCTGTTTACGGGGCATGCGAAAGGCTAAAGATCTAGCGAGTGACCAGTGGATCCGTGTGCAGCGAAACAGTAACTACTGAGAACCCTACCGGCTCCCATCAGAGTGATTCATTCATCGGGGCGATTATTACATTGCTATTGCTAGCAGAGGGGACGTATTAAGGAGGCTGTGTGAGCCAGCGGAGGACAGAGCGACGGCCCAGGGCGGGATTCATATGACCTCTGCTGTTGCTATGGTGAGCGATCAGCAGCCCCTGCCTTAGAGGTAACGCACTCAGTGAGAACCAGCTGGCCCTCATTAGCTACCATGGCTTGTTAGGGGTGTTTAGATGGTTAGCAGGGAGGGTGGGATGGGAGTGTTGCAGGAGTGATAGAGGAGCTCAGTTTAAGGCCCTTCCATGCGTTCCACATGTGTAGGCTTCGCTCAGCTCCCTTTCTTTGTGTTTGAGGGGATTGTATGTCTCGGTCACATTTCCCGGCCAGCTTTTCTTAAAGTGGCCCCGTCCCCATTCTCGTGTTTTTTGTGTGACGAATCCTTTTTGTTCGGATAAACCCTGCCGTCCCGTGCCTTTTGTCCTGCCCTGTGCCTCTCGGATCACTGCATTTTCCCACTGGAATATGTATCACTGCGAAAAGCAGCGCTTCCCGTTTCCACAGAAACAAGCGTGAGTATTTTTTAGCCCTTATTAGAGTTAAGGACATAATAGTGTGAAATCTTCAGGGTCTGTTGTTCACTTTTCAAATTTCTCCAGGAGAAATGAAAATAATAATGTCATTTCACTGTAATATTTTAAGAATCTGGTGTCTGGGTTTCACTGGAGAAAATGTGTGTGAGACTCATTGAAAGAGAGGAGACATCAGACCGATGACAACTGACTGTATCTCCCTGTCTTATTCCTACACACACACACACACACACACACACACACACATATATATATATAAACTTCTTTGTTTTGTGTGTGTGTGTGTGTGTGCACACACACTTCTTGGTTATTTATACACGCACACGCACACACATAATAATTTACAGACAATGTTTGTATGCTTTCATACTTCCGCAATGACTTCTGACATCTCTGTCAATTTTAAGACAAAACCCATTTTAAAAAAGGTCCTTGGGGTCTGTGAAACTTCACAATGAAAACTATCCTCAGAAGCATCAATGGATGAGAACAAACCTTTATTTGGTGTATATCCCTGCCGCGCCATGAAAAAGGTCACATGTGACAAAAGCACAATACCGCTACAATCCCTATTAGATATCATTTGAAAAGGACACATACGAGGCAAACAAAGGTTAATTGTCCAATCCGCCACAGAGCTGTGCAAACATGCGGAGAATCCAGATTCATCAGTGATCGTCTTCTGTTTACCTTCGTGGGAAGCTGAAACGGTCACACTGGATTTCTACCATCTTAATGAATTCCCTGAAAAGAGGGGAAGAAAGAGGAGGACGATACAGCAATCATTTCTTAATTGATATTAACCATCTGATATTTTTCTCTGTCCTGTACAGGCGAGACCTGAAGATTTTGTGAGGAAAATGCAAAATGTTGCAATATGATCGCTGCAGAAAGGAAGAAAGACACATACTCTTTCCAGCAGCGGAGCTGACCGCAGCACGCTAGGACACGCCAGCGTGTCACATGGTTACCCCACCTTGTGGACTTCTGCCTGAGTTTAATCCTTCCATCCAGAAGAATGAAGAACACGCACATTGGGTGGTCTTCAATAATGACGCCTTAAAATGACATTTGACCACTATGAAAGCCTAGCGATATTTCCTATTTTAAAGACTTAAACCATAAACGTTTTCTATTTCATTTTGTTTAGTATTCATTAAAAAATGGTTTCCGTCCTTGTGCCCTGTGCTGCCTGGGATAGGCTCAAGGCCCCTGCACGCAACCGGTTAGAAGATGGATAGATAAAAACGTTGCTAATACTATTATTATTTCTAGAGATTTTAAGACAGAATGCTTCCCTGTTCTAGTTTGCCACAAAATGGTTTTTCTTGAGTGTCACTGAAATGTTCCCTAAACTCTCAGTACCAAAAAAGTATTTTGGAGTTAGTACCACACTCAGTGATATTAGGCAATGTTTAGCTGTTTACCTGACAAATTTTCCATTTACTGGGTTCTGCCATAAATAGGCCCTATTCTCTGGTTCATTAGATTACCCACAACACCTCAGTCACCAGAGAGCATTGTGGGATTTTGCTGAATTGTGAACTAAATAAAAAGACAAAAAAAAGTTAAATTATGCGTTACCTAATAAATTAATTATCGTCGAATGAAAAACCATGTGGTCAGTAGCAATGTAATTTTCACTTCGCTTCTTTTGGCATGTCATTTGTTCCAGAAAATGATCTTTATTTTGCTATATATAAATCGTATGAGGATCCATTTAACTAACCCAGTATGTGGGATGAGTTGTGAAAATATTGTTGAATGTGCCTTTATTCAGCCAGATTAGTGAGGTCTGAGCCACTGATAAATTAGATGATAAAGATTACAAAAATCAGGATCATTTTATTTATCATTTTATTGAATTTATATGGTGTTTGATGGTATAGAATAGTTTATCTGATATGGCTGAAGATGCATGAATTTTTTCTAGATTTGGGAAGGTGCCACCAAATGATGTCTCAGTGTCCTATGTAAAATATGTAATTAAACCAAAATGTAAACAGATATTTCCCCAATATTGGCAATGAATTTTAAATACTATAAATGATTTGTTCCGATTTTTACTTAAGAAAGATAGAAGACTTTTCCTGAAGCGACGGTCTGGTTTTCATCTTTATTTTTCCACAAGGCAGGAAGTACGCAAATTATGGCCTTGACTCATTACCAAATGTCCCGCCCCATTTGCCACTTCTGTGTTAATCCTCGAGGGAGGTCCGATTGTAGGCCGTGAGACAGAGCAGGCCGGCTCTTGGGAGCTTTACAAGGGGTTAAATTTGTTACCGTATGAATGGGGGGGCAAGATTAGCTTGGCCCCAGTGGGGGACAGCTTTGAGTGGTGGGGGGGACCCGCTGATGCAGATGGCAAGGTACTTTGGAATCGGACCCGGAATACTGGGAGGTACGCGACAGACACAAGCGGCAGTACTTAAAGCTTATCCCCCCCTTTATACGCTAATCTATTATGGTGCTGATCAAAATAGTGCCGTGACCCAGACAATTAACCTGCACCAGAGCCAGGAATCTGGCAACAGGACACACAGCGTGAGACTCCTCCGTAGCCGAAAAACGTATATCTGGACTAACGAGCGTGTTTTATCCAAACAACCCATTGATAATCCGTAGCAGGATATTATCTGATTGCTATGAAATCGAGGTTTTCTTTGCCTGCTGCCTTCTGTATGCAAAACAAAAGCATCAGACTTTAAACTGGAGGGTATCTGAGCAGACCTACATCCATCAGCATCTGAAATACCAAGTAAAGGCAGAGCACAAACTGTTTACTGGGTATAAGGTTAACGGGTTACATTGATCCATTTAATCAAATAAAAAGGGTTAAGGGGTAATTAGGAGGTCAGCCAGAAAATATATGCAACATAAAGATGTTTACTCTAGCAACAGCAAGTATGGATTCTAAAGTTTAATGTGAATGGCCAGTTATATAGTCCTTCTGCCTGTGTTGTGTAACATTTTAGTGAGGAGAAAAGGCTGTGTTTATTTTTGCTGTGAGTATCCCAGGGACTTCTCATTAAGTCCGGCACTCATGGCCACGCTTCTGTTTTCTTGGCAACATTTTCAACACCAGGCTGCGGTTTGATTCTGAGGGTACGGGGTCCATTTAACAAATGGTCCTGCCGCATGTGTGCTCTCTGTGATCAGGCGAATGCCTGTGGTATAATCCGCTATTCCTGGACCAGAAGGGCTCCAGAGTTTCCAAGGTTCTGCAGATGATCTCGAGCCACTGGGCCCCGGGACAAGCGTGGGAGGGGCCAGAGTTGGATGGGGGGGGTGGAGAGGTGGGCACATGACGACCACGGCAACAGGCGATCTGCCCGCTAAGCCTGTCTAAGGATCAGTCTAATCTCATATCTGTCAGTCCCATAACCATGTGGTTAAACGACAGGGCAGTGCCAGAAACAGCTCGGAGGATGGCACTGAGCTGGCGCCTTAGCAAGCACGCACCTCAGAAAAGCCTCCTCCAAGCCCTCGAAACTAACCCACTTTTGTTTATTCCCAGTGTGTGCACGCACCTGAGCTTAGTTAATTCGCCGTGACGGGGTGACACGCTCACCCAGGCCGTTGCATGCCATTCCTTTAGTGGTCTTCTTAAGAGGCTTCTCTCTGAGCTCCACCTCCACCCTCACTGGCACAATGCGCCCACTGCGTTCTTCTGCTCGTCATTTGGATCGCAGTTACTTATTCATCTTCCCACCACCACCATCTCTGTGCACGATATTGGATGCCTTCTTACAACCAAGTCAAATATTCTCTGGCACAAGGCATTACTTTTGATAAAACAATACACTGTGTCAAGAACAACAGTAATGGCCACAATAATGACCACTTCACAGGAACGCCCAACAGTCCCAAACAGCAACCAGGCAGTTTATCCGTCTCCCCATCTCCAACCGCCCCCCACCCCCCACGCCCCCACTTTATATTGCAGAAGTGCATTAATTCCTGAAAGTCAAAAATGGTAATGTTCTCTCCAACCCCCTTTGATGTACCACTGTGAAGACCGGTCTTACTCCGACCATTCCGCCTTCTAAACATATTATTTTACATTTATACATTTCCACAAGCCAATTATGTTATATATCTTCTATATTTAAACCCTTTTTAAAACGAACTGGTCTGATTTCGGATGTTATGTAAATAATAATATTTTACTTTAAGTACCGATATGAACGGCCTCTAAAATTTCTGAAAGACATAAAAAATAAATGGGGATAATGAGGGGTAAGATTAAATGAATTCCGTAAACACACGTTTTTCAAAAGTACTGTTAATGCCGATAAGGATATATTTAACTGACGTTATTATCCGAGCATGAA
>JAAGVU020000078.1:2357262-2376551 GCA_011763525.2 Mormyrus iriodes | reverse complement strand
TTACAGTGTGTTCCCCTAAGTTATGCCTATACTTAGTTCTGTACCATCACTTGAATAATCCATCCATCCATCCATCCTATTTTCCACAGCCACATATCCAGTACAGGGTCAGAGTGAGGCAGGATCCTTTCCCAGGAATCACAGGGCATGAGGCAGGGCACTTCCTGGATGGCATTCTAGTCCATTTCAGGGCACATAGAGTCACACATGGTTACCTGCCAGTTCCCCTGACTGCATGCTTTTGGACTGCGGGGAGAAACCGGAGGTATGCGGAGGACAAACATGGGGAAAAGATGCAAACAGTGCAGAAAATAAGACATTAATTGTTTTTTTTTCCAGCAATAGGGGTCCCTTCACCAGAGAACATGAAACAGCTATGCTGAAAGTAGGCTATATAGATAGATAGATAGATAGAAACAAACAAACAAACAAACAGACAAAGTTGTATATACACAGGTAGACTTTACTGACCCCCATGGGGAAATAAAGCTGTAAACTGTATGACTAACAAACATTCAATGGTGCCTTTACAGGAGGAACGGGGCTGGTGTGGGGGGGTCAGATGTGAGGAATGTCATACAATGTGGCCATAGCAAGGCATTTGCTAGGAATGCTAGTGTTACGCATCATAGACTACGTACATACGGTTGGCGCATAATGCTAGCTGTAATACATGAATGTGACTGCTAATGTGCGTTAGGAATCCGGCTGGAGGCCTTTTCAGCATGCCGGCTGTCCGCAGGACGCTGGGGCTTTACATCATCAGCAGCAAATCTGCACATTCTCTCATTCGTTCCTCAGGCTCTTTTTAAACCCTAAGAGGCAGGTATCCATGTACCATCATGGAATAACAGTGGAACAATCGTGAAAGCTCTGTATCCTGTAACGTCTGCTGTCGTGTTTTCTTGCTTGCTTCTGCTCCTGGAAATGTACTTGAAAATGACCGGGCATCCTGGGCTGATATTATAGCGCTAACAATCTCCCAGAGGAATGGCCACAAAATCTTTGCTAATTCTGCAAGTGCTGGATAATTTGATGGAATTTTTTTGTCTGGAATGAACCAAGCATTGTAAATATCACCCTAACTTTCCCCGCTCCAGACCTTAGTGGTGTGCAAATATAATCTTTATAACTATTTTTTTAAACAATTTTCTCATGTTTTTCCAAGGATTCCGATCCTTGGCGGTTTAAAGCGAGGCTGTGGGGGGTGAGGCAGCAGTGCTTACGGGGTCATTTTTGTCTCCATCACCAGATGTGACTCGGGGTACAAGGGCCCGCAGTGCGATGAGACGCAGGACTTCAACATCCTGTACGTGGTGCCGAGCGGCCAGAAGCTGCACTACGTGCTGATTGCGGCCATCATCGGCGCCGTGCAAATTGCCATCATTGTTGCCGTGGTGATGTGCATTACAAGGTAGGTGGGGGATGGGGAACAAAAAAAACATCTGCATGGTAACATGGCTGTTCCTGTGAACCGTTTGATTTTAATCAAAAATGTGGGACTTTTACCGACTTTAACCGAAATTGCATTACCATACAGAGCAGACAACAGTTAAAATATAATCAGTACATTTCAGCTGACGTGTATCATTTTAATTTTTTATTATTACTGTGTAGGTCTTACACACAGTCACATGACTGTTGACAAGGAAGCATAAATCAAGCAGGCTGTGGGGCATTTTTGGTAAAACTTACTTCGTAGGTCATTCAACCAGAATCACGTTATTTTTTAAATAACGCTCAGCTCGCTGCTGATTGGTTCGTTGGACTAAGTCTGATGCAGGCTGGATCGTGACGAGGACTGAGAGCTGGAGGGATTTTCCACCTGAGGATAATTACCTTGTTAAGCTGCCTTTAATTGGTCATCTGTTGTCTTGTGGTCTCAAATATAATCATGTCCTTTAACCTCCATTAGACACATCTAGATTCAGTTTTTTAGGCTTATTTTTCTTGGTATGCATGGCTAAAGAAACGAAAAATATTAAACTATTAGTCTATTCTTCAAATAAATGATTGTAATTGCTGCAATTACTGCTGCATAAATGGTCCTGTCAAATTTGGCATCATTCATTGATTCAGGTTGGCTCTCATCATTATTTTACTGTAATTACACATTCGCCACAGAAGCATTTTTCTATAGTACAAAGGGCCAAACATCTCAAAAAGGAGGAATCTGAATCTTTTTCCCAAAGGTCCTTCCAGCACCTTAGACTCACATGAACATGACCGCTGACGTGGTTGCACTTCTGTGAGACATCGCAGTGAAAATTGCCTGTTCCCCCCTTTGATTCACTTTATTTTTTTGTAATGATATAAAGTAGCAAGGACACACCGTTTTCTAAATGTACACCTATTCCTGACTTAGTCCATTACTGCAATAAAAAGTAAAACATCTCGTATTATTTTGATGAGGGGGGACAGGAAATCATTTCAGTTCCAAATTAAATTTTCGAAGAGGGTCTTGCATTTGCCGACAGAGTCCCGGGAGCAGCTTTGAGATGCTGCGGAAAAGGACCTCATCAGACACTCCAGGCCCTTTCATTACCATGGCAGTGAGGAGACAAAGACCAGCTGGCCCGCCTTTCTGAACGCTGAGAGGCATGGCAGTGGAGCCAGTTCTCTGCGACATGAACCTTGATAGGAATATCACTGATTGATACCTCGCTCGGAAATCAGTGCTTAAAAAGGAGGAGGCGCCCCGACCTGGAACAAAACGTGTCAGCCTGCAGGGTCCTTTATGATCTGAAAAGAAATCAAGTAAATTGCGTAGTCGTCAGGGAAACGGCATGACATCAGCAAAATCGTGTCATTCAGGTTCCGGGGCAACGTGGACTCCCGCAAAGCATTGCATTTACAACTTGTTTATTCGTCAGACACTTTTATCCAAAGAGACGTACGTTTTTGAGAAAGCAGGGTCAGACAATCCATGGTGCATTTCTGTGTCCTATGTTTGTTTACTTTCTCCCTCTCCTTTCAGGAAATGTCCCAAAAACAACAGAGGGCGCCGGCAAAAGCAGAACCTCGGACACTTTAGCTCAGATGGGTCCTCCCGGATGGTATAGCTTTTGATACATTTTCTTACCGCGTGGAATTACATTTTAAATGTTTTTTTTTGTTTTGTTTTGTTTTGTTTTGCATTCCTTTCTTGAGAACAAAACAGAAGAATGAAGATATTTATTTCAGGGGCCTTATCGTTCATTTGAGTCGCTTCCCTTCCCTGGACATGGGGGTGCTTGCTTTGGGAGCACACTGTAGCTACAGACTGTTCAGAAGAAACCGACAACGAAACGCCTTTTTTTTCCATTTTTGTTTAGTGAATTTTAAATAAAATGTCCTTTCTTTACGATGCCTCACTGAGGGTGGTCGCTTTTATCGGCGATTATGATGGTATCCTGTGATTTGTACGGTAATTTAACAGACTTCTGCATCAAGGAATGTACTATTTATTGGGAACGATAATTCTTGACTTCTCCATATTTCTTTTGCTGTTCCTGTGTTTTTCGTTTTAATTATTTTAATTTGTTTTTGCAATTGATGTGCAGCTGAACACCAAATGCAGTTTTAAACGGATAAAACGTTAGCCAGCGAGGTTTAATCATTTACATTTATTGTTTAATATGTAATCCAATGAATAGAACACACTGTGTTTGACTAGTTAATATTTTTAATCGTTTTATTATTATTTTTTTCCTATTTTGTTTTAATGTTATTATGAGTATGATTTGTAGAAACTGCATATCGCATGACTTGTGAAAATGTGTTCTGTGATGTAGTTTTAACTTAAATTAAACGCTGTATTGTATGTTCCGGACAGACCTGTACTTTCCACATGGGCACGATCATTCTGATTTCTCCAGCCTTGTTTGAATGTTTTAATGGGCCTCGATCTGTGATTTATCATGACCCTGGACCGTGTGACGAATGGTGTCAGCATATGTGAGGGAGGTATGAAAAAATTGCTTGTTTGTGTCTATTGAGAGGTTTTAGTTTCAAGAACCACACCAGGTGAGTTATGTGAATGATGCCTGGGGAGAGAATTACAGTATTATCACATTCCAATTTCCCGTCTTGTAGTATATTGAGATTCGGAGGATGGAAATTGATCTTTTGATTGGATTCCTTTTTTTTTCCCTTGTCTTGACCCATTAATCTTTTAGCTGTCGCAGAAATGGGTGTCAAAAAGGAGCTTGTTTTGAAAAGCAGGATCTTAACAAAATATACTAAATAACTGAAGGCGAAATCCAACACAGGCCGTTTAATATTTAAATTATTTTAGGAGAGAGAACCATAAATGGATTTTGAAATGGGACCTCAGACTGTATGGGGGTGTGTATCTTAAGTTCTTTAGATCGGTTTTCAAATGTATAACTTTTTGGACAAAAATACGTCCGATTAATATGTCTGACAATTTGAATATAATGTTTGTCTCCAAAGGTAGCACAAAGAAACTGGTAAAAAGATTAATCAATACGTAATTAATTTCAAAACCCGATTGTATGAACTAATGAGGGTCTGCTGAAGGGTCTCTGGATACATCTGGTAATAGTTTGTCGAAAGTAGCGAATCTACTTGTTGTTAACCATCAAGCGGTGACTTAAAATGTGAGTAGAATGTGTTTGTTTGACGTTATCGATATTCTGCATGTAGGACTTTATGGTCAACCATTTCTGTCTCAAACAATGAAAAAAATAAAAAAAAAACTTTTTTTTAACGTACTTATGCATTCTTCTGGGTTGTTTGTGTAGAGGAAATGGGTTGTTTACATACAGAAAGCTTTCAGAGTCTTTTAATGCCCCTGTATTTAATGCCATTAATTCCTTTTTGCCACAACCCAGTCTTCCATTACATGTCATATATATTTCTGTATGAATACAAACGGCTCATTTGAGTGTCACTGTAAGCAAGCGAAGGCTGGCCTGCTCTCATTTCAGGCTGTTTGGGGACCCACGACACTGAGGGATGTTTCAAAAATATATATGTATTTATTTATTTTGTGAACTCAAAAATTATTGGGCCGAATTTCAGATTTTAATTATCTTAGTTACTGATGTATGTTTGTTAAATGTGTATAATTGAGGATATTTGATGTTCGTTCCATTTTTTTCCGCTTTTGTAAATAAATTTTATTTTCCCAGTTTTAATGGATTTTTCTACGGAAATGACACCTCTTAAGTTTACGGAAATTGCCATTAATGCACCATTAAAGTCAAACGCAGCTTTGCAGATGAAGGCTGAAAAAACTCATCAAACCTTGGCTACAGTTTAACTTCTCAACAAACAGCCTAGTGCCATGGAAACGTCTTGTAAAGGTGCTGGATATTTATCCCATTTGTTTGTGCTGTTTGCTGGGCTAATTTTGGTACTTATTTATTTCTCGGTTCACTGGAAAAGCCAGGCGGGCGGAGCAGAGTGGCGTCATCCACGCGTCCCTTCGAGGAGAAGTTAACGTGCGGCCCAAACCCACAGGATCTCCGGTGACGGGGATTAATGAGGCCCCCATCAGCCATGACCCTGTGCATCGCCATGGGAGACCTTCGTTTCCAGGCATGGACTGAGCATGCTGGCTGGCCTGTGTGTATGACCTCTGGCAGCTGCACGGGTGCGGATCTGCGCGTGAGACACATGCGGGCGGGCCAGAGCCCCTCCGTGTGGCCCGCCCGCCGCTGTGTGGAATCCTCATACCCCCACAGCCCAGATGAGGCTACTCAAATTTGTTTTTTTCCTTCATTTGAATCCGATTGAAAACTGCTAGTTCCATAAGTAGAATTTGAATGGGGACGGAGGGCTGCTACGTGAAAATAAACTGGACTCCTGTGTCGGGTGGCGGTGGCCAGGGAGGGGGGGCTGATATGTAAATGAGGAGAGATTGCCCTCCGCTGTGTAATTATAGACGGAGCTGTGGGGGCCGCAGCAGCTGCTGGCTTCAATTGACATGCTTCAGCCCCCCCTTGGGAAGGCAACTACCTGCTTTTCTAGGCAGGATCGGCTCGCCTGTTCCACGATGTGACATGGCAACCAATCACCCTGACCTACTCATATTCTGTAAAAATTTTAAAAAAAAAACAATAAACGCCATGACAACACAGGGTCATTGATCACCTCTTACCCAGCTAACACCCCCGTTTTGGTATTCCACTTTTTGTTCCTATGGTATAATATTTAGCTGCAAATATTAATTCTATGTTGCTTCATTGCAAAGGAATCAGCTTAAAAAATGGCCATTTCTCACTAGTTCCTAAATAGTATGTATTTTAAATGTATTGGGTGGATACATTTTTCACTTCCAGGCAAAAAGCAGGCTGCCATAATATGTACAGCCCCTTCTCCTTATGTGAGGATTACACTGCGGATTGTGGATCACTGAGAGTCCAACAGGCTGTACCCCTTTGTGGGTGGAAAAGACGTCGTTCTCTGAAACAGGAACTGACTCGAGGGAATGCGACCTTTATCTTTTCAGGGATGACTTTTTCACATTTGCTGAAAATGCAGTCTTAGCCAGTAAAGTCCAGGACATGAACACTAAACCAGGCGCATGGGCATGCTCACCTGAATATACCACATTTTGTAGCGAGATAAGACACCTCCGGGCATGATAAGGGCTGCCCCGCTTGATGATATTCTGCCATTCACAATCGGTAGTGTCCCTCTGCTTTCGCTTCCAGGTTCATGAGCTAGAGCGCACATAAAAATGCGATTCTCTCGATCGCGTCTGAAAGGCCGCCACCCCAAACGTGCGGATCTGCGCCGGCCGCCGAGATAAATTAGGGGCCATGCATCTGTGGGAAGAATAAAAATGAAATGCGGCCGTTTTCTCTGGGCCATTGGCGCGTGCAAATAAACGACCTACAGCAAATGTAGCATAATCCTCCCATCAATGCGACGTATCGAGTTTATACACGTCCCCAGCCTGGGTGCAACTTCTGGAAACCCAAAAGGTCTCCTACGTAGGTTTCATACAGTTTTATCAGAGTGCGCATAGCGGTAGGAATGCTATTCTCAGTGTATTTATCGTCCACGTCAATAGCATTGCTAAGTCCCCTTAGGACACATGCAGTGGATTACAGTACCTCAGCATGAGTCTATCTCTTAGCAGCGTCTATGGCCTTAAAAACCTTCTCCAAACCACTGTGCTCAGTATATTACATGAAATATCTTCCTAAAAAAAAATCACGTTCTCGTAAAGATTAAAACGTGGCTGGACTCGGCGGGCTTCTGCTGATCGTGGCAGAAAAAGCCTTCTCGGACATTCAAGGTCTACAGAAAGGTGATTCTAACCCTTGGACTATGCTGGTCAGAATATCAATCCTATTCACTCACACTATCCATTCCATCAGTCTAGAGCCTAAATCGACAGGTCCAGCGTTCCTTTAATATTTTTTTATGCACTATTCTCTAGGTATCAAGTGTGAAACAAAGTGAATCAGAAGGTTCATGTGGTGAAACACATGGGCGTAATTCACAGCCTTGGCCAAAAGCATTTAGTAATAAATAATGTTCACAGTTGGTGCTGTGAAAGAATTCAATATCGAGGAGTGAGTCAACCATTTGGCTAAGAGTGAGTACAGACACGTGTGTCCTGCGGTAATGAGGAATTGCCACTGAAGTGGGGAACTTACGAACCAAATCAGCCTGACATAGAAGTGCTGGCGGGGGTTTCCATTATCTCTGTGATCCATCTTCCAAAAATGTACGCGTGTTAGCTTTCAAAGTGTATTTATAGGTATGAAGTGTGTGTGAGTCTCCAGCGACCCCTCATTCCCTGACATATCCTAGCTGACTCTGTATGGTTCTCTTTCTGATCAATGGGAAGAGTGGGCGGAGTCTCTTCATTCTTCTGCACCAGACCCCATCTAAGTTGGGGTCTAGAGCAAGAGTCACTCAGAAAGTGCCCTACGGGCTGCCTCTTATTTCCGGTAGTCGTGGAATATACCTGATATACCCTACTGTGACCCAAGGTATATAAGACTAGAGACCCAACTGAGATAAGCAAAGGACAGTGCTTTGGATTTTTGATTCCGTTGAGGTGGTCTCCCCCGAAACCCTCGTGAACTTTCATCAGCTATGGATCAACAGAAGGTCCGCACGGCAGTCGTGCCAGAGAAGATCGAGTTGACCGGCGTGGAGGACGAGACAGGCCAGCCCATCAGTGCCCTGACCATCCTGTCTCTGCTGGAGCGGGTCGCGGGCATCATCGACAATGTGCAGGCGGGCCAGCAGCGCATGGAGGAGCGGCAGTTGGAGCTAGAGAACAACATCAAGAGCATCCAGGGCGATGTGTTCAAGTTAGCAAAGGACCACACCACCACCAACGGCACGGTGGAGAAGCTCCTACAGAAGACCCGCAAGGTCAGCGCCAACGTCAAGGACGTGCGTACACGCGTGGAGAAGCAGAACGTGAGAGTCAAGAAGGTGGAGACCACCCAGAATGAGCTTCTGACCAGGAATAAGTTCCGGGTTGTCATCTATCAGGTCAGTCCCATATTGTCTCCATACTTTCAAAACCAATTGTGCTACAAGTCACTCTTTGGGTAGCTTAGAATATGTCCCGTGTATTTCATATATGCTGAAGTATTTACTTCTATAGTGCATAATCCTGTACTCAAATCCCAAAAATGAAATGCCAGGCTTTGCTCTAAAATAATAGCCACAGGGAGAGAAAGCGCGTACAACTGAGTTCATTTAAGCTGGGCAGGGAATTCTTGAGAGATCGAGGGACACCCAAAACTGAAGGTACTGAGCATGAAGATCTTCAAGCTGCCTGACCAACAGGCAATCTGAGCGACCAGGGCTGTGACATTCAAAGATCCCAGTTATCATCAAGGGCGAGCAACTGCGTTTCAGGAACACATGCAACTAAAGGCATGGCGTTGTTTTTTAATGAGGCCCACAGCTAATACGACTCATTCCCTTAGAGCTGTCCCTGGTATGTCCTCAGCTGACCGTGAGAGAGGGGAAAACAAGTTTCAAAGATTTTCGGGCAACATAGGGGACCTCAAAGGACCCTGAGGACACCCAGTTTCTGAAGGCAAAGAGTCGATGGGCAGCGCCCAGTGCTCTCAGCTGCTAGCACCGTGACAGCCAGGCTATTCTTAGACGGTGGAATGCCCTGCCGCCAAAGAAGACACAAGATAAACTGCCACCCAGAAAAAGGTTATGTGCTGCCTGCACGAAAGCTAATATGCTGCAGGCTTGTGCCTATCTGAGGGGACGGGCCTGCCAGTTCCCTGGGACTTTCACTTTGTCATGGTCCCATAATTTGGAGATTTTAGACTCACACAACAGAAGCTTCTGTGGGATATCCAGCAGATTATTTGCTAATAACCTTAGTGAAGGCATTGGACTTCATCATTCTGATTGGCTAGCGTCTTGGCGATTCTTTGCTAACATGAAGGCCCTAATCACCCCAGTATAATGAGGATGGCATCACCTGTCAAAACCTTTACAGGAGATATGATTGCTTTTCTATTTTTTTTTCTGATGGAAGGAGTGGTAATACCAGGGTTTAGCCTCCAAGACCCCAATGGCTGTTCATGACAGACGCTAAGACTTATGGATATCCGTATGTCGTGCACTGCAGAGTTTACACCCAGAGCTCATGAAATTCCTTGAGAGGAACCACTAACTTGGCCCTGGAATATCTGTTAATCATGTTCCTAAAAGGTGCTGGAGATGGAAAATGGAAAAATACAGAAGATGGGATAAGACTAGACTGAGCTGAGAGCAGGGCTCACAGTCACTGTTTTAGGGTACCGAATAGTTATTTAGTACCATTTTGTGGTGCTAAGTTAAGCTTGATACTCATTAGACTAGTAGCATCAAATGTGTAGGATGCAAAATGACCAAGGAGACAGGAGGATTGAGAATCATTTCCCCAAACGAGCAAATGGTTCCATTATTGTAGTTTCTGTAAGATATCAGGACTCCAATTGATCTAGCAAGGGTTTAATTAATGTTTAAACAATGGCTGGACATCAAAATTTTATACGTTTAGTGTTTACAGGACCTCTTCTGCATCTGATCCCCTACATGTTACATCAAATTTACATGGCAGGTTACATTTTGCACAGGAGTGAAAAATGAATTGGTAGGGAATGGCCACTTTGGCTGGTGTTGTGCATATGTGTAAGGGCCCAAAAAGCCATATGCGCATCACTGGATTAGGTATGGAAGATAGCAGATTATTCTACTGCTAATCAGCTCTTCTTCACCTGATTTGGGTGATGATCGAGTGAAATGGCTCCACCAATCGCCTGCTCTGTCAACCCATGCCATTACCTGTTGTTTACACTTTTGGACCAACTGTGACCATCTGTGATGAATATCAGCTGAGCTTATCAACCAGAATCCCCGTTAAAGTCATGCCTTCATAAACTAATAGTGTCACGCGTCAAACGTGGCAGCCCAAATGCATTTTGTCCGTTATTAATGGCCATGACTCTCCCTGGCTGTGGACTCTTAATTACGATTAATTAGGCTTCAAGTAAAAAGTCCTGGTTCGGCAGGAACCTAACTTTTTGTGCCAGGGTGAGGTGTTACCTTATTTAGGAAACTGCCGTGTTTGGAGCACAAACCCAGATCAGGTTAGGTCTTAGGGAAACGCTCACCTGTACGACTTCTGGTTTTGGCAGATCTACTTTTTTTCAGAGTGGAAATGCGCCTTGGGGATGTTGCCCGCTCACATACAGCATGCCTTTGTGTTGGCGGATGGATACATTTTCATTACTCTCCTGTTTGTTTTGTTTACTGTCTCACTGATATTCCTTCAGGTGAGCTTTCGTTGGGCAATTCATAGATGGAGGGACAATGACTGAGCTAAGGGGAATATATTTTTTGTTTCATGGGGCAACCGTACATTTACATTTATTTATTTAGTAGACACTTTTATGCAAAGCGACATACAATCGAGAATCAGGGTCAGTGCCTGGTTGCCAAATACAGGATTTCCCTGGCAACCCTCCGATCATGGGCATGGCGTCCAAACACAGAGAGCCCCCACACCCCCGGACTCTGCCTGGAACTCAGGCCCCCAAGAAGAGCAGTTAAGATTGCAAATGGGGGGTAAATTAAAGACAACTGTTCCAAGGACTCGTGTTACCACTTTATCAACACAAATAGATGTGCGGATGCAGGGAGCAGCAAACAGTAATAAATCATAGCTCGCTGGCTAGTGGCAGCGCAGATCCCACCCAGTTGCTCAATGGCGTGTCTCCTTCCTTGTTGGTATAACAGCAACATCATGCCTGACTCATGATTTAGCGAGAACATTCTTTTGTAGATGCTTTTGACAGTTTTAAATCATGCTGATGTACTAATTGAACAATTCCTGATTCAAGAACCCAGAAAGGTGATCTCATGTTTCTGTATAAATGATGCAGGAATGATCCATCTAAAGTGCCTTAAAAATAAATTGACTTGAATTGAACTGAAGAAGTATTACAGGAACGTAGGTGTCTGTTCCTCTGCAGGATTCTTTTATAGGATGTATATATGTGATTTATTCCAGTTGAATGGTAATTTTATGAAGGGACAAGTCTTACTGATCTCCTTTCTCCAGGGAGAAACCACAGTCCCTTCCGTTGCTGTCACCAAGACGCCCAAAGGAGAGGGCCTGGTGGGGGTGGCAGTGGAACCGGACACCTACGATGCCCCAGCTGACCTCTCCTCGGACGAGGAGTACATGGTGGTGGAGGAGGCTGAGACCCGGGCATCCCGGCTGAAGAAGTCGGGCAGGAAGGGCATCGAGAACATCAAGGCGACCTTCTCCCGCGAGAAGATGACCAAGACCAAGGACAACTTGAGCACCAAGTTCAACAGCCTGGGCGAACGCATCGTGCCATCCGAGCGCCGCGAGAAGATGCACCAGGCCAGCGTCCGCTTCAAGGAGAACATCGCCAAGAAAGCGCCCTCCAAGGAGACCTTCAGAATCAAGCTGAAGAAAGAGAGGACTGTGGCTGAGGGCCAGGAGGGTGCCGAGGGGGACAGCGAGGCTGGGGAGCCGGTGAAGGGCCGTAAAGCCAGCCCTGATGTCACCTACACTGAGGTGGTGACGGAGGCGAGGCGGGAGGGCCCGGTGTCGGAGGCGGCTGCCACCCGGGTCGGGGAGGAGATGAAGATCCAGTTCACTGTGGATAAAGTAGATGAAGACAAGCCTGAAGTCGGCATTGGGTACAATGTGAAGTAAAGCCTGGGAGCACCAAGGAAATGGGAGCGCGATGAGAAACCAGCAGCCGGGAGTATGGAAGTAGCGGGTTTCAGAATGTGGGGTATCACCAAGCTGGATTTCTTTTATTAATGCATATTCACAATTCAATGGACACCTCAACAAGGTTTTTTTTCTTTTTTGGTATTATTATTATTATTGTTGTTTTCCTCTGGGGAATATGGAGACGAATGTTTTGAGGTGTGAAATATGGTTTTGGAGGGTCATCTTCACAGCTACGGTGGAAGAACCAGCTAGTTAGCGAACCACAAAGATAATCCTGTAGGTTAATGAAGACGGCCCATTTCTCATGTAATACCACTGTTATTTGGAAAGGAGGGGTGATCAAAGCTCTTCTTCAGGTTGGGTTTGGAGAGAAGATAGTTATTTGTGGCACAGCGAGACTTTGTGGAAGTAATTGCACAAAGTTTTTTTAATAGATTTTTTACGTAAACCTGAGGTGGAGTTTCACTTTTTAGTGAAGGTGAAGTGAGGCATTGGCATGTGTTTTGTCTTCAAATAAAGGCGGGAGTGAAAGTGTGCTTTCACCTCCACAGTATGTTGTTTTTCAATGAAACACTGGTGAAAAAAGGAGTGTGCAACAGCACTCCATTCTGAGCAGGTTGGCTGATGGACAGGTTTGGGTAAACCCAGAGTTTTAATCGTATTGCCCACAGTGGTTGTTGTTACGGATTTGGCTAATGTGAGCGGAGGAGGTAGGTATATGGACTTACTCAGCTGGTCTCTGAGGAATACGGTGAAATTTAACATAAACATTAAGATAATTCTGTTTGTAGAAAAGCAGAATATACTTGTGCCCAGCTTTGTCCTATATGACAGCTTTGAAAAGTCTTTGGAAAAAGTAACACATGTTAACTGTATTATACTATAGTTATATAATAGCTACCAAGATATTCCCATGAAAACAGCTACGGTGCTTAGATTAGCATGACAGAACGAGTTTTTGCATGATTTTATCACTTTATTTGTTTTATATTTCTAAACAAATGTACATTTTTTGAATGAATCCATCTTCCAACTACGTATTCTGGACAGGGTGGGAAGGATATGTCATAAAATGCCCCCCCCCCAAAATTAAACCTACCTACCAGCATTAGTATGTGGCATGTTGTTTCGCTCATTTATGCACAATTTCATCTTTCAGCTGTTTTACATTTGTAGTGTTGTAAGGGGGTCTGCCTCTGTTAGCTCTTCCGCTCGCGCCCATGTTGTGTTATGACAAGGACACTGAAATATAAGCAAATAAAATCACTAAACAACACAGTCCTGACTGCTGTGATGATTATTCTTCGCTCAGTAAAGGAAGAGCAGTCAACATGCATATTTCATTGCATTTATTTTGCTACATATAAGTGAGGATCCAGTGTTGCAGATACAGGAGGCATTAAAGGCCTTGCTAAGGGCCCCACAATCATATGATTAACAACCACAGGCTTGGAACCCACAACCTGCTGGGACACGGAGAACCCTAACCCACCATGCCAGTAGCCAGATATTAAATTTTTTTCAGGGTGGGGGGGTGTATAGTAATTTCGCTGGGTGGGTCTGGAAAATTTCACCCGTCATTTTACTACCTGGCTTGGCAGAAGCAAGGCAATTTCGGAAAGGGGTGTTCAAACCTGTAGTATTCTACGTGGCCGCAAAATTGAACAAAAAGTCAACAATGAAAATCAAAAAACAGTATCTATTCACTCCTTTTAAGTACGATTAAGGAACATATAAAATATAACAGCATTTCTATGGAGGTAATGGAGCACTACATTTACAGATTTATTTTCTGGGAATTTTTTTTTATATATTCCATTATACAGAATTTTCAAAAGCTAAAGATTTCACAGTATCAAGTGTGACATTTGCTTGTGTTTGTCTCATTGGCTGCAAGAAAAAAAACTGATTTCTGCAATATTTTTCTCACTTGAAAGAATACAGTCAGTATCCACAGGTCATGATGGAGGCAGTGTGACGCCTCAGCCCTTTAGTCCCTGCTGTCCAAAAGCTCCCAGCCACTATTGGTCTCTGCCGGAATCAAATTGCCAATTTTGGGAGCCAAAGCATTTATCTCCATGGCAGGGAGAGCAAAAATTAAACTTCAGTCACTCTCTGCTTTCACTTGAATTAAATCCTGCATTTGTGTATGTTATGTGCATGATTTACGGAACCCTATTTTCCGTGAGATATTTACAGTCTAATAAGTCAAACTGGGAGCTCCAAGAGGGATTGGATGAAGGTGTGAAATCTCATAAGCAGAAGAATAGCCTTTGAAATTTTAATAAAAGCTCCCATCCAGGAAAATGAAGGCCTACAGGATTAATGATGGAGCTGAAACGTTTATGCTCCATGCTGTGTTTCACCAGTCGTTTTGTATTTTGTGGGTTTACTTTTGAGACGGGCTCTTCAGGGTTAAAGCGTCACCAGAAGTCCAATATTCCCAAGGCTCCTCTCCCATGGGATTGTGGGATAGCACATGAACCCCGCCAGTCACCCAGGCCTGTCATCCACCGGATCTTAGTAGTGGTGGACCTGGGGAAGGATATGCACACTGGGGCAGGGCAACAGCCCCACCAGTCTTCCCAGTGTCAAGCTTTTGGATGCTTCATGACGGCCAATTGTTGCTAACTGCTTTAACGTCAGACTCTACTCCTAGTGGCAGCAGTGCATGCTGGGAGTTAGCCTTGGAACACAATAGGTTGCGGTCCTGAATAGGCGTGGCACCCGATAGCGATACAATGAGTCCGCAGCAATTTACCGCCAATCCAACTCGACGTCTGGACTTTCCCGGTACTCAGCGCCAAGCCAGCGGTGGTGTCGTCAGATCATTATTTTCTTGCACTCCACGTTTTTGTGTGTGGCAGAGCCATTTATGTGGGAGGCGTGACGTTTATGTGTGCTGCGGTCGCGGCGGGTGACCCCGCTGGTAAATGTTTACGCCGCCGCGGATTATGTGAATAAGCCAACGAGACGGGACGCTGGCGGCAGCTCAGACAAATGCCTGCCATTTTCAGGAAACAGTCTGGCCTGGGGAGTAACAGCTGGGTGGGGGGATGGCCACCCAGCACATGATTCTGCCGTCACAGGGACCATCGGGCTTAACGGGACGACGTCCCACTCAGATGCCTCGCTGTTAATCTGAGCGGTCACGTCAAACGAGTCACCAAGTCCCCGTGTGGATTAAGTTGGACTACTGCTGCTCATCACTGTGCAGGGAAGCCCACGGCGATGCTGACACGTCCTCTTGCGGATGTGAATGCCATGTTCCCTGCGGTGGGCCATCGAATGCAGAGATGCCAGCCTGCGGGACGCACGCTCTTCACTCACCAGTCATCCCGAAACACGTTGCGCTGCCACTGTTTGCCTGCTTTCCGAGTTTCACTAGTGCTCAAGCCATCACACCTTCACAGGTTCCTGATCCAGTCCGTAGGGACCTGCAGACAGTCCACGTTTTACCAGGAGCTGGCAGGGACCAAAAACATGGATCATCTGTGGGTTACTGAAGACCAGGTTGGGAAACACTGCTTTTCAGTATTATGGGTCTACCTCCCAATAAAGAGAGTAATGACAGCAGGGGACGATTCTAGGAATTTTTTAGGTGGGGGGGGGGGGTCATATCAGGATCCATAATTAATACAGAAGGACCAACCTTATGATTAGCCAATGATATGTTTTGAATCTGTGACTGACACAGGAGGGGCGACTCTGGGGCAAATCAGATTTCATCTGGGGCCAGCCCCCATATTCAGCTGGCCACGCTCCCCACCACACTCCACTGCTCCAACAGGAACATAAGATTTGTCATTATGAGATCATGGAGGCATAAGGGGAGCCAAAATTCATAGAGGGGTCAACCTTATTCTTAGCCAGTGATATATGTTCTGAATTAGTGAGAGACAGGTCAGGGGGCCAACCAGCTGAAACCAGTCTCCCCTGTGGCCCCACCCCTGAATAACAGAGAACTGTCACGTTTTTAAAATTCACTGTTTAAATGCAGAAATTTCTCTCATTAAATCACGGAGCACAGACCCTCAAGGCTGCCGAATGACAGGTGCTTTCAGCCGCAGGTTAACAATGCCCTTTATTTACATTCTGCTGACAAAAGGTGTGCGATCATCAGCAGGGCCCGTGGAAACAAGCGGGGGCGACGTCTTGGGTGGCGAGGGCAGCAGTAAGCCTCTGCATGCCATCAGGGTCCATAAACAAAGGCACGATCTCTCAGGCGTCTCTGGCCAGCCCTGGGGCCGCCATCCGCCTCGGCAGAACAACAGAGCTGAAAAGAACAGAAGAGGTTTTGCCCCTAAATTAAGGAATATAAACTGGAGATGTGTATTCTTCAAATTACTGCAGTTATGTGCAGAAATATATTTAACGACACGGCTCCAGAAAGTCCCTAAAGCTGTCCTGTCCCTTTCTGCAGTCCAGCTGACTCTAATGCTGTCGCAGAGAATGAGGCTCTGATAAGAGGCAACCCGTTTTCATTAATTAGGAGAGAAGCAGTCCTTTAAAACATAGGTAGGAACACGGCAAAAAGATCTGTTTATTTGCATGTCTGATGAGATGAGGGCACTTTAGAAATATCAGTACAGCCGACATTCCTTTATAAGGCACACTTTGAGTAATCATGGGATGGCACTGATGAAGGTTGTCTCTGGTCTGGTTTGCTCCTGGCCAAAACCGTCATTCATCGTCACTCTCAAAGCCGGTAATGGGGAAAAGGGCTTTTCTCAGTACATTCTTGAATGGCTCAGCGATGTAGAAACCACTTCGTGAAATGAGTATAGCTAATATTTCAAGATGTCGAACCCCTGATTCTTTAAACGTTGGAATATTTTGTTATTTAAAAGTAGATTCCTCATTCAGAAACGAGGCAGAAGACACAGGGTCGGTGCCATGGGGGGACATAATTTTGTGCCTCCCCTAAACTCCACCCACCAATGACACTGTCTTTTATTTAATTTTAATTATACTTTTTAATTAATCATTCTAAATCAAATACGCCTGGTCTCTCCCAGGGGAGGGGTGACAGATCGTCCACTCCCCCCCCCCTTTCGACAACTTTTACCATGCCCCCCACCCTCCATCAGATTTGATTTGTTCTGCCGTCAGCACTGAGAAGACACCGCAAACAGTCGGATGCTTTTTCAGTGGACGGACTGTATTGTTTCTGAGTTCCATTACTGCTCAAGCCTATGTGGACAATGCGTGATATAAATGCTAGCCTTACAGCATCTTTACGCTTGAGTGTTCTGCAATTTCGCCAGTGAGTAAGCTGTGGCCTCTGTCAGCAGCAGCCAGCAGATACACGTCAACTGTCTTGTACCTTATCCCACAGCCAGTGATGGGCCTAGGTATTTACTCATTGTTCATTCTTGATTCTGCACAGAATTCTTTCATTCATTCATCCTCTGTGCTGCTTATTCTACACAGGCCCACGACTCTGCACAGAATTGCTTAGGCAAAATAAAAAACAATAAATACATTTATAAATAGAACAAGCTTACAGTGGGTAGTATATCGCTGCTACAGTAGGTAGGTGTCTGTGCCTGTGATTGGAAGATCGCTGGTTCGAGCCTCAGCAGAATAGTCACGTGTCTATGGGCCCTTGAGCGAGGCCCTGAACCTCCCAGCTCCTGGGGCACCGCTGACCCTGTGCTGTGACCCCCCACCCCCCAAAGCTATGGGAGAGCAAGAGGGGGTAGGTGAACAGAAGCATTCCAATTTACCTGTACTCATACTCATGCAAAGGGCAAATAAAGGATTTATCATTTACGTCATCAATAGTCGTTGAGCGATAATACAGCCATCCACTCCATCTTCCAGCATTTTCCGCTAGTCAGGGTCTTGAGATGCCTGTAGCCTCACTGGCAAGCTTGGGGCACATCCTGGATGGGAAGATTAAGTAATAATCTTTATGGCATCTGTGCCAACCTCATTTAAACGCATCCACGGTAAGGACAGTAAGATGGCCGTCATGTATAGATTCATTTACTTGAACAGTACTTTTCCTCACAGACTCAGCCCTTTCTCCTTTTTCCGGCTCCCTCTTCGCTCCCTCACTAACTCTTCTTGTCAGCTGAAGCCGGTATTCCCTGTGCATGACCTTCGAGGAAGGGAGCTCGGTGAGACTCAGTACTCTCATTCCATCAGGAGTTCAGGAGAAGTTCAGCTCCGACAGGGGAGCATTTTGTCCGGTAGAAGTTTGCACTAATCAGCCACTTCAGCAGTTTCTGTTCAGGGAGAGCGATTCCAATCTTAAAAGCGTGTGCGGTCTCTGATGTTGCAGTGCTGCCCCTTAGCTGGAAGCATTGTTGCCATGAAGGCTTGTTGGGAATTATGCCACTGAAGAACTTCAGACCGAACCGATCCATTAGGAAATCATCTGCTTAAATCCAGGGAATAACTTGTCATTTATATTTAGAGGCATTTGACCATAGTTTGGCGACGCTGGAAAACCTATCAGATGTACATCTCTCAAGGGTTGGTTGTCACAATTTACATATTACATTTCTGCAAACCGGATGAAGATCCATGCAATTCTGCATTTTTTTGTGGCACGGACAAATGAACGAAAAGGAGGGAAACTGACCTGACAGCCTGGTACAGTTTGTGTATTGACTGCAGGCTTTAAAAGAGTAAATCAAAATAACTGCAGTTAGCACCTTGGTATTATGGGCTGTATGCGAGACTTTTATCCAAGAGCTCGTAAAATTCCACCAATGGGCTGGCTGAGGATCCCAGCTCAGCGATTTTATTTATAAAACCATAAAAGCCTGAAATCCACCTACACGGCTGCTTTAAAGCATAGTACTATAGAGACACACAAACGCAATGCTTTGATAATAAACCAGACAGAATGCTGTAGCACTGTATAGAGTAACGCGTTTGGAAGTGCATTGTGCGTTAGTTTTGATCATATGGTGCTAAGAAAATCCCTTCTGGGGTATCCTGGGATGGGCGATGATCCTCGCACTCATCTTTGGACGTACGCTTTATTCACTCAGAGTCAGGGGTGTATACAGAGGTGGGGCCACAGAGGCATTGCCCCCAGGTGAAAGCTGATTGGCCCCCGGAGTGCCAC
>JAAGVU020000078.1:2298276-2309530 GCA_011763525.2 Mormyrus iriodes | reverse complement strand
TTTGACTGATATATTTTATTTACATAATCACACTTTTTAGAAAATGGGTCATATGTTGCTTTAAGCCTGTGCAGTTAATTTCAAATATGTCTTCATTACTGAACTCCAGGGCCCTGATTTACTGGCTTTCACGCTGATAACTAAAATGGCTGAAATTCCTCTCCCACAATTCTTTGTTCAGGGGAACTCATATCAGTTGTAGTTTATTAACTAGCTTTAAAGTTAAATATTGAAATAAATATTGAAATGGCTTTTCTTCCTTTTGAGTCTGTCTATGATACAGAGTTGCCCCTGTTACACCCATACACATAATTGCCTTGTTGGGATATTTAAGGGAGGATCTTAAGCAATCTTCATGTTCGTCAATCGAGCCTGCTCCCTCCGAGTGAAGAATCTACAACTGTTGCAGTTTTTGTCTTTCATTCCCTGACATGTGACAAATATTATAGTAGCTGGGAGGCATACATTTCTTTAACTTTTTTGCTGTTTTTCCTTGGGGGACCTGGTTTAAACTACTGTAGATACATACATTGTTTGAGCACAGACGTCCATTTCTATAAAAGGCAGTATTTTGAATGTCTTTGATGGTTTAGGTGGTAAATCCTTCTCGGACCACTGTCAGTAGGTGCTTACCATGGCTGACCTTGAGTGCCCCAAAAGCCTTGCCATTTTAGAGATGTTATGACCCAGTCAGTCGGCCATAATGAATTGACCCTAGTCAGAGTCACTCAGGTATTTCCCCCTGCCAAATTATTCTGCATCAAGCATGTCAACTATGGGCTCCGAATGTTGGCTACTTGTCTACTATATCCCAGACTTTGACACGCACCGATTTTTATGACATAGTCTACATTATTCGCCTCATGTGAGGGTGGTCATAATGTTTTGACTCACCGGTGTACATATTATGTGCTGAAGATTACGCACCCAGATTTGTGCCATTGCACATGCAGATGTTACACATGAAAGGTAGTAAAACTGGAATCTGCACAGATTTGAAGTTGGTGTCTGCACTTTCTTACACTTCAGATTACTCATGTTTCTGAGTGCCACGATACGTCCAGAGATCCAGGTTGGTTATCATGTAGTCAAAGATTTCGTAAAAAAACCGAAAAGTTCGGTGCTGCCTGGTTTGCTAGAAAAAAACATTGATGGATCCACCTTCTCCTCAACCTGGCTCTGAATTTGCATGAACCGTAGAGATTTGTAGAGGCCCACACTGGTTTGAAAAGGAAATTGAGTGTTTGGAGAGAAAAACATTGAAACCTTAATAACAGAATATGTGTTTGTGTTAACAGTGTTACGCAGGAGCACAATCACTATGGCTATAGTCAGATTAAAGAGGAAAGACTAAAGCAAATTATTCTGGATTGACAAAGCTTTTTTTAATCACTTACAAACTGCAAAGTAGATTTTTTAATTCAGATTAGAAGATCCAAAATTAAAAATAGGGCTTCATTTAGGTGTTTAATAACTGGTTTGTTCACTGAGAATGAAAAGAATTATGAGGGTATGTGCTGAATTTCATCAAATGTTTGTACTATAAATTACGTGATCACATGACTGATTGCAATCGGCCATACTAAAATTACTGAGGGTTTCTTGGGTGGAACGGAGCATTGGGGTCAGTCTTGTAACAAGTTTAGCACCAAAGAAACTCTTTTAATCATGCCTAGCTGACCTTCACAGACTGTCGGTGTAGAGGGACTAGGTAGACTAAGGAAAATCGACAGTAAATTTCCACCAGCACCAATAACTGGTTTCCTTTTGCTACCAGGAGTGAATTTAGGGTTGTGCGTTTGGAAATATTTCTGCACAGCGCTGTTGTACTGAGCTGTTTTCTTTGTACTTGTAACCTTCAGGTTAATTTTATTGAGTCCGGCTGTTCGCTTCCGATCTCTCTCATTAGCGCAGTGTGTTTGCCCACTGAAATTGCATTAACTTTTTTTGTGTATCGTACCATTCTCTGTGAACTCTAGACACCGTGGTGCGTGAATGTCCACTGGAGTGTGGCTGCTACCTAGAAGCTGGGATAACCTCTTATGGCAGCAATCACACCACGTTCAAAATCACTAAGATCAGGCACCTCTGCTGGTTTAACATCACAGTCACAGACAAGATATTCACTGTTTGGAGAAGCGGGCATTTGTGTTATTGAGCTGGTTACCTAATAAAGTGGCCACTCAGTGTGTGAATAAGGAAACCCACCCTCTCTTGAAGAGAGGGACAGATTATCTGTGCTGAGATGATGAGATAGACAATGGAGAAGATTACAGTTGAGGTGTAGTTCATTCAGGCATTTATACAGACATAAGCTGAAGATTTTCTGTTGTTTCTCATAAGAACTGCCCATTTGATAAAAGTGCAATACAATCCCTCAATATCTGCCACACACTGTACACACACGGGCTCATTTCCACAACTGTAGTCCATCCTTTGTTGTTTTTTTTACAAGTAAAAAAGCTATTTCTGTTCCTAAGTAATACAGACCGAAACCTATTGCAACAGTGACCTCTGATTGCCGTCACAGCATTCCATAGGATCCAGAGAAAGTTTCTGGGGCTCAAATCGATGATGCTCAATCCCGGAACTCTCCTGAGTCTGGGAGAGGAGACATGGGGTGATTCCATAAAGCGAGTGCAACTTTGGCCTCATAAAACTGGTCTGGCACTGGGAGAATGCTGTTCTGCAAGTAATAGAGAAAGAATCAGAAAAAGTCCAGAGGGGGGTATTCTCCAGTGCCTTAATAGTCAGGCAAATTCCCCGTGGGGTTTCCCCGATGTGAAACTCTCAGCCACGATCTGTGGTGTGGGAATCAATGCCACAAAGTACCGCTGCCACATGCCCCATTATGTTTGCATTCCACTTTCATTTCAATATTCTGTCAGCAATATGTCACCCACATCAGCGCATTTGGCACCAGCGTGTTCTGGAAATGCCACCTCCTTTTAGTCTAAAAGCGCCTGGTGCAGTATGGCCTGGAGCTGTGGAGGGTGCACCAGGAGATCTGCCCTGAAACCAGTTCAGACTTCAATCTTCTTCTCCACTCGTTATAGCTTAGGTAGCTCTGGAGGTGGACACCACTGCATCTGCTATCCTGACAATGGGGAAAATGAGAGCCAGCACCTCCACAAGAGCCTGGGGGCATCATTGCACCACTGGCAGGTCCCACACCAGAGGTGGATAGCCCAGGTCCAGAAAGTAAAAATCCAGACCAAGCTTTTGTTTCAACCAGCCAGTTGAGTATAAATAGTCACAGTCACAGAGTAGTCAACTGATTGGCTGAAATAAAATCTCTGGATTTTTACTTTCTGGACCTGGACTACCCATCTCTGTTCCACACACTGGACGCCATCCTAGACTTTGAGTGATTCAGCCCAGAGGATTACTGGCATTGGGGACAGTAATCGCTGCGGTTTAGTTGTGGCCAACAAGTTGGATGGGATGTCTTTGGTAATAGGAGAACCATTATTTTGGCGAATGCACTTTTTATTACCCCAACCCCTCCAGGGGTGTGTTGCCTGGAGACCCGAAAAAACAAAATCAAGATATTCTGCCTACCCTGCTGCCTGTGACGTCCCTACTACAGTACCTGTGATGTCTTTCCGGCCTCCCCCCCTCGTCCCTATGACGTCTCTCCTTACTTCCCTGCAGCTGTACCACTGTTCATCCTGCCATCAGAAGCACTCCAGCATCTGCCTGCCATCACCTGCCTGCCCCCCGCTTTAAGACTCGAACGTTAAAATTTGGACAGTGTGAATTAGGAATTTGCCATCTTGCTCATTTGACCTCCTCCGCCAGCCCCTGGAGGATGGGCTCCCCGTTTGAGTCTGGTTCCTCCCAAGGTTTCTTCCTTCTAGGGAGTTTTTCTTTGCCACTGTCGCGTCTAGCTTGCTCACTGGGGGATTTGGGTGGGGATAATGTAAAGCGCTTTGAGACAATGTAATGTTGTGAAAATGCGCTACACAAATTAAATTTTATGGAATTATTTTATAGGATCCTCCATGATAATACCATTTGGCCATAGCTTGAAGAGGTCAGAAGGTCAGGATAACTGGACAGTGGAAAGTGGTGAGGTCTTACTCTACAAGCACGGGGACAATGCATTTCTATACATTTTTCACCCCAGACTTACCAAGTCCCCGTTTACTCTCCTTAGGAACACGACGAGACTTCATCAGCAAAGGTGTCAGTGGGTGTGGAAAGTAGCAGTTAGCTGCTGACTCGATTTTTAAAGTAACAAAAACTTATTTTTAACAAAGAAATGCATGTGGATAGCGCCGAGCTGAGTCGGCCGTTAAATCCTGCCTTTTCTTGGGAGATTTGCAGCAAATTTGTTTATAGTTTGCATTTAATGCAAGTACTGTATAAATGTCTAGGCTAACACTCCAGAATGATTAAGCCAGGCTCTATCATGAGCCTCGGGCATCACACAGCACAGTACTTTCAATAACGGTTTCCACAGGAAGTACGAGAGATCATCAAACTAAACAACACTGGGTATCTCAAAAGGACTGAGCTGTGAACTTATCTGCCACATTTCTGTGGAGGGTATGTTTCTCAATATGCATACTTCACCATATTTGTTTATTCGTGTACCCATTTTACGTCATCTTCCATTGCCGAAGACCTGGTCAGATTCTAAGAACAGAAGTACGGAGGATAGTAAAAGTCCCTGGATGTTGGTCTTGCTCTGCCTCAAATATGAAGGATACATGGGTTGCATCCAAGACCAGAACGAGACCAGTCCCCTGATTCATTGCGCCCCAAGTTCGTTCCTGGAAGGCAAGTTAGCAAAGCCGGTCTTGCCAAGACCACAAATACGAGTGTTGTGTTCTTGGTATTGAGAAACACCCCAGGTTTGCTGTGAGGGATGGTTAAAGGGCAGGATGCATGGACATTAGCCAATGGGCTCTCAACAAGTCCCCTGACAACAGTTCTAGCAATCAGTCAGCAAACAGATGCTAAACGCTATATCAGACGGTAAACCAGTCAAACTTATTTCACCCACCAGTAATCACAAACATCCATCCATCTTCTAACTGCTCAGGGCCACAGATTCAATTGTTTTTTAAATTACTACAAAGGTCAGTGTTTGTTACAGAGAATTAAGTTCACCGTCTTCACTGTGTTTTTTAACGACCTCTATCCCATGAATAGTCCGTGGCACATTTAAGAATTTTCACAAAAAATGAATTTAATGGCTAACGTTTGTCTGGCCTTGATATTTTCAGCAGCTCGTTAATTCATTAACACATTAAATTGGTACGATTTTTTTTTATGTTACGAAAATGATTATGGGCAAAAAGGTAATTATGATACAGTCTAAATTACAACAAGCCGATCATACTCTTTATGTTATAGCCAGCAGGCTTTGCTAAGTACCAACGCTCTTGTAACTGAGTAATTAGCTTGGTTTCCCAGGGAGAATACATTGGTGGCAAACACAAAATAGATGGGAAACTGAACAAAGAGGAGATCTTTGGGGAAGAGGTAATCATTAGGCTCATTCAGCTTTGACTGTGGTTGGGGGGTAGAGTGTAGCTGTAGAATAGACCTCTTCCTGATAGCCTCTGAAAGCTAGCTCTATGTGTCATTCCCACATCTGCTATGTGCCAAGTAATTAAAGGATTACCTTACACCTCTCCCTCTTAATACTGCTGCGTAGATCATTTTCAGTATTTATACCACTTTTAAAAAGCTATAACTGCCAGCTTGAAACTGGTTTCAGTCCTTATCGCGTCCAGCTTCTTAGCCGCTACGCCACACGCTACGCTACGTCAAGATGGTGAGATACGCTGCTCATAGAGGCTACTTGACTGCAAGCCATGTGAACGCAACAGGATAATCCAAGAGCTCCTGCTCAAGACTGCAAAACAGCAAAAGCTCTGGAGTGGAATAGTCTTTTCCATGTCCTCCCAGACAGGCTTATTTTTTTATTTGACTTCAGACCAGGAATTGATTCTAAGGCTAACCGTTTTTATGGTAGACCTTAATAGTATACAATTAAGGCTGTATGAATTGCATTACATCATCATTTCTTTTACAGTATCACAAGTGAACTTCAGTCCTCCATTGGACAATAACCACTGAATTACTGCAACCATCTACAGTAACACAGTAATTTTCTACTCGTGCTCTGATTCATGCCAGACTTTACAAAGACATTCATTCATGTAAGGTTTTAAAATGTAATAACATTGTTGCTTCTTGAGTCTATTTGGGAATATACCTTAGATTTGTCATATTTTATGTAATGTTATATTTTATGCCTTCAAAAAACGTATGCATACATCAGTCGTTAAGACGAGACTCATCCGATGGTTAAGATGAGACGGCTCATTTTCATTCTCAGAGCACATCATCTGTCTTGTTTTATTACGAGAACATTTCAAGTGTTCGAGCTACAGATTCCAAATAATGCCATGCATCTTCAAAGAGAGACACAGCAGAAAACAGCATGGCCAGAGTATGACTACTGTATAACTTCCCTCTTCTGATTTGTTTATTCATGACAGGACCACATCATTCCAAGTCCTAAAGTCAATTTGGTACAATAAAAGGATGTTTTTTGGTAAAGACATTGCTGGTTGGAGTATTGCCACTGAACAGAGATATCATGACTATGTCACCCTTCAAGGACAGTGACAGATGGCATTGGGACACAGTACATAACGTATATTTCATATCCTTGGATCGTCCAGGAGAGACAGAGCTCACACCCTTTGACTTTGGAAGGTGTATACTACAATGCACTGCCCCCCCCCCCCCATTTTAAAATAAAACACCTTTTTCAGCCAGTGCAGCAACACAAAGCAGCAGGTGTTGAATCATAAACTTGCCATTTGGTGTGATGTCATTCCCTTCCCTGAGGGTCAGCCTAGGGTTGAAATAATCTCCTGAAGGCAGAGGTGGACAGTTCAGGTCCAGAAAGTAAAAATCCAGACCAAGATTTTGTTTCAACCAACCAGTACTCTGTGACTGTGACCGTTTATACTCAACTGGTTGGTTGAACAAACACACACACACACACACTTGAATTCATATTTTTGTGTGGACCATCCATTCATTTCTATGGGAAAATAATCCCGACAATGACGACCTTAACCCCTACTCAGCCCTAACCTTAACCATAAATATCCAAACAAAATAAAAGACTTTTGGCATTTTTAGATGTTTTAGTCATACTTTTTTAGAATTGAATTTACCGTTGTGGATTCATAAAAAAATGGTTCCCATATCATCAAAACACCATGTTTTTAATCACATCGTGTGTCTCTCCAAGAAATACAGAGCCAAGTGAGGGGGAGTCACAGCACAGGGTCAGTTGGTGTGCAGTACCCCTGGAGGTGGGGGTTAAGGGGCTTGCTTGAGGGACCACAGACACAGGACTGCTTAGCCGAGGCTGGGGCTCAAACCAGCAACTTTCCGAATCAGGCACAGAGGATTACCCCACAGGGGATGTTGTGACCGCCGAGATGGTTGTGGAAGATGGTTAGTAGTCTGCTATTGGATGGGCAGCAGCCAGTCACCTGCTCGATGACAGAGGCCGCATCACAGCGTTCCTGACACGCCTCCAAGCTCAGCACTGCACGCTTCATATCCGACTGACTGGCCGTGTCTGCATACGGGGCGGGCCGGTACCCATCTCCACACGTGTGCATTCTCGTTACAGCACCACCCGCTGGGCACTCTCCCTCTATCCTTGACAGCCGTTACCTGCACCCGACGTGACGGGCCGGCAGGCGCCATCAAATCCGATTGGCTGTGACCATGGCAACGGGAGAGGCACCTGCTGATTTTTATTCCACGGACGTCAGAAAGCTGGATCTTTCGGCCGAATGTGAATGGACTCGGAGCGATTGAGGATTCTGCCCGGAAGCTTCGCAGCTGAAACGCTTCACCGCTTCGCCTCTCCAGCGACACGCTTACAAGTACACATAAGTGGTTTCAGCTCAGACACAGCTCCTCGCCATCCCGTGTGGACGATCCACATTTTACAGCGCATTTAACTGCTCCTAAAGTCATCTACTTTGTTTTAATTTGTGTCAGCTCTTTAGTAACAACTAGACCAGCTAACATTAATTAAAACTGCATTTGCCTTTAATTATGAGACTGTGGCATGAATGTAGTCACTTTGACATCACACCTGCCGGCAAGCATTAAATTAGATCATAATGTATTGTTTCTTGTTGAAAAATACTGAACTGTTTTTACCAGGGCGTGAGAGAGCGAGAGTATTGTAATGTTATTGTAAGCATAATACTGTACAACAATGTACAGTAATACTCCATACAGATTCATAAAGGACAATACTCCAGTACTCTACACCAATGTGAGGCAGGCTAAGGCACAAACAAGTGTAGCCTGTCTGTTTGTCCCTGATGCCACTCAAACAATGACAAGCCTCACAGGCACCCAGTGACACAGTCTGTCTTGTACCACATGGCATAACAGCGACTACACATAACATCATCTCTACGTTCATTTTGGAAGCATTAACGCAAGCTTCGTTGTCCTGTGCGGTTAGAAAACAGTTGTTAGATTGCTAAACGGGAAGTGAAAACGTACCCAAGGCCGTTCGTATGTCCCCAAGCAAACTGTGCATGACTTCAGCTGGTCTTTGCAAAAGTATTAAAAACACAAAGTGTAATTTAAATTTAAAAAAAGAAGCTTCCAGACAATTTAGCCGGACAATTAATTACAATAAATAATTGCGCCGCAGTTGAAATCTAAAAATGATCTGTGCAATTGGATTGATATTGGATCTGCAGTGCCTCCCGGATAAGTCTGATGGCCTGCTAAGGTGACATATTAGTCAATCAGCCTCCATAGTCACAATAGCATGACAAAAGCATGCGTCCGTGTTTAATTACACCGGAGTGGCGTTTCCGCACCTCCCCTTCAGCAAGCTGCAATTAAGCTGTCCGGCACGTTCCGCCAGACTCTGCTGCCAAGACTCCAATGTAATCCATGAATCTCATTTATTTAGATTCATAAGCTGAAATGGGTCGTGCTCCAGCAAGCTACCCGACAAACTGAGATAAGCAAATGAACAGAAAAGAGTGTAAAGGGTAGGAAAAAGGACGCAGTTACAGGATTGAAAAGTGCCAAATAAATATGGCTGTCTGCTTTCTGAGCCAAAAAAAAAAAAAGATCGACATTCTCAGAAACAGCTGAGCAACACAAATATGTAATAAGCTTTTTTTTGCGTCTCCACCTACACAAGATGTGGAGGTTTTACTCTAATGGCCAAGCACACGCCTGAGGCAATAGATGCCAGTTCCGCTCCGTGGAAACAGTTCTGCTTGTCTCCTCACATATGGAGCACAGTCCCATAATGCAGTGCAGCCAACAAAAGCATCATCAACAATGCCTGGTTTTTTGTTCCAATCTCAGGAGCTGACAGCAATTCCTGATCATCTGCAACACATTTCATTCAGCTTCTGTCCTTGACTCTCAAAGAGCAAGGTTAGCTAATGGAGACACGAGGTCTTCCCCCAAGAATGCATAAATAAATCCTGCAGATTTTTGGTTGTAACATTTTTTCGGGCCTTTCATAGGTTCGCCCGTGACACATAGAATGTGCCTTTATGGATCTCCAAGTGATGGCGTGCAGATTGTTAATGACGATGGTTTTAGTTTTTGTGTCCGTTTTAATAAATTTTGCCCTTGAAGACTGCATGTCCGTTTCACAAATCTTCCAAAGCAGTTACTGTTTTTGTGTGTTATCATGAGGTCTGTGTGCACCTATACACTTCTTTCCAAAACGACACGCTTATGGTCGTGCGTGACAACTGAGTGCACCTTATTGGCACCAATTCATCAGGCTCCGTTGTCTCGTTTAATAAGCTAAAGTCAAATTTAATTTATTTCACTTGTAAATCTTCAGCTAGAATGATGGCCTCTGAACAGCTTTGTGATGAACCTTCGTGTTTTACTACGTCATTTACTGCCAGGAATAAAATCCTTTCAACCTTCCCTAGCTGGCAAGCAAAGTGAAACTGGGAGACTTTCACTGCCTGACTACAAAGAATCATGAAAACCTCAAGTCTTAAACCTCATCTCTAGGTTTTGTTTTTGCTAAGCTCTTGGAGCAACAAAATGCAGAATTTAGTTGAGTCTTTTTGGCCACTTTAGTTGGAACTCGGATCATTTAAAAGACACTGCACCAGTAGCATATGAGCTAAGTGGGTTCGTAAGTAGACAGGCCACCAAACCCGCCTTCAAGTCCATTGACTAGCCACCTCCAGAACTTGCAAGCTCATCAACTCAGGACGCTAAGCACCCAAAGGACATGGCTTCACCTCCCAATGAGCGCATACAGATTGCAACCCTTACCTTTATTGTAAGTTGCTTTGGATTAATATGTGCCCGATAAAAGACTAAACATTTAAAGCAATCAACAATACATTTTGCTTTTTGAAAATAAAGACTGTACATTAATATGATCTTTAAAATATTATGCATATAATAAAACATTATGAAATTTTAAGTATCCATTTAAAAAATGGTCGAAATGAAAATAAATAAAAACAATTTGCATGCCTAAGTGCATGCACTGTACCAATAAAGAATCCAGATCCAAGACAAATTAAAATGAACCGCAAAATATCACGAGTCCCTTCGCTTGTTTATCCCTGAGTCCTCCTCCATCCTTCTTTTTAAAGAATAATCACCCTCCGACGGCGCTTCCAAGCTGTAAATGAGAGCTGGCTGTCAGCGATCACGCACACCGCTGTATAACGAGGCGGATGGCTAAAGGTAACGTGGCGGCAGATCGGGAGCGCTCCCCCGCCGTGTCTGCGCGTGGTGACCGTCAGGTGTAGCGCTTGTCATCAACATGACAAACAGGCTGACACCTTCGCAGGGTCCCGGACAGCTCGTCGCCTGTGGCTGTCAGTTCCCCGTCCAATTCCGTGTACTCGTCACCTGATCGTATGTTTGAAACGGAGACTGATTTTACCGGGTGTTACAATCATTCATTATTCACATTCTACATAATAAAATTAATTTCTAGATTGTCGTTCATTGTAAGCTAGTGGAAGCCATGGGCGTTTTGAAGATATTTAATGCTGAAGAATTTTATGTGGTCAGCAGGGCTGGTACATCTCGTAGCAGTAAACCTAAGCGCCGGTTGAAAAGTAAACTCCCATAGTCCAAAGACATACAGTTAAGCAAATTAATGTTGCTAAATGTGTGAGTGTGTGCCTTCTGATGGACTGGCATCCCGTCCAGGGTGTCCCCTGCCTTG
>JAAGVU020000078.1:2266159-2280673 GCA_011763525.2 Mormyrus iriodes | reverse complement strand
AATCTGCGATATATATTTAGATATGCTTGCATATAAAATCCGCGATACAGTGAAGCCGCGAATGTCGAAGCGCGATACAGCGAGGGATCACTGTACCCAGAAATCGACACAATAGCCTTAAGTGTCTGTGTTTTTTCCTACCTCTTTGTCCTTAACCATTTCTTCCTGTAGGTCAGAAATTGTGCGTTATGTGGAACTTGTTTCCTCCCCGTTACAGCCCCATTGGTTAAGATCAAGCAGAGCCTGACCAAGCTGAAGCAAGAGGTCGTTCAGATGGAGATCCGTATTGGAGTGGTGGAGCACACCATCCTGCAAGCCCAGCTGAAGGAGAAATCCAACATGACTAGAGACATGCACGCCACCAGCATCCCAGAGCCGGCCGTCAGCACCTACTGAGGTCCCGACAGAGCTGCATCACTTCCTGTCTGTTGCGGATCACTTCATGGTTTCCACCTTAAAATCGGAATGACCAAACATGCATAACTAGCAAAAGTTATGCAGTACAAAAAATGTTATACAATTTGTAAATGGTTATAATTTTTATATTTGTGACAAAATAATAATAAATTTTCTATAATATGTAGAATAACATTTTCTTTTGACTGTATTTTTCTTTTGCAGTTATCTTCAAAAGTGGTGTGTTTTGCTTTTGTTCAGCAAATATTTATGTAAAAAACATGAATTACTATTATTTAGGTCAAATTCGTAAATTCATAGAAATAAAGTGTCGTAAATGGCATCAATAGGAGGAATCTTATAAATATCGGAAAGGGATGTAATTTTTGAAAAACCAAAACCGTACTTAACATTTTTGGCGGTTTTGGAAGTTGCTGTTTAAGGAACACTGTCCTACGCTTTAGCGTTATGGGCAAGCTGGCCACCAGAGGGCGCTGGGGTAGAGGCTTACTGTTCACCAGCGGCAAGATTACTTCATCATGATGATAGTGTTCTGTAGTTTGGGAAATAAGTAAAAAGCCACTATTACATTCCGATTTACTGTCATTTTGCACTAGTTCCACTTATTCCATAATACGTAATGCATAATAGTATTATTATGGTATTGCATTATGGTATTTTCCTGCGCAGTGGGTCTCCATAAATTTGACAATTTGTGCTTCAAATGAAAGTGGGAATTCTTCAAGTGAAAGGGCTTGATTTGTGTTATATTTTATTTAATGCTAGAATAGAATTCATTACATTTTTATACAGCATTATTTGTTGGTGTTTCCATATTCGTATAACCTCTTGTAAAACATACCATGTCCATCGGCGATTTACATAAAGCCTACTGTTGGGTCGGCACTAGGACCGCACGGACTTCCGCGATAGGCGCGGCTCCTTGACTGGAGAGAGCCAGTATGATTTATAAAAGACAATCAAAGCGGACTGTGCGGCGGGGATTAATTAGTATATAATTAGTTTGAGGACAGGTGGAAGATTTTACACCCCCCCCTTTTATATAATCAAGAACAAGCAAGGTTGCTAAAATAAATCTTGTAAGTATTTGCTGCTTTCTATTGTCCTAAGGACAGTTTTTTTTTCTTGCTTTCGCTGTCAGAAAAAACAACTCCTTGGTCTAATGTGTATCCCTTAAACTTAGGCCGCTGTGGGTCATTTTGTATTTCTATGTAACGTTTCGAGTACTTACAAATAATGATGTCATTTTAAAATGATTTAGAGTTTGTTTTTACATATGCAGAGATGCGTGTGCCGCTTTATTAACGGGATATTAGGCTGTAACAGTGGACGGTCAGTCTTGTTACGGAACAATGTGTCTGCGCGCAGCGGCGCTGGGGACGCGCATCATGCCCAGCCGCCGACCTTCGCCGGGGCGTTGAGCGGCTGTGCCGGGGAGTCGGTGCCACGCACCTTTCTAATAACCTTTCTAAGGGTGGATGGAGATCAAATCTGCATGCGAGGGATCCGAACCTATGCTGGTGTCCTGGGGGCTTCCTGCTGCGGCACTGTTGAGTCTGGCGCCCTGCTCGCTTGCCGAGATGCGGGCTGCTGTCGTTTCCCTGGCGCAGACAGGAAATACATAAAGCAAGTTTTACATTATAACCATTATATATGATCATGCTGTCTTACTTAAAAGCGGATGATGTGCATAAATTTTACCCTCCTTCTCAGGACAGGCTCTATCTTATCGGGGGCCCTAGGGTAAGCATTTATTGGGAGACCCGCCTACCCCGAAAATTGACTATTATTTCAGGGGGCGACAGGCGACTGCCGATTCTACCCCAGCTGGCGCAGCTACTTCCTTTTAAATACATGTTTTTTTAGTTTTACAGTGCTGTTTAACGCTCTGTATCAGTGACTGTTTTTGCAGTGCTGGATTCTGTTGCTCAAAGGGGTCTTGCATGGACGTTTCAGCTGAAGTGCAGCATCCTCCTCATCTGTTTGAAAACAAACAGATCCCTGGTCACATGATTGGAGAGCAACTGTGTCCACTGTACCGGGGGAGGGGGGACGCTTTGTGGAAGCCCCCTCTTCAGACTTGACTCAGCCACTGCTGGAGGTGCTGTTTGCAGCACGGAATAAATACCTCATTCTTTTAACGCCCGTCTGGAAATGCCCCTCTTGCTCTATATTCATGGCAAAAGCTAAAACAATAGGTTAATACTTTAGTCGTGTCTTTTTTTATGCATAGTTGGAGTCTTGCCATCCATCTTCCAACCATTTATCCTGTCCACCGTTTGTAGTGGGGTGTGGGATTACTGTGGTAATTTCGACTTTGTCTCCATAAACCTCTGCCGAGCCTTACACCCGAGCGTAGCTGCCCCTACAGAAGATGTCCTAGTCAGCTGTTCCAAATGGTTGGGCAGCCAGGAAACCATATGTCTTATGCGTGGGTGTTGCCTAACTCAGCTGTTACTGTGAAAGAGTGAACTGTAGTTAATTGAAGCCTAGTATTTAGACAATAGTTGTATGATTGTGCCATTTCTTCAGTATAACAGGTTGTGTTAAAGTAGAAAGTGTCTGAGCTCTCTTTGAATTCTCCATGGTACAGTAGATGTGTAAGTTGGAAAACAAAAGTTTTATTTTTTAGCAATTTATTTAGAAAACGAATCCTTTTAAAACTTAGCCAAATAATCTGACAGCATAGATTGTTGCCCTGCTCTCTTCCTGTGTGTGAAAGAATTTCAGGTCTCTTGTTTTCATTCTTGGGTAAGAGCAGAGATGAGATTGTCTGCTGGCTTCCAACCAAAAAAGAAAAAAAAAAATAGCTCAGTGCTGCTTCAATCGGATTCGGAACCGTTTTGTGGAAAATCACAGGACGCCATGTAAATAAAAAACTTTTTTTCATAGCCATCAAGTAACTTCAATCATCTCCTCACGCGTAGTTTTTTTTTCTTGAAATGGGCTGATCGTTCCGCCATTTCATTATATTGTTCACTTTTACACACTTAAAGTGGTTAAAGTTTTATTTGGGAAGCTGAACACGTCTTTTCAGGAGGATTCAACAAAGTCTTCAGTATACATTTAGGTGTAGCTAAAACGTTTTTTTGCCTGTCACTATCTTCAAAGCGCGCTTTGGTGTCGTTTTTGTTAATCCAAGACAGAATTTCAGGCGTCAGACCTGCAAGCTGGACGTTTGCTGGCATCCCCCTCTGAGCATCCAGCGTGGCACCAGTTAACAGGAAAAGTGACCTCATTCTGACATTCTTCTTCAGCGGAGGGTCTTGAGTTTCCTTTCTGTCTCCAGGGAGCCCTTTTGTGGTGGGGCTTTCGGGGGGGGTGCTCTTGTCTCTGTTTCTGACTTTCGCAGATCTGTTTACCCTGGCTCTTGTTAGCCTTTGAGGTATGGACTGGGTTTGGCTTGGCATGGTACGGCGTGAGTAGAACCCATACTGGCAGCTGCCAGTAACCCAGATAACTGGGATCTGGATGGTAACCAGAGACTGGACAGCAGACCCCCACTGTGCTGAAAGGCTGACATGTCTTTGCAGCTAAATGTGTACATGTACTATCCATCCATCATCTAATTGCTTATCCTGGTCAGGGTGGCTAGGCTGCCAGGGGACCTGGAGTCTGTCCCAAGCGGCATAGCACAGAAGGCTGAAATACATCCTGGATGGGATGCCAGTCAGCCTGAGTACCACAGAAGAGAAATTGAAACAGACCATTTTTAAGAGGTGGGGTGTGCAGTCATACAGAAGGGAGCTAAAGGAGAGTGTCGTTAAAGAGAGTGTCAGTTTAATCAGTGTGGCGTAAAGATGGTTCCTCCAAACTCTGAACGTTATCTCCCCTATTGCATTCCGGCTCTGTTTTCAAGTTTGGCTTCAGACTTTGCTATAAATAACAGGGATACGCTCCTGATGGAGAGAGATGCTTCCCTCTGCAGGCATTAAGAGGATGACGGCTGTGCTGTTTTTTCTATGGCTGTGTATCATTCGGTGTTCCTACTGTAATCAAAACCACCAGGGGTATTAACCAAGTACCTTTATTTCTTTGGCAGATGCTTTATTTTGCAACATGGGTCTCAGCCATTCTTCCTAGAGCAATTGCCATTATGGGCCTTGCTCAAGGGCCTAACGGTGGTATGATATGACTCTGGCCACCATGGGATTTGACCTCACAACCCATCCAGACTTGGGCACAGACCCCCTACCTGCAAGGCTAATCCCCTTGTCCCTATTCCTAACTACATTGCGGTTTTCTACAGATTCAGTCCCTTTAACAGCAGCCTTTGAACAGGTTTTCATGTCACATTTTGCTCCCGGTACTGCATTTGTTTGGGTCTCGTATCATGCAGTATTGTTTTCAAACGTCTCATGTGCATCTTGTCTTTGCAGACTGGCCAGAGAGTGTCCTGTGTCCTTCGGTCATGGCGCTGCTTTTTTCGGGGGCAGTGACAAGTAGGTTTGACAAGGAGCTCAGCCGTTAAAGGGGGAGGGGGGCAGATCTCTCTCCTTGTATTAAGGATGCTAGATGGTATTTCGTATTTCACTTTAGTGATTCTGTAACAGGGGTGATTCTAAGATTTTTTTAAGGTGGGGGGCATAAGAGGGGCCATAATTCATACAGAAGGGCTATCCTTATCATTAGCCAGTGATATGTTTTGAATCGGTAAATGACAGGGGAGGGGCCACTCTGGGAGCCAATCAGCTTTCAGCTGGGGCCAGTGCCTCTGTGGCCCCACCTCTGTATACACCCCAGTTCTGCGAGGTAAAATTCATACTCATTTCCACAAATATTCAAACCAGTTTTTTACTTTAAATATTAGCATACCAATCCTGAATCGATTTATGCTAGGTCCAGTAGCCGGGGAAGCCAAAATGATCTGTGACCATTGGTTTTACAGTGCATGCCCTGACAGTTTTCATATTGGTCAATATATTTGTTTTAATATCTAATGTTACAGGTTCTCCAATAAGAAAAAGAGAATCCCTGGCCGACAAATCATGTCACAGGTAAGGCTGATGCCCTGCACAGGTGATTGGATAGAGTGCAGATTTCTTTATAGTTAAATGAGATGCTGAGTGTCCCTTGGGTTGCGGCCTGTGTCCTCTCACCCCCTCAGTTTGGGTCTGTCCGTCCTGTCCCCTGATCTGACCTACGAGTGCTTCTCCGTCAACCCCCTGACGGGCTCCCCCTGCTCCTGTCGCCGGAGCCCCCGCCTCCTTTCCAATGGCTACTACGTGCTGACGGAGGACAGCTACGTATTCGACGACGACGGCAACGTCTCGCTCACGCCCTCCAAGACCAACGTGTCCTACAAGGAGAACCTGGTCAGGTGAGACTTCCAGCTGTCTCCCTGTGGACAAATTTGTGAATCGGGTCTCCAAGGGCAATGATCTCACCAATACGAAATATATGTGTGCAAATGATATCGTAAGAGAGTTTCACAAAAAACATCTCAGAAACCCAGCATGCAAGGTTCACTGTCCCTTGGTTGGAAGATAGATGGATGGATGGGCAGAAAGTTAAATGTGAAGACCATCAAGCAGCTAGTAGGATTTCTGAGCCACAAATATCTTTTGAGGCTTATATATTTGCCCACAATACTGTGTTTTTTTCCCTGGAAGTTTTCCTAAAACATTCATTGACTTTAAATATGTACATTTCAAATAGCTACAAAATTGTTAATAGTTTACATTCGGTTTGTGAGATTGAGCTGTTGTTAATGGAGACAAGGAAACCTTCGTGAGTTTTGCTGCAGACATTTCAGTCTGGCAGAGGATGTGGTCACGGCCACACCAGCAGTCTAGTAATCTTCAGAAAGATGCCAGATTGCATGAAAACACTGCAAGATCAGTGTACAATCCTGCACTCACAGAGGCTCTGGTCTCATAATAAATCACTGAGGTAACGCTTGGCTGACAAGATCGTGAGGTAAATCTAGCAACGATCATCAGGGCCCCTAAATTCCCTGCCACTGAGTCATGTGTACCTCGCGCCGAAGTCAGCCTCAACAGCTGTCATCACGCACTGTGAAATAACGGAGGCTTTGTAAAGACAGCCACAGGCTCCTTCAGCTGATGGTCGTGCTTTTGCCCTCAAACCATTTTCAATCTTATTTAACCTCTGCCTGTCTAACTGAAATAATGAAGCAATATGGATTAAATACTGATAAATGCTATTGGTGCCTATCTGGGTCATGTGTCCGGCAGAATGTCACATGAGTTTGACAGCAACAGGAAGCTGTGATGTCTGTGAGATCACTGATTGCATTGAAGGGGTGAATTTGGTATAGAAAGACTCATGAGCCTTGTGATTCCTAATGAATCATCCACTGACATTCGTAGGAGTACGGGATGTTTTTCATAGCTTGTCTATTTTTGGCCCTTCAATACACCCAACCATTTTTTTTGTCATATTCTTGTCCTATTTCAGGTGGCCATATGTATAAAATGCCATAGACAGCAGAACACGTCGCTTCTGGGTCTGACCATAGGACTGTTAAGGAATGATTGATTTATAAAAATAAACAGCAGATGAGTTCTGGATATATTCCGATTCCTCCTGTCCACAAAAATACAGTCCCCTCCAAAAGCACTGGAACAGCAATTTCATTTCATTTATCCATTTCAGTAATTTCAGTAATACCATTTCATTTGTTTCTGCTACACAGTGAAGAGCTTTGGGTTTGCGATCAAAAGATGAATCTGAGAAAGTTCTGAATTCCAGCTTTTATTTCTTGGTATTAACAAAAGAAACCAAATGACCTGGCCTTTCCGGAACATTCACAGGATATTTCGGCGGAGACGCAGATCCCGCCGGTCGCTGGCCAGCCTGTTTGGCGTCAGCTCGTTGTGGCTGGAGAGCAGCGTCTTTGATGCGGTGTACCGCCGCCCCCTTGGCGAGTCGTCCTGGGGCGAGGACAGTACCAGCGGGCTCACAAAGGACTGCGACTTCGCTTACGGTGAGTGGCTGGGGGTGAATGGGCCTTTAACGTGAATGAGAAAGAAAGGAACAAAGGTGTGCAGGTCCACTGTGAGAGAGACATATTTGATTTGTTTCATTTGTTCCTGTTGTGTCGAATAACGTCTCCTGTAGATCAACAAGTGCACCAGAGACCCCCGAATTCAGTCCTAGGGAGCCAGAATCCAGCACAGTCTGCAGGTTTCCCTGTTCACACCTACTAAACCCAGTAATTAGCTGATTATGATGTGTTTGAGCAGGGAAATCTGCAAACTGTGTTGGATTCTGGCCTTCCAGGACTGGAATTGGGGAAACCTAATGTAGAAGATTGGTCATGGGTTTGAAGCCCAGATAGTATACATAAATTGTAAACCTTCCTTCTACTGTCTGTTGCTTTGGATAAAAGCATCAGATAAGTGAGTAATTGTAAATGAATGTTGCCTCACAGCTGAAGTGGGGCTTGCAGCAGTTTGGATGCGATGCTGTGTCAGAAGTGCTTCCATGACGAGACCTTTCCTCCACCTTCTCCAGACCACAGTACTCCACAGAAGTCCGGGCATGCATCTTGTTTCAAGGGCGAGGGAGAGCTCTTAACTCTGGACACCGAGGCCTGCTTCTCCAAGGAACAGTTCAGCCAATCCCTGGGGGGCTTCCTAGATGTCCCGCCCCCCTCTCCTTTCAGTGCCAAGAGCTGCTGTCACCACAAGCCCTGCCCCTCAGGTGAGCCTCCCGATTGGGCCGTTCAGCCAATGCTGCTCGTCCCTCCAATCAGTTCCTTACTGTTAATCCCCTCCCACAAGCTCCTAGTGTAGCACCTGAAAGTTAACAAAACAACTGGATCTGTTATTTTTGCCAGTTCGGGAACATTTTAACATTTTGAGGAAGTCAGTATCGTGAATCTGAGGTGGCAGAATGCAGTTTGTAGCTGAATTGAGGCCTCCTGGTCACTTTAAGCAAGTAACATGCCCAGATTCAAACCATGTTAGGGTAATCTGGAGAAATGGCTTCAACAAATGAGCCACTTAGGACCCAAGGGTGTCCTCTCTCTGCCCGAATCTTTTTGTCATTTCTCATGTATCTTCTGTTTTTGAAACTTAGTGGTCAGATATGGCTTTCCCTGGTATGTCTTTGCCACTTGTTCCTTGTTACAGGATTAGCTGCTGCATTTCCTCTGCAAGGAATTTTAACAAAAAAAGCAAAGCAGGCAACCAAACAAACGATCTTCTTCCAGAGTGTCCCCCGTGTTTTTCAGATTCTGCCGTGGTGACTGCCTTCTTCCTCATGTTCCTGACCGTCTGCCTGTTCACAGCTCTGTTCTCCAGGTAACGTATGCCTCTGTAACACAGACTGTATCCAAAGGCAGCGACCCAGAGCTCCATCCAGCCATGACATTTATGGTACCTGTCAGAATACCGCTTGGTCTTTGGGCCTCGGCAGCTTGCTAGGTTCTCCTCCTGGAGGTGAGGCTGTCAGGGCGTACGGTGTAGGTGAACGTGTGTGTTTAGGTGTGAACACTGTGTGAAGGACAATCTCGCTGTCCAATAGGGACCCACCCTGTGCCTCAGGCTGTGAATAAATGTACAGCACACTGCTTATAATCACTAGGATCGAATGTAATCAATAGGATTAACATTAATGAATGGATACCATGATCTACACTGGTTGCCAGTTACTTTCAGAATCAAATATCTTCATTTGGCACAAAGCCAAAGTATTTCCAGCAAACCAGAACTGCAGGCTGTAGAATGAGCACGATGAAAAATCAGTATTGAAACCCTCATATACATGATAGAATCGCTACTTTCAGTACTTCCGATACTTTTGACAGCACAAGTCCTGAGTAGGTTGGCGCCCCATCCTGGGTTGTTCCCTGCCTTGCGCCTGTAGCCTCCAGGATAGGCTCCAGACCCCCTGCAACCCTGAATAGGATAAATGGTTACAGAAAATGCATAGATAGATGGATGGATTGATAGTGCTGAGTTCCTGAGTCTATCTCTGGTGACTTAATGATGTTCTCCAGGTCCCTACTGGCAGGAGTTGCTGTGGGGTCCATCACCTTCACCCTGATCCTGACATCGTTCTGTAAGTACCAAGGCCCTCCCATAAGCACATAGGAGGCTCTGAATGTGCTCAGGCCTCGGAACCATGAACTGAACTGTGAACCTTTGATCAAGATCCACATGCTGTTACATTACGATGAAATACACACTGTCAGAAAAAAATGGCACCAATTTGTACCTTTGCTGTCACTGGGGCTGTGCCCTCAAGGGTAAGTGTACCTTTTAAGATACAGAAATGGACTATGAGGAACATTTTTGTACCATTGGGGATATATTTCTCTTGTTTGTACCTTGGGGATGTCCATTTCTGTACCTTAAATTAGACTACAAGGTACATTTCCCTACAGCTAGGGTACAATTGGCAGACCCTTGAGGGTACAGTCCCATTGACAGGCAGAGGTACAAGTTGGTAGTCTTTCTTATGACAGTTTAAAAGGGGTGAATTCTACTTTGGGAAGAAACCACCAGTAAATGATGATGGTCGTTCGCACAGAGCTTGGTGATAAACTGTGTACTCGTTTTTTTCATCGCAGTCCTTGTGAGGTCTACATTCGGGACGACGGTGAACTGGACCAGAGCAGAAACGGAGGTGTGGGGTCATCATCAAACGTGTAGAAATCAACTCACTGCAGAGTCCCACTGATGCGTAATACTGCCTCTGTACGCGTTTTGTTTTTCAGGATATCAGCTCAAGAAACGAGTAGACGAGAGAGAAGCAGGTATTCTTTGTCTCCTTCCTGGAAAACACACATGAAGATTGACGTTGTCGTTGCTGGCTGACTAGTGTTTTTTTGCTTCCTAAGGTGTGAGAATTAAGGATGACTGCCAAGTGAAAAGAGGACTTGAATAAGAAAGATGAGACATTGGAAAAGACGGGTCAAAGTGAGGAGTCACATTTTATTCTGGATTGTAAGTGAAATGTATGTAAACATACCCCCTCCATATCATGTCAAGCCTGGGAGAGGTTTTTGTCAATGGTTATAGCTGGGATCAAATTTGTTTGTCAATAAGGGTATTTTATATACTTGTGGTAAATAAAATACTCTTGATTCTTATGAATGAATTAAACGAAATAGGTGTTATTAACTCAGTAAAATTAAATGAAAGTATATGTATGACCAATACCGATGCTTTCATTTCATTTTCAAAATGGATGTTAGAGCTAGTAGATTGCCTTGGCTGTTTTGGGCTATCTAACATGGTTTTGGTGTATGTTGTATAGAAAATATATAATCTGTAAATCAGAAAAAAAAGAACAAAACCTGTGAATATAAACCAAAAAGTAATAATAGTTTGAGGTATTTGCACAAGCTCTCTGAGCAGCACATAGATTTCTGAAATTTCTAATTAGTAATGAGCGGTAAGTGCCATTGTTTTGCAGCCAAACGATGAATTGAATCAGAACACGGGCCTATGAGTGAAGTGCCTTTTGAGTCAACACAGGGACCTCTGGGCCCTCAAGTCACTATGTGCCTGCCAGCCAGAATCAGCTCAGTGCCTAGAGGCCGTCTTCTGCTGAGCTGAACCTGCGACAAGAACAGTATGATTATCCCAACGGTGTTCGGAGTGTGGGGGGGGGGGTACCGGGGCTAGCGATAATGCCTTCGAGACTTTCTACTGATGCCGGGACACTCAGCCACACGTCCGGTCTCTGTAGCAATCTCGAGTAAGCATGTCTTACGGCAGTGTTTTCTGTTTAACCAAGCAGTACTGTACGTTAAATGATCGGATCATCTCGTATTCATTTATTTACTCTTCGATTAACCCTACCTGTGGTACTTCACAGTAATAGTTTATTTACTTATTCAGTGACAGTAGTTAAGTGTTTATCATATCATATTCATATTCAACTTACGATATTATTGACATGCGATGAGTTCATCGGAACGTGACTCCATTGTACATCAAGGAGCATCTGTAATACAAAATTATATTTGGGAGGGGGGGATGCTAAAACTTGTTGTGGGTGTTGTCTTATGTGGGGTCCCGGGACCCCCCAGATCCCCGTCAGTTCGAACACTGGCTTCCAATCGTACTGTAAAAAAGCCAGAGGATGTACGTACGATAAGCCTACGGTGTAGGAATATGCGTTATGCAGAGTTCGGTCGTCGTTAGTTTACATTGTTGGTATCTGTAATTACCTCTCATAGAAGATATACAATGGATGGACTTAAAAGAGCTATTTTCATGTTTTTGGTGGCTAATGATTTGAAATCGGCACCTAGACTTTGGGAATTGAGTAATCGTTTACTACTTACAGACAACTCTACTGTTGTTGTCAAACTAAAAGCAAAACACATGTTCCGAGGGAAACGTTTGCGGGCAGATTTATGAAGCTATGTTTAGCGTTATAGGAAAAATAAACATTTGGGTGTCCTGCATTACCGAGCTTTTAGAGAAATCAAGAATTATGGTATGTAATAAATTATGCTGTTGTACTATAATAGTAGATCTACAGCAGGTGTCTCAAACTCTCTTCTTGTTGGGCTTTAATCAATCATTATTCAATGATTCCTTACATACTTAACCACTGGACAAGTACATAAGCTTAAAATGATAATTATTTAAATTATTCCAATCTATTTTAATTAACAAACAATATAAAAGGGAGCACTTTTTAGGGAATTATGCGTCCAGCAGAAGCTAGTAAATTATATGCATAAGTGACAGGCCTTCAGAGTTTGAGACATCTCTCTGCAGTGTGATAACTCAATATCTATCTGTGCTTCCACATAAATGTTGTCGTTAGTTTGCTTCTCAGATTATAGATTCTGTGTGAAAGAAATACTTGGGAGTGTATAATAATCTGAGTTCTAAGTGCCAAATATGTTTGTATTTATATTTGTCCTTTTTCCAGATATAGTAAATGTTTTAATCAGAATTTACCAACTGGGTTATACATAAAGGGTACAAAGATAAATTTAAATATTTTAAATATTGTTGTTCCCAAATCCCAATGTGGCTTAGTTCTCAGAAATTCAAGAAAAATGATGTCTGAAGCCCAGATATTTAGAGCACTGGTACTGGACTTCACTCTGGATGCATATATACAAAACATAGTAATGTTGTAATTCATATTTATTTGAATTCTGATTTACGATTTAGTAGCACTGATGAAAAGTTTAGTTATATTGCACATTACTGTAAACAAAATTTTTAGTGCTGTAAAATTAGCGTGTTTGTGTTCCTCACAAACATATATATGGAAATATAAAGGCACTTCTGAGATTGTACATGGTTTTTCCCTCAGTATTTTTAAACATTTAATTATGACAAGTGACTCAAGTAGTTATGCTAATTGAGTAAAATACAGTGAAACGTTTAACGCAGTCGGCAAATGTTTTTCAAAAAAATGGCTGCGCTAACATGAAGAACCTGCCAGTTTGTCCTGGTGGCACTTCTCAGGATGGTCTTCAGAGGGGTCTGACACTCCGTAGGAATGCCGCCAGTGCTGAATGTTTTGTGACGGCAAAATGCCGTCGCTCCTAAAATGTTTGTGCTGTTACTTTTGTCCTTCCCTAAATCAATCATTAAATAAAGTAAACATTATTAGCAAGTAAGTGCCTGTGTTTTCAGTTTATACTGGATTGATTCTGTTTGTGTGAAAAAAGGCGTACGCATCTAAAAAACTTTTTTCTTCTGACAATGCGCCATCTAGTGGCCATTAATTTCCGTCGGCGTTTGTTCCATGAAATTTCTAGGACCATTATACTGTCACTTTTACTAAGACTTGTAAAATAAAAATGCTGGATTACGTTTTCGAAAAGCAGAATCCCAACAGACACCATGGCAGCGAGTCATTGCCAAGCTCTGATTTGAGCCTGGATGATTATAAGTTTTATTCCCACTGAGCAAATGCCCCAGTTGTCATTCAAACACCTTCCTTTTTCATTCACTGTGGAAATTCCTGGTATAAACCACTTTCCCGGCTCCATCATTCAACTGCAAATTACAGTAATTATAAATGATGAAATCTATATTCTGTTACAAAAATTTACAACCTATATTTTTGATCTGAAATGTGATTATACGGTGAATGGGTGTGAAAATGCTTTTCCAATTAATTTTGATTACACGTCTTGATAATTACAGACAACAATGACAATCAACTTGTAACTGCATATTCTAATAAGCGCATATCAGTGCTTATTACTGCCATTCTTGATATCCACCACTCCATTCAAATACATTTGTCTTTAAATTGTTGCTACTGCACTCTAAATATCATTGACTTCATCACGGATATTTACTATTCCATTGTATTTTTTAATTTCATTCATAAGAATTAAGAGCTTTCAACTTATGAAATTCTTTTTAGCGGCCTTTCCCTTCTGAAAGCATGCTAACTTTATACATGCAGCTGTGACAGCTTGAGTATATTGCTTTGCAGAAAGCATCAGTTTTGGGAGTCTGTCCTGTCCAGCGGAAAAACTAGACTTAACCCACAATCTCATTGTTTTATTAAAGCCCAGCACCAGAGTCCCAGTATTTCTCTGCCTCTCCTGGTACAAATCTTTTCACAATTTGCATATTTCCCCCCCCCAAAATACACTTAAACTAAATAAATAAAATGCTACATTAACTAGACAATATCCTAAATGACTGATTCATAGGCATGGATAATCAAAGGAAAGCAAGCTCTCAGCAATGCATTTCAGTGATAAATTATTCATTTAAATGAACGGAAACTGCAAGTCAGCTCAGGAAAACGTCTAAAATGTCACAGCGAGACGGGAGGGGCACCTGACCGCCACGAACCATTTCTTAAGGACATTGTCTGCGTACTCAACACATACTGTTTGGTCAGAAACCGAAATGACCAATCGCATCGTTTCATCCAACGAAAGCACATCCCTGCCTTTCGCGGCCTTAAGCATCAACCATCTTGTAAAAAAATGTTATTTGCGGTAATTTCTGCCACAAAAAAAAGACTGGGGAGAGACTTGTAGTTAAAACTAAGCCCAGACATCGGATGATTCACTACACACTGTACTGATGTAAACAGCATGAATAGGACAGCTGTCCAGTACCAACAGGATAGGGTGGAAAATAAAAACAAACAAACATCTTCCATACAACAGGCGCAAAG